>QARZ01000593.1:230391-336726 GCA_013407115.1 Glycine latifolia | reverse complement strand
TTTTTTTAAGTAAATATTAGTAGTAGGTAGATTAGGAAAGTAAGAGAAGTGAGATTTAGTGTGGAGACTCTGCCGGAAAGAAGCAGTGATGGGGTCTCTTCATCAATTCTTCTCTTAAGGAAGTTCTCTCCATGCTTGGTTAGTTTATCTTAAGGATTGGATATAATCTTCTTACCTTTAAGTATTTCTTTTAATATTTATTTATGCATAAGTCTTTTCTATTTATTATTGGTAATTTTATTCTGTTCTTAATGCTTGATTCTACTTGATCACTAGTTTCATGAAATTGGATTCTAAGTTTAACTAGGAAGTACTCTTAGAGTTTGAACTGAATAATTTTACTCATTACGTTACAATCGCTAGGAATAGGGCGTACCGTTTTGATTGCATAAAAGCACGCGATTATAATTCTTAATGCTGGGATATTTACTTTGTATGCGAGGGATCGATATTCGGTAAAAATCCTTAGAACTCGATTGCGAGGGATCGATTCGAGGTTAACATAGTGTGCATCAATAAGGATAGATAATGATTATTGCATGGTAATATTAATTGGATACCGAGGTATGAATGATGAAATCCAAATTCTACACTTTTCTTGAATTAGTTAAAATCATTGTTTTCCGTAATCTTTCGTAATCTTTTGTTATTTTCGTAAAACCATCAAAACTTCGATCATACTCGTTGTACATAACTATTAAACTGTTAAGTTTTATTTGGATTAATTGAATAGCACAAGTCCCTGTGGAGACGAACTTTTATAAATTTTGTAACTTACAATGACAATTGGTACGCTTGCCAAAAGTCTAATAAGGATCTAATTTCATATGCACTAAAAAAAATGACTGCACTTATTATATAAATAATTTTTTTTGCAATAAAAATTCCTGTTATTAAAAAAATGGAGATAAGCAAAGACAACACACCTTGATAGAGTGCACAAGCTTTTATTTACATAACCTTGATAGAAGCATGAGGAGAGAGTATGCTCCATGAAATAACATGATTAAATTTTAATTTATAGTATAATTAATATAATCATTGTTTTAAAATAACATATCCAACTACTTTATTGCTCCAAACTTAAATTAATCATTCAATGTATAACTTTGACAAATTTACATCAATTCCTAAATTCCAAATTCTTCCCTTTATCTTAATTAACACTTCATTTTCCTAATATATTATCATCTTATAAATAATACCTATTATCATAACTTTAACAAAACTATTCTCTAATTAACCAAATTCAAAATAAAACAAACCAACACGAACCACAGTAGCCCGTGCGTCACGGTTTCTACACTAGTTATTTTAATTAATCAATACTATCACTATTATTTTAATTAATTATTTAAATCATAATATATATACTTATTTTTATCGCTTAATCACTATAATTATTATGTATAATAATATAACTTAATAAATTAGAAAAAATCAATTGAATTTTAAAATATATAAAGAAAACAAAACTATGATTATATCACGTCAGATCTAATAATTTGATATGTTTGAAAATATAATAACCAAAAGCAAAGAAAGAAACAAAGAAAAAAAAAGCCGGTAATTAGCTGAATCTGGAACCATCCTAACCCTCGATTCTTGAAACTACTCACTTACTCAGTCTGATCCCGTTGCCGTGGAACTCTCTGGAACCCTTTCTCCCTTTGAAACACTCTTTTCTTCCCACTCCAGTGACTCCACCCTCACCCGATTTCTCTCTGGAACTCTCTTTTCACTCAAAACTACAAACTTTATTTCCTCCGAATTCCCACATTTCCACAACATGGACGAGGACTTCGACATGCCGGCGGCGGAGCCCATGGACGAGGACTTCGACTTCGCCGGCGCCGGCGAAGACCTCGACGGCAGCGGCAGCAACCGCGTCCTGAAGGTCGGCGAGGAGAAGGAGATAGGGAAAGAGGGTTTGAAGAAGAAGCTCCTGAAAGAAGGTGAAGGATGGGACACCCCTGAAGCTGGTGACGAAGTTCAAGGTACTCTATATGCTGCATTTTCTTATTGGGATTGTTCTTTGGAATAAATTTAAATGAAAAATGAAATTAAAAAATTAGAACAGTTTGAGTCCTAGTATGAATGCAGTTGTGTTAAATCCTCGGAGATGAGACAGCTCTACTGCTCATAACGATTACTTCTTTTTTATACAAAAAATAAGAGATTAAAACAAACCCACCTAGAAGAGTTGCATGTGTCACACACTATAACACAATCTTTTTATTTACATACTAAAAATCACAAAAATAATAGTGAAATTCATTAAATGTCGTAAATTTCAGGCAATTTAAATAAATAACTCAAAGACTTAATTATAATTGTTTTTAGTCTCTCAAATGTTTGCTTAAATAAAAAATTTGAATTTTTTTTATCGAGGACTAAACAAATTCTTATTGGAGGGGGAGGGACTAGGAAGACTTTTCTGAAATTGAGTGACTAAAAAATTTGGATCTAATTTGAGGGACTTAAAATATAACCAAGTCATTAAGTCATTGCTAAAAGAGTGAGTGTTGCTACTTGCTAGCATCTCAACTCGGTCATAGAGTTGTAACAAACATAAAAATGGAAATGTATATAATATAAAAGAAATGAAAATGTAACTAATGTAAATTGGGTCTGATCAGTGGCGGACTCAGGAATTTAAGTTTATGTCTGCACAATTAGTGGCGGGGTTCGGGGGCAGCGCCCCCGAAAATTTTTTTTGTAAAGAAAATTAAAATCAATGTTTTATGTACAAAGTTATAAACCCGCTCAAAATATAGTTGTTTTTATAACAAGATGCAGGTAATAGCTTGATCAAACATTAAGATTTTATCCCTGACATGCTCCTTGGCTACTTGGCACAACCCACAACCTACACTAACAGTAAAGCCAATTAACACACACACAAAAAGGGCAAATTCTTTTTCAGGCATATTCTTAATAGTTAATAAACATAGCAGGTTAAATAGTGAATGCCATTAAAACCAGTGGAATTTGCCATCTTTTACAGTGTAAAACATAGCAGATTTTAGTTTTAAATGACACAAGATCCAAAATCTGGGATGCCATTAAAACCAGTGGAATGCCATCTTGTACAGTCTTTGACTGCTAGATAAGATCGCATTGCTGGTCTCTCCAAAATAAACAGTGAATTGTCATCTGAATGCAAGCATGTTCCTCCTCAATTAGCTTATACTGCAGGCACATGGATACATTTTAATCCATTTAGTTATTAACTAACCCTTTTAACAATTTAATTCCCCCCCCCCCCCCCCCACCTTGAATATCCTAATTGAAAATATTTAATTTCACCTAATTCGGATTTTACAGCTTGAGAAATAGAAGGTTAATTACATTGGTGACAGATAATATGTTTAATTTGCAACTTCCCTATGTCTATGTATTGCAATGTACTAATTAATGAGAGCCTAAAAAGGTTTTGATTTATGTAGAGGAGTTGTTAATTTGGAGGGAAAAATGATAAGGAGGGGACACAATTAGAGGCTAAGAAAAGAATTGATTGAAGTATGAATGTATGATAGCACACGTGAATAAAATAGCAGGGGAGGAGCGTCTTCACGTGTGAAAGGCTGGACCACTTCCAGTCTGTGGTAGCATCAAAGATTTTTATTTTTATAAAAGGAAGGTAGAAGGAGGAAGAAGACGCTCCTGCCCCACAACCTACACTAACAGTAAAGCCAATTAACAAACACACAAAAAGGGCAAATTCTCTTTCAGGCATATTCACAAACACATGGTGCTCAACCAAAATCCAAGTAAATCAAACTAAATGATTATGGTAATAAGTCAGGAGTGGCAACCAAAATCACAAACACATAGATTGATAAAATTGCTGAGAACAAATTGATAAAATTGCTGAGAACAAATTGATTTATGGACGACGAGAGACCAACCTCTGCTGCTCAGCTGCTGACAGGTCGGGGTTGCCGATGCGGTGGACTGGTGGAGGACGAGGCCAAGGTCGAAGGTCGCGGTTGACGACGGTGTGGGAACAGTGTCGGGCTGTCGACGACGAGGCCAAGGTCGCGGACTCACGGTTGCTTGAGGTGCTGACGCAGTGACACCTGACAGTGTTGCGCGATGGTGGCTGAGGTCGAGAGAGGAGGTCGAGCTGGTGAGGAGCAGAGTCGCAATGAAGAAGAAAGACTTGCTGAACGAGAGAGAGAGAAGAGCTGCGTGAACGAGAAGATGCACACTGTGCCTTTTGTGTATTTTGTTTTTAAAAAAAAAATGTAAACTTTAAATGTCCGCACGTGCGTACACTTGCCCCAGTGTAGGTCCGCCTCTGGGTCTGATGGAAGTAGAGAATTCTTAATTATTTAAAAGATTGTGTTAGAGAGTGTTACATGGCACACTTTTAGCTTAGCTTGTTGTAATCTCTTGTTTGTTTTGTTTAGCTTTACTTATTCAATGATTTATTTAAATTTTTAATATTCTTTTTTCAGTTCACTATACTGGGACGTTGCTTGATGGCACGAAGTTTGACTCTAGCAGAGATAGGGGAACTCCTTTCAGTTTCACTCTTGGACAAGGTGGGTTCCTCATTTTATTTTTGAGAATTGTGGGTGTTGTGACTAATAGTGTGAGTGTTTGGTTGGTAATCAAGTGGATTTAACTATTAGCGTTTCAGTGTACGTGAAGTGTATAAATGAGGTTTGTGCTTGTGATGGTCAATTTGGAAATTATGGTTCAATGGATAATCATGATTTGAGCGTATAAACGAAGAGCTGAATGAATCTCTAAATGTTTGTTTACTCCTTTGTTTGTGGAACAAGGTATTACGTTTTGATTGAAATTTTGGAATATACTATGTTTTGATGTAAGTGGTGCCTTGGAAATGCAGGGCAAGTTATTAAAGGATGGGATCAAGGTATTATAACGATGAAGAAAGGTGAAAATGCCCTTTTCACCATCCCAGCTGAGCTAGCTTATGGTGAATCTGGTTCTCCTCCAACAATCCCCCCCAGTGCAACTCTTCAATTTGATGTGGAGCTCTTGTCTTGGACTAGTGTGAAGGACATATGTAAGGATGGAGGTTTATTTAAGAAGATACTTACTGAGGGAGAGAAATGGGAAAACCCCAAGGATCCTGATGAAGTTTTAGGTATACAACATATTTGTTAAATATTTCATGTTCTGTTTGATTGTTGTATTATTAAACTTAGTCTTGACTATTAAACGCACTCTTGGTGTTGCAGTGAAGTATGAAGCACATCTTGAGGATGCAACTCTTGTGGCTAAATCTGATGGAGTGGAGTTCACAGTCAACAATGGTCAGTGCCTACTGATTTTGTTGCTCTCTTCATATTTTTTTAATTCTTTTTTATGTGTGATCTTACATTAATGTTTACTGTATTATAGGTCATTTTTGTCCGGCTTTGTCAAAGGCTGTTAAAACCATGAAGAAGGGAGAGAAAGTGCTTCTGACAGTGAAGCCACAATGTAAGTATTCTACAGAATTTGGTACCTGATGGTATATAACTTTGTTTTTTTTGTTCCTTTTTTTACTGAGAAGAATATGACTAGTAATATTAAATATACTTCTTTTGTTCAAATTTTTATGCATTTTTTATATTTTTATAGATGGATTTGGTGAGAAGGGTAAGCCAGCACACGGTGATGAAGGTGCAGTTCCACCAAATGCAACTTTGCAGATTACTCTCGAATTAGTTTCTTGGAAGACTGTGTCAAAAGTAACTGATGACAAGAAGGTCATTAAGAAGATCCTCAAGGAAGGGGAAGGATATGAGTCTCCAAATGAGGGAGCCATTGTGAAATGTAAATGCTAGTTAATACTTATTAATGTGAATGATGATGACCTTTTCTTTTTTATGGATTTAGGACATGGTTTCTGATGTCTTACTTTTTTTTTTCATTCTTGTAGTGAAAGTAATTGGTAAACTGCAAGATGGTACTTTATTTTTGAAAAAGGGTCATGATGATGAAGGAGGGCTGTTTGAATTCAAAACTGATGAGGGTAATGTGAACTGTCGCTGTTTCTTCCCATTTCCCATTAATATATGTTTATGCTAACTAATGTGAGTGCTTGATGGTTGGAGCAGAGCAAGTAATTGATGGGCTTGACAGAGCTGTGTTGACTATGAAGAAGGGTGAGGTAGCATTGTTGACTATTGCGCCTGAATATGCTTTTGGTTCATCAGAGTCTCAGCAGGAGCTTGCAGTGGTTCCACCTAACTCCACATTATATTACGAGATTGAGCTAGTATCATTTGAGAAGGTAAGTTAATAACTGAGCATGTATTTGCAATTCTGCATTGATTTTGTATGTTTCAATTTTGGTGAAAGAAATTGTTATTGGAAAGGAATGCTAATCACCATGCAGTTGTAACAATTTGAGAAGGGAAGTTAATAACTGAGCAAATATTTACAATTCTGCATTGATTTCATATGTTTCAATTTTGGTGAAAGAAATTGTCATTGGAAAGGAATGCTAATCACCATGCAGTTGTAATTAAACAAAACTCACTAGGTTAAGGGATTGATGTAGAAACAAAAGCATTTTAAATATGCTCTCTTTCTTTATGCTTTTAAGTTCCAATTTTATGTCTTCTTTATTGTTGTGCCTGTTTGTATTCCTATACTTTAATTGCATCCTGTTTCTTGTATTTAACTGAATCATCACCCAGCTGAATCAATTTGAGTTTCAAAAGTTCGTTGAATGCCTCTACCTATAAATAAATAATAATTTTTGCCTCTTTTAGGATAAGGAGTCCTGGGACATGGACACACCAGAGAAGATTGAAGCTGCTGGTAAGAAGAAAGAAGAAGGAAATGCATTATTTAAAGCTGGTAAATATGCAAGAGCTTCTAAAAGATATGAGAAGGTAATAAAAAAAAAAAAAATTGAATATTTATTCATTCTCTTCCATTTCAATGCATTCCTAAGGCATTTTTGTTACCAAAAATCTTATCATAGGCTGTAAAGATCATAGAGTACGATACTGCCTTTAGTGAAGAGGAGAAGAAGAGCTCCAAATCCTTGAAGATTGCCTGTAATTTAAACGATGCAGCATGCAAGTTAAAATTAAAAGATTACAAGCAAGCAGAGAAATTGTGCACAAAGGTATGGCTGATGTATCCCATCTTATGGTTATAGGAAAGCACTTCATGTGTTTATAAGGGAAAACTGATTCTTAATGTGGACAAGCAGGTACTGGACCTTGAGAGTACTAACGTGAAGGCTCTTTATAGACGGGCCCAGGCATATATCCAGTTGGCTGATTTAGATTTGGCTGAATTTGATATTAAGAAAGCTCTTGAGCTTGACCCTAACAACAGGTAGATAATTTGACAAGTTCAATTGGTATACACTGATTGTCAATTTGTCATATAATTACGAATTGCAACTTTTGTGATAATTACCTAATTACCATAGGATATTCTAAAAATTATATCTAATTTGATTTATAATTAGATAATAGTGTAAAAATCTATATAATGATAGTGTATTGAACTTAATCCTATTTTAAGAGTTACGGTTGTTGGCTTTCATAGAAGGGTAGTTTCTTAATCTGTTTTAAAAGTTCAAGTATTATTTATTTGAATTTTGGATGATTTATTATTTGTATCTCGTGATATTTGTTGCCAATACATTTGCTTTCGATATATAAACCAGGGATGTCAAGCTTGAGTACATGACTCTGAAGGTAAAGATGAAGGAGTACAATAAGAAAGAGGCAAAATTTTATGGAAATATGTTCAACAAACTGCACAAGCTAGATTCTCTTGACAGTAGTGTGAGTATTCTGTCTCTATAGTTGTTCATAACAGAAATCAATGCGAAATAGTCAAATTTTGATCTAAATCATGAATATTCCCCATTCGAAATGAAGTAGTTTAAAATTTTCTCATGTGTACAATATTTTAATTGACAAAATATTGTTATTAAGTGCTAAAAAAGTTCTATTTGTGACGGAAAATTAACATTTGTACAATATTTTGAATGAAATACTTCGTATATTTCTTGTTTTTTTTGTTGTTCACAATTTTTGGAATGATGGTTATATTCACAACTCCTATATTATATATAATCTTTACATATTTCAAGTTATCAGTAATTTTAAAAATTTACAATTTACATGGTATTTAAAATTATTTATAAGGAAGAATAGGTACTAGGTATGGTGAAAATAAGATTTAAATTAATAAATTTCATTCTATAAATTAACACCTCAGGGTATGTTAGGAAAATTCAATTTTGTATCTCAAGGATTGGTGGTGCCTTGTTCTATGGAACGAAATAAGAAGTAGAACACAATTAATTTTATCAAAACTAAATATGCTTTCTTTACTTAGTCACTTGTTGACAGAGCTAATAAAATTAACTATCGGAATTATAAAACATTATTATATATCTAAGAGTTGTAACACTGCCCATGGTTGTGTTTAGTGGGATAAGGTTTTACTTGACTTTTGTTTGTGCTGTGTTTTAAATGTACTGTGTTTTGTTCAACATGCAGAAACCAGCGTCGAAGGATGCTCAGCCCATGAATATAGACAGCAAATCATAAACACCATGGAAATTCATCTAATTTCGAGGGTCTGCTTTCTTTTTATTATTTGTGTACACATTTAGAAATTATGATGGATTATGCAATGTGGATGGAGGAAAATTTTGTTTCGCTAGTGCAAAGAAGAACGCGGAAAATCCATGCAAAATTAAGCATTTGTGACGTTGTTCTTTTTCCTATATTTTGTGTGGAGTTTATTATTTCGGCATGTTCGCGACCACAAAATTTCGTTTAAAATCTACTGAACATTAAAGTGACTTGGCAACCAGTTCAGAATGTGCATTGTTGAGCAACAAAAGGAGAATTCTAACGTGCACGTTAAGATTTTCTAAATGTTCTACATATCTTCAGCACTTCTCTTGCATGTCTATTTGGTTAGTACATTTCAAGACCTTTTTTTTCACACCTGCGACTGTGGTTTTTTATTCTAGTAGGAAAAATATGTTAGAAATTCTTGTATACAATCCATTGAACCAGGACTTTGGAATTGCCTTTATGAATTAGTAACGAACAAGAATTCCAATTTCCCATTTTTAATATATTTAGTTAACCGATGTGGCATTGATGGCTTAATTTTTATATTCAGGGTTAACTAGGATTTTATATTACTTGATTGAGGAATATAAGTTATTATTATTTGTGTTTGGAATACAACAGGTTATTTGATAATCAAATAATGCACTACTTTCTTGATTACTAGGGAAGGAGTTAACAATCCAATTATTCAAACTGTGGGGGAAATTACAAATAATTAAGTAATTGGACACAGGTGGTTAATGTAATGATGTAATAAAATTAAAGTTGAATTATTTGGTTAATGTAATTATGTAATGAAATCAAGGTTGAATTATTTGGATAATATTTAAATAATATTTGAATTTGATTTTTGATAAATATAATTTTTTATCAAATTTATTTATTTTCTAATCGAATTTCAAATTAATCATTATCTCTTTCTTATGATGAACCGAATGATAAAATCCACAAAGTTAAAGTTTGTAAGACATGTAGTGAATATATATATATATATATATATATATATATATATATATATATAGGGTATATATATATATAGGTTAAAAATTAGAAGATGTATGTTAATATCTAATACCTTTTACCTTTTCAATTGGACAAAGAAACCAATTTGGTATCATTTAGATATGGATAAATTTAAGGGTTGTTATGTAGTTTTACTTTTCTTTATTTTTTTAATTACAAATAATTATCTTTTCTCATTCTCACTTTATCTTTTACGCACCCTTCCTCCATTTTGAAGAGTTTCTCCCTATCAACCCAGCTCCTACGCAACAAGCTCTGACGTCGGTTGAGCTAAGAAGATGTTAGAGTGGGTCCATTGCTTTTACGCTGGACTCTATCATCTGAGGTTGAGATGTCCGATTATAATGATCTGCATTTTGCAATTTTTAGATTATCTCTGTTTCTGAGCTTGGCTTGAAACAAATCGCTTGGTCATGAGGTGCGGTGAACAAACCACCATTGAGCTTACAAGCTACAACACTTTGTTGATTGTAGTGAAGGAAAAAAAAATTCTTCAATGGTTGATCACACACCATCGGAAAGAAAATCCTCAAGCATTTATGCAATCAATTAAAATTCAGCATAAAGGAGAAAGATGAAAGCGTAAATAAAGAGGATCTGGAAACAGAACTTAGTGGTTGAAGAGAGAGAAACGTGGGAAAGAGAAAGGAGATAATTTGTATTTTAAAATTAAAACAAAATTAAATTAAAATTACTTTCTAATTTTTAAGTGGATCTATGTTAGCAAACTCATATTTAATGCATACACTCGTATTTTTTTAGTACAAATGTATTAGCAAGTTACACATTGGTGTATTTTAAGACAATATATAGTTCTAGGTTGTTAACACAATCATATTAAAAAATATGGTGTGTAAGTTAGAAAATTTCTATATATAGAGAGATAGAATCAAATGACATCAAGGTGTTCAATTAAAATTTAACACCAAGGTGTTAAATTAAAATTTGGCACCAAATCTCATCCATTCATTTTAAATCTAATATAATTATTCTAAATGGTTCATTAAAAATCTCTCATGACAATCTCTCCCCCATTACCCCTCTCATGTGGCCAGCTTCTACTTTCGCTGCTCACAAACTTGTTACGCCCTTCCCATCATGGCGGCAGAAGATTGGAAATCAAATTAGTATATGCAATTTCTAATTTTTGTGCAACTTTGTACCTCCTTGTTGATTGGAGAATTTTGGGTCTATTATTATGAAGATCCAAAACTATTAGGTTTTGAAGAAAACCAAATTTGGGAGGCACTTGTGAATGAAAATCATTCCATGATTAACAAACTCAAAATTTTTTATTCACCATTCTCATTCTTTCGGAGCATTAAACATTTACTTAGCATTTGTTGAACTATTGTCTGTCGATAGAGGTAAACACAACAAAGCTTCCATTTGATGTGCGATAACACACAATCTTCAAAATTCAATATTTGTTTGCATTAACCAAAACATTTGAGAAAATTGATTTGTCTTATGACTTAACATTTGAGGGACTTGATTCCTCTTATGACTTAAGTCTAAAATTTATGATCATATTAAAATTTTAAGTCATTTCACTTTGAAAGATAAATCATTTTAAAAATTTAAAATTTATGATAATCAAAATTAATATGAAAATTTTGAAGGGTTAAAATTAAACTCAGTTATATTTATAAGATCTAAAAATGTAATTAATCCATTTTAGTAAAATGGGAAAAATTACCTTGAAAGAAAATAGAATAAAACACCTTTTGAGTCTTAGAAAGTTTATAGTGTTGTCACATAAATTTAAGTCTTTGAAAGTTTAGTATGTGAATCACTTTAGTCCAAAATTCAAAAAGTAGTCTAACTTAAGTAATAATATTAAAATATGTTGAGGGATTAAAATGACCATAAGTGGTTAAGTTTAGAAACTTATTTGACATTTTAGAGACTTATTTTTAATTTTTTAATTTTAGAGACTAATGTGACAACATATTCAACTCTTAAGGACAAAAATGGTGTTTTAACAACAAAATTGTAAAGTTGTGTATGCGTGTGTTTTTTCTTTTAGAGAAAGGGTAAATTTAGTTTGTATTTTAATGGCTAAATGCCACTTTTGGTCCATTATACATTAGTTTTTTTTCTTTGTTTTGGTATGTTAAGTTTTAAAAGTTTCATTTTAATCCTTTATGTTTTTAAAAGTCATCATTTAACCATTCCTTCAATTTTTAGTTTACAACATTAATATTCTTCTATTAACATTCAAAATAATTAATTTAATATAGTTACGGCTAAGAGCCGTTACTATGTGTCATGAACAATTTCAAAAGAGAGAACGTATGAACTCATCAACAATAGAACATATGTTATCAAACAAAATGGAACATCCATAGTTGGCTCTTTGTACCTCATGATCTTTTAATAAATCCTTGGTGTAATCCAATTCCTTCTTAAGTAGAGGAACTTTACACTCATAATAACTTGGAACCTTTAGACTTGGACCATAATTCTCAATTGCTTCAACCATGTACTTGAAGCTTTTTGAATGCACAACATTGAAAGGTATTCCATTCGTATACAAAAATCTTTCAATGTATTGAATAGTTTTGGCCCTTGCTTCTTTATTACAAGCATCATTTATGCTTGTTTGCCTCTTTCCTTTGCCCACTTTAATGCTTGCTTTTGGTTTCTTAAAAAACAGTAAATCCAAGGGGCCTTTAACTCTCTTGGCAGCAGCAGTATTTCCAGTAGAGGCTTCACTTGAAGCTGTCTCACTCCTTTTCCCACTTTTGATGTGTTAAATTTCTTGCACCTCTTCTAAGATATTATCATCTTCATGTATATCAACACTATATGCATCCTTTTCAACAAGCTTTTGCATATAAGCATCTTTCAGAGTCTTCTTAATTTCGGCTGGGATTTTTTTACAAGGACCCATATCACCCTTCAACCCAATCTGGTGTCTTTTGGCTCTTGTGATGCCACCCGTTGTAACTTTCCCACAAAAATCGCATGTTACATATCTCTTGTTGTTGATATCTTTTAAACTATTCCACTGCCATGCCATGTCAAGATTTTCACCAGTGGGTTTTACCAATCCGCAAGAATCCACTGGATCAGGATTGTTCTGCGCTGCCATGAAACCACTGGGGGTTGTTGCTACT
The DNA here is from genome assembly GCA_013407115.1 of Glycine latifolia. NCBI lineage: Eukaryota > Viridiplantae > Streptophyta > Magnoliopsida > Fabales > Fabaceae > Glycine > Glycine latifolia. The sequence goes on along the minus strand of QARZ01000593.1, from coordinate 323,996 downwards.
GCGGTGAAGGCTAAAAGAAGGAGGAGGAGGTAGAAACAAAGCTAATATCAAGAAGGAGGAACCTAACCAATTAAAACACTGTGAAGGCTAAAAGAAGAAGAAGAAAGAAATGAACCAATGTGAAGCACGAATGAACAGCGGAGAAGAGGACAACGGAGCAGCTTCGTCGGGAGAGAAAGAGGGCGAGAAAGCACTATAGAGAGAGGGAGAAGATGATGCAGCGGCATCTCAAGGGGGAAAGAGGGAGGGAAACTGAAAAAAAGGAAGGGATTTGCTGAGGGAGAAGCACGAATGCGCGATCCACACAGCCACAGCCTCTTTTCAGGAAAAAAAAAAATAAAGGGTAAAAGTCCAAACTACCCTCACTTATTGTTGGACTTTTACCCTTTTGCCCTTAAATTTCATCTAATTCTCAATGGGTTTCCCCCGATACTAATTTGCTCTGCAACCCGTTTTCTCGTCAACGTAGCGGCGCTATCGCGCCTCACCATGCTGCCCACCGCACTGCCGCCACCTGCTGCCACCTGCCGCTACCGAAAATCGTCGCGTTGCGGCACGGACGTAGCGACTGGGTGCCGCAAACCGCACCTGGTGCGAGATTGCGCGCTAAACCGGCGCTATTTAAAACATAGGTTAGGAGCCCACCAACCAGCCTCAACTTATGTGTCTACTCATATGAGCATGCACCTCCTGTGCACACACGATATATTTCTATACACCAACTGTGTACCCACCATATATTGACAACAAAACATATTTCAAACCCTTGAGGGTCTTAGATACGACGCCTCCATACCTCCATCTCACATGGCCTAGCCTAAGGGTCCAAATGACACCTCAACAGTAACACATCCCCTATATGCAAAAAGAGTCACTAAGCCTATTGAAAAGTAGTTCTCAACACTCCATCACACCATTTAGAGATAAAAACATAGGGGTGGTGCTTGAGAAGATATCCTACTAGGTGAGACCCCCAGGTCACTTTAGTGGGGTAGAGTTCTAGCGTGGGACTCACCTTTCCTAGTATACCATTTTCTTTTCAATAAAAACTCTCCCAAAGGCTATAGCCAACCTTTCCAACACATAGAGTAGTTATAGTACAAGATTATCCTTCATCATCATCATCATCTCATCAAACATATATATCTCAATCAATAGCAAGATAATCTCATCAAATAAAGACATCTCTCAAAGATAAATCTACTAGATTTATCTAAACATTTATAAGATTCATAATATCTACAATCTTTTTTTTAATGATCATATCTCAAACGATCACATAACATCCATCACATCATTAATTCACTTACTCGTGCTCATCACGTTCATGAACTTATCCCTAGTTTTCTAAGCAAAACAAGAGAAAATGCTGCAATGGTGCAACATTAAGCACACTACAAAATTGTTTATGTCATTCAAATGGTCAAAGCCCCAAAGAAGTGGGAAAAAGTTAACGTTTAAATGTATTTCTTGATTTTTTTATCTTTTTACAAATTTAATTTTGCAAATTTGGGTCAATCATTAATTCTATGTTAAATTGATAATAATGTGATGATGTAACTTTTATGCATTATGTGACATTATAATATGATTTATAAAAAATTAATTATACTCATTTTTTTATTAAATTTTATAAGGACGAAAAACATATTTTTAGTTTTTAATTTATAAATTGATAGGCTTTTAATATTCAAAGAAATTGGAAGTTTTCTTTAAAACAATAAATTGGAAGTTTTAAATTTAAGTAAACAAAAAGAATAGGTAAAGAGAAGTAAAATTGGAATTAATTATCTTTATTACTCTCATTTATTTTTTTAATGGAGAAAATAATTAAAATTGAAATCCTTTATTAAAATTCAGATAAATAATTAAAAAAATTATATAAAAAACTAAAAGAATTAAATAAAATGAACACAAATATGTCTAAAATAATAGAGTTTAATAAAATAAAATTTGAAAAAAAATTATAACAATTTCATTATTTTCATCCCCTAAAATTTAAAATACTTTTTTTTACCATTTAAATATTTGAAAAAAATTCTGATTTAAGATATCTTTCTGATTTATTTATTGATCTACAATTATCATGATCATTTATTGTTTTTTATTCTCTAAATAAATATCATTTTCTAATGTTATTTAATTTTAGATAAATAATATTTTTCTTTTTTACTTTTATGTATGTTTACACTTATGCACAATTTAATATTTGTAACATATTTTTCATGTTTGTGTAGGTAGTAAGTAAAGTTTTTTTTTTTAATAATACTGAAGAAAAACATTGTGCAATGCAAAAAAATAATATATTGAAGGCTTAATTCTTAATTTGGTCCTCAAGTTTTATTAAAATGTTCAAAATTGGGTCCCCAAATTTTTAAAAGTTCAATGAAGTCCTCAAATTGTTAAAAATGCATCAATGTTAACCTTTTCGTTAATTTAGATTGACACTGGTAAAAAAAATGTTTATGTCTCTGTCTCTTCTCCTTCTTTATTGAAATGATGACTTTTTTCTCTATCCTATTCTCCCCTCTTTTTCAGATCTGAAATATTGTCTCATTCTTCTCTCCATCTCTCCATCCAAACTGGTTCTATCACAAGGTTTTTTATCACCAAAGCGTTAGAATATGAGTAGCCGCAGTCAAAATTGGCATCACTCCATTTTAGATCTAGTGTGCATTTCATATTTGTGTTCCGAGATGAGGTTGTGGTGGCTTGAGACTGAACACGGTGGACAACTATGACCCCACCCCATACAACAATGATGAAGAGCGTCATTGTAGATTCCTTTTATCTCTTTTCTTATCGTCGTGGATGAGGAAGAGGGCATGGTTGCAAAACCTTGTTAGTGTTGGGTCATGGATGGGTGATTTAAGTGCGACTCGCTAGAGTCAACAACAAAGGCATTATTGTCCCTGTTGATGCGACTGAATAAGGTGGAAGATAACATTTATCGGTTTTTAGGATTTCTGGATTTTTTTTTCCTGTGAATGAGGTTTTATTTTGATCAAAACCCACACCATGGCCATGTTCGATTCCATCTTCGACGGGTTTTTGTATTTTCTATTTGTGAAAATTTGATTTTGATTTTAGCCTTTATGGGATTTTGTTTTTTTGTTTATAGAATTTTTGTTGAGTTTGACTGAGTGTTTGTGATTATACTATGATGGATTTAATGGATTCGGGGTCGGAGGCTCGAAGCTTTTGCTTGTTGGCCATGTCAGTGAGGAGTAAGGATTATTAGGGTTTCGAAAGAAAGGGAAATTGGGAGATGAGACCTAAATTTAACGGTGGTGTGGCATTAGGTAGGGTTGCGACGTTTCAAAGATTAAGGAGAAGAGACAGAGACGTAACTAATGGTGTAGTCTAAATTGATGGAAATAACAAGATTGATGTATTTTTAACAATTTGAGGACCTAATTGGACTTTTTTTAAAATATGAGGACCCAATTGAACATTATAATAAAACTTGAAGATAAAATTGAGCATTAAGCTTATATTGAATTATCATATTATCATAAGCAGTATAAACGTTAAGAATAAAAAAATTCATATAAATAAACATGTATTAAAACCTCAAAATTAATGTCTCTTCGTCCTATCAAAGCCAGAATGTAGATTTACGTTTCTTGGTCTCATCCTCCTTGAGGCTTCATTAAGATTAACGTTGATGACAATTTGATGGGAAATCTCAGAGATTCAGGCTTCAAAGGGATTATAAGAGATGAAATTGGGTAGTGGATCAGTGGTTTCAAAGGTTCTTCTGGGTTCTCACAACTAACATCAATGCCGAATTGCATGCAGTCTTGTTTGCGTTGCAGTTGGCATCGAATCTTGGTTACTCAAATGTCATTTGCAAGTCAAGTTAAGCTGGCTTCGCTTGCTAGACGAGAATGATATTGTCGTGCATCCTTATGTCGCCTGTAACGCCCTAAAATTTCGATAACTGAAAATATATGTTTGATGTATTTCTTATATTATTTGGTTATTTGATTAATTTAGATTAGTTGAATTGCTGTGTAAATTGTCATTGTGCAACTGTTTGGTGTGGATGTTAGGTTAGGTGGAGTTTGATTGATTGGTGTTGGAAATGAGTGATTCCGAGTTTGACCCAAAAACCTATTTTGGTAAAATCATAATTCTGGATTGGTTAATCGTGGATCGCCTTAAAATCTAAAGGTAGACTCGTAATCCACATATGTAAACCTTGACCATTGAGATTTGCGAAATAACATTTGAAGCGTGAGATATTAATTTTTCACAAAAGCAGTGAAATTTCAAAAATTGGGTTAGCTTGCCCAGGTAAGTAAAAATTCGCCTAGGCGAGTAAAGTCAGCTATAAGTGGTGCAACAACGACAAAACACAAAAATTCTGCTTCCTGCTTCTTCAAAATAGCCACCCAACCCCTTCCCCTCCTCCTCCACCAGCCACAACCATCAATGGCTGTCACGAGCAGTCGTTTCTTGCTGTTGAACCACCGCACAGAGAGGAACACTTTCATCGGAGCAGAATCTTTAAAACTCACTCGAGGATTCGGTAGAGAACGGAGCCTCCAATCCTCCCTTCGCAGTTTCTGCGAGGTAATCATGTTTTTTATGCCTTCTCCTAGCTAGTTTGAAGTCTCTCTTGATATCTCTTGTGATTTGGATACCGTTATTGGGAGTTTTTACACTTCCTTTGAAAAACCTTTGAAAATGAGATGTTGCAAAAGTTTCATTTTTATAATATTGTTGTCATTTTTGTGACCTTCGTTGAGCCCGGTCACATTGGTGTGATTGAAATTTCAAAATGATGTCCTTTTGATGTGGACTTTCAAAAGACCATTTTAGCCCCTTTTTAAATTTGAGTCGGTATTTGACCCCGAATGTTAATATTTACCTTGTCTTTGGGACAAAGCACGTGAACTTGAGAGATCTCAAAATGACGCTACTATGAGCTAACACAGGGAGATAGATAGGTAAGGGGAGTTTATTGTTTGGTTACAGTTTTTTATACCATAGTTGAGGGTCAGGGAACCCAATTATGGAGATGTATGCATGTCCCTGTTGTGTGCTGGTTTTTAAGAAAAACTATGTTTTAAACTAATGGGATGTGATATATTTATTATTGATGTATGTTTGTTCCTGTTGTATGCTCATTTTCAAGAAAAACTGTATTTTTAACTAATGGGATGCGATGAATTTCTTATTGATGGATAAAACTGTGAATAATGTTATTGTTATAATGATTGGATTTTTAGAAAAAGTCTTAATTACAGAGGAGACTCTGTCTAAAAATTTGTAATATGTTCTCCTATTTAAATTCTTTATTAAATTTTAAAATGGGCATAAGAGTGTGTTTTCTATAGTGTAGTCTTCCTATTTAATTTAGAATTTTCCTAAAATACCAGTCTCGTGGTAATATGGATTGTGAATGAATGAGGTTTGTGATGTTGATGATGATATTGAAATAAGATTATATTGATGATTATATTAATATGAGATGATATTGATGTTTATGATGATGATGTTGAAATGAAATGATGTTAATGTTGTTGATGATGTTGAAATGAAATGATGTTGATGTTATTGATGATATTGAAATGAAATGATATTGATGTTGTTGATGATATTGAGATTGAGATGATATTAATGTTGATGAAGACATAGATGAGAGATGATGTTGATGTTGATCATGTCATTGTAATGAATGTATATTGTACATGAGGGTGCAGTGACCTGTTGGATACCCCTGCGGGAAAAAGTTTACGAATTTTAAGCATTCCTGAATAGAGAAAGGGATTGCTTAGAATTTCGGTCTCTATCCACAGTCAATGAATTGATGAGCCCATATTTGTATGCTATATATGTGCATGGGGGGTGATGACTTATTGGATATCCTTGCGAGGAAGAGTTTATGAATTTTAAGCATTCTTAGAGAGGTGAATGGATTGCTTAAAATTTCGGTCTCTATCCACGGTCAGTGCATTGATGGTGCCCATGTTTCATACTTCATAATTGCATGGAAATAGAATGATGACAGTAAGTATCGTGGGTACTTAGGGGCATATCACTCTGTTTAGAACTCCCTTGTGACTCTGGCTAATTACCATGGGGAGGGGGGGAGTGGCTTGTGCATGACATGGTGACTTCGACGAGCTACTGCATCATTTTCCTAAGTGAGAGTGTCATGTGGGCACGCTTAGGCTATTTCCTTAGGAATGGTACCACATTGCATGGTGAGAGTGGAGTCAGGTGCATGCATCATTCTGAGTATAATTGATTTGAATTGTGGAAAAAGTTGATGACTAGTTTGTTGAGTGTGTGTTGAACTGATTGATTACTGAGAATGATTGTGATTATGTTTATTGTTTTCTTGCTAATCAATGTTATATGGTGCTTGTTGATCTTGTGTAATAAACTCACCCCTGCAATTTTGTATCGTGTGGTTGGTACTTATGATGATCGCGAACCTTCGTTTGTGGGAGCAGATGAGCAACAATAGGTAATATTGAAGAGAGATCCTTTTGTTGGAACCGTCAAGCCGATGTGATAACGTTGGAATTTATTTTGGGAGAGTTGTATTCTGTTATCAACTCTTTCTTAGTTGGTTCCTTGATTCTTTTTGGTTGGGCATGTAAATTCCAAGCTTAAATACATATAAAAAACTAAACTATGTTTTGACATGTGAATGACATATAATGGTTCAATTTATATGTATGTATATTTATTTATTTATTTACATATTTGTGTGATGTCTGGTGACTGCATCGCGAAAAATTTACTCTCATTTTCATAAATAAATTAATGGAGTTTTCATTAAAAATTGGAAATTATACGTTTAGAGTGATGATATCGTAGTGACGAGGCGGGTCGTTACATCGCCATTGTCAACAGGATAAACAACTTCAAGTATGTTGCTTTGTAAAGGCAAAAATACAAGAAGGGAATGAATTGAATTGTGATTTAATGCAATTGTTCAATTCTTTTTGAAAACAATAGGGTTTTTTGTCTGTTTAGACCACAAATTTTCAAAAATGCAGTTTATCTTAAAACTGTTGAAACACAATTTAGACCCAACATAAGTTAACAAACAAAAAGGAAGAAAAAAATAAATAGACACAAATCTATGCTGGTTCATCTTTACTATTGAGACTACGTTTAGTTCTTGGTAAACCACCAAGTTCCACTAACTTTTCACAAGTTACAAGTATTATGTCACGACCACTTATGTCTCTTACAAATGAAACTCTACCCTAAGTTTGATCAACACCCAATATTTTTTCTTCTACCAAGTCACTGCTGGCTTTAAACAAATCAAACAATATTTGTTATGAATGATGACTCAGAGACTAACACAAAATCGTCTTATAAACGCATAAACAATCTAAGCACTTAGTCTTTTTCAATCAGGATGTTCAAGGTGTTTTGAGAGCTTTTTTCTAATCTTACAAGGATAATAAGAAAGATTGGTTGAAGAAGAGTAAGAAATATTTGCACAAAATCAAAATTGTAATGTCTTTAAAAGCTTTCTGGTTTATATAGACCACGTTTTCAAGTATTCGTTGTTTCATAATGGGCATCTTCATTTGATCTTCGTCTGATAAAAAAAGGGTCGTTGGGTGCACATTTAATGCATGTCCTTTCCTCATACAGAGAACTCTTCCTTTAAGGCTTGTGTGTATGAGAAATTGCAGCAGACAATCACATCTTTGTGTCAGAGCAAGTCTTACATATTAGAACTCGTCTTTTGATGACATATCAGATCTGACTTCATTTACTCTTCATAGAATTTGAAAAATCTTAAGAGAATGTTTCTGCAGACAAAATCTCAGACATAGATTAATAAATGAAGTATTAAATATTATACCAAATGTAGTCACAAATCATGACTTTATCTGCCTGTCGTTTGAAAACATCATATACAAATATTGAAAGGATATCAAACACATACCACATAACATTTTTCCTTTGTATTTGTTTGCATCTAATCAAAATAATTAAGAATCTTAATTCATCTTTTGACTTAACATGCTTGAACTCTATCTTTCATTCATGTATATCGTGAGGAAATCAATGCACACATTGATTAGCTAAGCTGGATTCTTCAATAATATATATTTACGTTCGTATAAAAGTATAATATATATTTAGACGAGCAATTAAAAATTATTAGGTGCACTCTAATATTTTCTATATTAATTATTTCTTGTGCTAAAAAAAAACTATTTCTTAGTGTTTTGTTCTGAAAAGAGGTGAAATTGGGCCTAATTCTGGGCCGGGTAAGCGAAGCCGGACCAGCAAATAGGGTTTCGTGTGTTGAAATATAAAACGCGGGATATTAGGGTTTTAAGGGTGGGCGAGGAAGCCAGAGAGTGCTACAATACAGAGTGCGTTGTTGCTCCTTCGCCACAACTCTCTGCCAACATGGGTGAGTAGTAAACGCTTCTTTCACATCTATCTCTAGTCGTTGTTGTGTTACTGCAAAACCCTAATGCCACGTGCTCGTTAGTGCAATTTTCTCTAATGGGATTTATTCTGAATCAGGTATCTCCAGAGATTCTATGCACAAAAGGCGTGCCACTGGTGGCAAGAAGAAGGCCTGGAGGAAGAAGAGAAAGTGCGTGCCCCTTTATGTTATTTCATTTATTCATTTTAATATTGTGAATGTTTTTATTTATTTGAATTTGATGTGTTGTTTTTGTTTTTTTTTCTGCTTAGAGTTTCCTAATGTTGTTGCTGAAAGTGAAGGATGTGTTTGTGTTGGATTTTTGGTCGTTTTGATTGGTACGATGGTTAGGATCTTTTCTTGGTTGTTTATGGGATTTCACGGTTTGAAATTGGAAGTGTTTTTTTTTATTCTTATGTTTTTTTTTATTTCACTGCGATTTGGGATTTCGAAATGTGATTCTGTGTTCCGGAGCATATGGTTGATCTAGGTGTAGCTGTTCTTCGGGTTTTAGTTTTTGTTAGGGGAATGGGAAATGAAAGGGTTATGGTACTAGAATTTCGCTTTGAAGTTTGATGCAAAATGGGAGACCTTTTCAAATCTTAGCTTGATTTCATTACAGTGTGCTGCATTTTTTTTCCATTTTTTAATTTGTTTTAGATGGTATGTGAATGAGTGAGCAAGCACAAGAGCTTCCCTTTTACTCTGCCTTCACTTTTTTGCTGTTTAGGATCTGTTTGTTACGCTATTCTGGAAATTTATTAAATGAATTTCCAATTTACCCCTTCTGAAATGGATTCTGTTATTCAGTTTTGTATCTCATTTTTGTTTAGTACAAAATCATAGGACAAAATAGGAGATATAAAAATTAGGAGCTTAAAATTTCCTACTTAAAACAAATAAACTGTAAGTGAACAGAGAGTACCTTACAGTTTAATAATAATTTTGGCCTTACTAATAGCTATTCTTTCCTCTAAAATTTCCCTTAGTATAGTCTAAGTTTGTTTTAAACAGAAATTGGTTTAAGTTCTTTTGTATCTATTGTGTCTTAGTATTTGATAACTTGTTTGTATTTGATACCATTTGTTATAAATACACTTTAATTTTTGGTATTTATTTTCACTTGTGATGGTATTCTATTCTAATAGTTCTTTCTTTAACTAATATATTTTGGTGGTTTCATATAGGTATGAGCTTGGTCGTCAGCCTGCTAACACTAAGCTATCAAGCAACAAGACAGTGAGGAGGATCCGTGTTAGAGGTGGAAATGTGAAGTGGAGGGCACTGAGGTTGGATACTGGAAATTACTCCTGGGGAAGTGAAGCTGTAACTCGCAAGACTCGTATATTAGATGTGGTATACAATGCCTCAAATAACGAGCTTGTGCGTACTCAGACTCTTGTGAAAAGTGCTATCGTTCAGGTTGATGCTGCTCCATTCAAACAGTGGTACCTTCAGCACTATGGTGTTGAGATTGGTAGGAAGAAGAAGACAGCTGCCAAGAAGGAAACTGCAGAGGTGATGCCTTTGGAATTTTTGCTTGTTCTTTCTTTTCTCTTTTAATGTTTTACTTTATTCACTGTTATTAATAGTTCCATGCCCTGTTTATGTACAACTTTTCTATTTTCAGTTGCTGGTTTAGGTTGTTTAAATAAGGTTGGACATTAGACATTTCAAAATTGAAACCAATACTCTGATGCATTGCATAACTGTTCTTGATTCATCGCATATGTTTGAAAAATTAATTTATTGTGTGTCTCAAAATCATCATTTTTCTATTTTTATACATTGTCCGAATATTTGCTGTTGTCTAAATGAAATGTATATGCTGTTGTGCTTCTTAAAGCAGCGTATCTTATGTGTTAGTAGAAGGTACAAATAGCTGAATGGGCAAAAGCTATTCTTGTTTTTGTTTATGATGGGAAATGAGAAATAAATGGTGCTGCTTGGTGCTATTTTGTCATTCTTTCCACTGTATTTGATAAACAAACATTAAATATGTAAAACACGATACTGTAATTTCTTCAATTGATGGATGAAGTGGACTGCATTATCATGTATAGAAGCTGATATCTGTTCTTTTGTCTTGGTATGTAATTTGCAGGAGGGTGATGCTGCTGCTGCTGCAGAAGAAGCCAAAAAGAGTAATCATGTGCAGAGAAAATTGGAGAAGCGACAGAAAGATCGTAAGCTTGATGCTCACATAGAGGAGCAGTTTGGTGGTGGGCGTTTGCTTGCTTGCATTTCCTCTCGCCCTGGTCAATGTGGCAGAGCTGATGGGTAAATTTTCTTAAATTGTTATTATGTTTAATATGTTTATAACGAATCCTGTTCATATTTATTAATTGTGTTTTTTTCTTGAATTATGTAGCTACATTTTGGAAGGTAAGGAGTTGGAGTTTTACATGAAAAAACTCCAGAAAAAGAAGGGAAAGGCTGCTGCTTGATTTTAGTGTTTCCCAAATTTTTATTTGGCTTTAGTTGCTTTTATATGTTGTTGGTACAATTTAAGGTGATGTTTTGTGCCACAGGACATCGTTTAGTGCAAACTATCTTGTTAGTCCTTTGCAAATTGACATCTTAATTTTGTTTTGAACTGTTTTTGCTACCGATGAGTTACAATTTTTATTAATGAATGTCTTGCAATCCTCTTATTGTTGGGTGGGTACTGGGGGAGTGGGTGTTCAATGGCAGGTAAATGTGTAAGAGCTACAGGGAGATGCTGCCCATTTGTAGGCTATGACATTTAGCACTCATTCAATTAATTTTTAAAATTATTAGGTTATTTAAGGATAATAATATGATTGAATAATTAACTGGGATTTGTTATTTTAGAAGTAAACTGTAAAGTGAGAAGGTATCACTTTACATAGAGAAATGAAAATAGTAAAGTTAATATGATTGAATAATTAGCTGTGGGATTTATTTCATCTCATTAGGTTTTATTTAGAATAAGTTGACTTAATGATAGTAATGTGGGGGTGTGTTTTTTTAGTCTTTGAGATTTAAAAATTCTTTTTTTAGTTTTTGAATTTTGAAAATTGTTTCCTTTAGTCCATGATACAATAAATCAGGACTTTGTGGTGGTTTTTAAGCATTTTATGTTGTGTGTTTTTAGTATTTGACAGTTTTTAAATATAAATTCAAGTGGCTAAAAAAATGATTTAAGATAGTTAAAAATTGTTATAAAGTGTCAATTTATTATATTAGGGATTAAAAATGTAATTTTTAAAATTTAGAACTAAAACAGTGAATAAGTTTTATAGAATCGATATAATTTTTTTCCATTTGCCAAAATTAGATCTAATAGCTTCGGTTCTGCCAAATTCCACATACGTAAGTTTATAAACATAAATGAAAAAAAGTACCAAATGTTGTTTTTACTGATTTTTAATGTTTTAATATAATTGTCATGGAAAATATAATGGTGCCCTCACCGAATACAAAAATTAATTTTGGGTTCTCATCTTTAAATCGATTCAGTTCAAATTCTCTCTAGTTCTTTACTTTGAGCTAACCTGTTACAAATGGAATTAATCCCAACGGATCCGGATTCCCTCCGGCAGTTGGTTTCTGATAGTGTAAGATGTGGACACATAACAGTACAATTCATATACGAGCTTTTCAACAGCCAAAAGTTTCGTACAGAATTTAAATAGCATTTTCTTTTGTCGCCATGATGATGGTCATGATGTGAAAGTGATGACTATTTATAATAATGGTGGATTAACGATAATTTTGAAAAACAATGAGTTAAGATTTTTTTATAGATTTAATTTTTTATAGTGAATCTTTTTAGAAATTTGATTGGTATATTATATTTTAATTTTAAATATTTAATATCTACCATTTATTATTTTTAAGTCTTTAGATTTACATACTTATATCAAATATTTGATGGCTAATATTATGTTACTTAAATGAATCATGCACTGACAAACCTAGTCAACTGATTTAGATAATTTAAAAGAGGAAAAAATCATCTCTATTGATTATAAGGGGAAAGATTAGGGTAAGACCTAACATGAAATTTGTCTTCTCTCGCATTTTATATATTAAATGAAAAATCAAGTTACTCTAAGAATAATTTAAAGAATTATTTCTTATTTTTATAATATTTTTTATATCTAATAATTTTAACGAATGACTAATCTTAATTATTATATTTAAAGTCCAATGCAGTCTTACAAAGTTATTTTATGGTTTCCATTAAGACATAAAACCCAAACAATAGTTCCAATGCAGTCTTACAAAGTTATTTTGTGGTTTCAATTAAGTCATAAAACGCAAACAATTATGGAATTTGGAAAAGAGACCACTAAGAAAGAAGATTGCATCATGATTTTACTTATTTTGTGGTTTCAAGGTCAATCTGAGGGAAGGTCCAACAAAGAATTTTGTGTGCAAGTTACCAGTATCATATCCTCCATTGCTTCCATAACAAGAGTGGAGCATAAACAAGTCTGACATTTATCAAGTTCGACACTAATAAAATTCCAATCAATTCTATAAAATAACCTTCCACATTTTGGTTGTGACAAATCTCTTGCCACTTTACCATCTGGGTTTTCCATTTAATGGAGCACCATATAGTCCTCCATTGCCTTCAATAGAAGAATAGCGAAATGATAGGCAAACATTGCCTTCAAAGGAAGAAGCTGGAAAGGCCTGAAGTTGGGTACCACTTGGAATCTTTCCTACCAAATTATTGGAGAGATTTAAATATGAAAGGAATGCAAACTTGCAACTTGAATAGGAATTTCTCCACTTCGAGAGTTTTATGAAAGCTCCAAGGACTGTAGCTGTTCCAGGTTACCTATCAATGATGAAATTTCACCAGAGAAAGCATTGTTTGACAAGTTCAAGGCATAAAGTGCTTTGAATTTCATTAGCTCCTTCGAACTGGTTGGACGAGAAATCAATGGATGTCAAGGTTGTCAAAATTTTATTCAACTCAATATGTTTACGTTTGGTCATAATTGTCACACTGTCTTGATAATACATATGAGCACTAAGTTGTTTCTAGGTATCTTACCACTGAAGTTGTTAATTGCTAGATCAAGTTTCTGAAGCATGTTCCAAGTGCCATTTGTGTTAGGACATCCAATGTCACTGCGTAATTTATTTTTCGCAAAACTATGACATGGAGGGTCCCGGGTGGACATGTTAACAAGCACGAAAAGACATTAGTAATCTCGTTTTCTCCTAGCTTAACACCTGTAATGTTGTGCAATTAGCAAGAGATTTTGGAATCTTTCCATTTAATTTATTGTGATTGAGATCCAAAGTCCTTAGAGCACAGGAAGCTGAAAACATATATATTGTATAAGGCCTGTGATATTGTTATTTCTCATATTCAATACCCCAAGGGTCTCACTCATTTTCATTAAACATTAGGGAATTGTTTGAAAAATGTTATTAATAGATAGACCAAGAACTTTAAGGTATGAAGCATTGGAAAGGGAATCGGCATGCAAAGTATTATTTTAAAGAGCGAGAAAAACTGAGAATAACAGGTAATTATCGATATCCAGTGGGATCGATGAGCTAAATTTGTTGCTTGAGTTATCCAAGTAGATAGCATTTTTCAGCAAAAACAGGTATTGGCCCTCGAAGTTTATTGTGATAAAGGTCAAAGACAAGCAAGTTGGAAGTAAGATTCTGCAGAGGTCCTTTCAAATGAGTTAACAAATTGTGAGAAATATTAAGGTTTTCAAGGTTCTGCAGTTTCCAAATCCAGTTGGGATCTATCCTTGAATCTGATTATCTGAAAGATCTTTTCTCAAGAAGCTAGGGAAAGTTTTCAAGTTGCAGGATCCCAATTTTAGTATGCTAACGCTGGAAAAGGAAAATAAGTCAACATTTGTAACATTCACAATGATTCATAAGTTACTGTATGAAAGGTCTAATATAGTTAAATTTCTGAGCTCCAAAAGCTTATTCAGCTGCATTGACCCATTGAACTTGTTGGAAGATTTTCTTATAAATAGTGATACTTGTAATATGAACATTCAAACTTCCCTTTTAAAAATATTTTATTAATAGTATGAACAATCTATTCAGTGAATAACAGCTCTTGCAACATTTTCTTTCTCTATTGTGTCATCTCTTTCAATTTATTTATTTTTAACAGGCAAATAGAAACTTTTATTGATTAAAGTTGGCGTCAAAATCAAGTTGTATTACAAGCTGGAAACAAAATACAGAAGTACAAATTAAGATGAAGACCTAAAGTTTGTATCATTAAGTCCCAATACTACAGTCTACAGCTCTAAACATAAGCTTAACTAACTCGATACTAAACAAAATACAGTAGTACAAGCTTTTAAATACCATTAAAATAAGTTATGTTTGCTTAGGTACGTATTTTATATGCTCCTAATTGATGAAAACTGATTTAAGCCGCTTAGATTACTTGAACAGTTGAACCAAAAGGAAATATTATATCAAGGTCTTGTTCTTGAGTCATTGATTAAGAATTAAAAAAAAAATTAGTGTAAAAATTATAGAAGAGAGTAAAAAAAAAAATTATACACAACAATTTTGTGAATTTCAATATTTTTTTTCTTTATTTAGTTTCTTAACTAATATCTTAATAACATTGGTTAGCATTTGTCTTATATTAACAGAGAAATCATGGATTTTTAACAACGAAAAATACAAAACAGGCCAACAATTTTTGACAAAAATGATCAGAATGCTTATTGACTCTTACATGAACCTTTTCTTATTCAATAACCATCATTGAATGTAGATTTATTTATTTTTGAAATAATCATTGAATTTAGATGGTTTTTTTATAGAATTCTATATTTTTTTCCTTTCGGTGAGTAGCACGAATCTATTATGTTAGACCATCTGGAATGGTGCATCTGTCAGTATTTAAGAAAAAGAATAGGCACTTGCTTGGTATCTTACAGTTGTAGTAGTATCGCAAATAAGACCCTGCTTCTATAAGCACTAATTTTATTTTTTTGGGACAATATGTCAGCTTTTGTATTAAAAAAACAAAAAAAACTAACTGTTAAGTGTTAACATTTAGCTCGCCTTTTAATCTGTAGATTTTTTTTAAACGTCTATAAATTTTGTTTAATAACCTGAATAGCTTTTTTTCAATAACGTAGATTGCTTTTCTTATTTAATGTGTATTGCTTTTATCAAATAAACTCGTATAGCTTTTTATTTAATACAATCTAATTCATACAAAAGTATCTTTTTTTTTTAAAAAAATATTTCATAAGAAATACTCCAATACAAATATATTTCTTAATTTTTATAATCTACTTATTTCATAAAGAAGATAATTATAATTTTATGTGAATCATCGACGAAATGTAAGAATGTGAGACTTTTGGTGGAGTCTATTTTATTTATTTATTTTTGAATTTTGTAGTTTATTTAAGAACCAAATAAAGGTGATGAGTTGGAAAGATGGAGTACTTATAAGGTGCTTAAATTGAAACTAATTAAAATGAGTGACATGTATAGGTGAAACGTGAGACCCATTTAAACACCCAAAGAGAGGTGTGGGTTTGTGGATTATAATCTCAGGGCAATCAAAAGATACATCTGTGATTCCTATAGATCCTCTCTTGAACATATGTTTGTAAAACCAGCACAAATTTGATATTGGCTAGGGCCAAACATCTACAACTTATTTATGGACGATCTTACTTTATCACAAAGGTAACATTGAGGTTCTCTATTGACAAGGCTCAAAGTTTCATAATCACAATCAAGTGCAAAATTAACTATGATAAAGACAACAGTTAAAATTAATGGTAAAAGATGAAAAACATGTTTGCTGACAGGTGTGCCAAAAACCTCACTGCCTGATAACAAAATACAAATTGAGCAACGGTACAATGAAATTATATGTGATTGTACAGTATGTCAATATAGGAAAAAAAGAATAACAAATGTTATAATCTTAAAAATCTCCACCTTTTCAATTCAGGCAGGCAAAGTAATTCTATAATGGCACTGCATTATAGGACAGGAATGTTAAACCCCTTTTTCTTTTTTCCAAAGTGTTGATACGTTTTGCCATTAGGAACTGAAACAACTGTTATGTAACTTAAGGCATATGACTTGGCAACAACAATGAGGCATAAGTCTTTACACCAAAAACAAACAGAACTGCAAGTTTGGTGTCAAGCAGCAACTGATTTGCTTTAATTGGAAGCCAAAAACCACACTGAACAGCTTAGGCTCAAATCAATGTGTTCAGGGATGGGTTTATGGTTTGGCCATTCTGACCTTTATCAATGAGGATCGGAGGTTTTGTATGCACTAAAAATCCAAAATCTGGACCTCAACTAACCTGCTCTCCAATCAAATCAAGACCAACAACCAGAAAACTTATCCCTTGAAATAATAGGAAGTAGAAGTGAATTCCTTGGGCAGATAATAAGCTTCTAACTGAGGCAGTCAACAAAATTAATGCGAGATAAAGTTCTTTCCTGAAGAGACGATTTTTCTTGGTCTTCACAGTTTTCTTTGACAATTCTAGTTTGCTTAGTTCCTCAATGCCTGAATCTGAGGATGATCTATGAAGACTAGTAGATCGCATTAGAGGTTCAGCTTCTTTCTCAAAGGCAACCAAATCTGTTTCTGATGACCTTCCCAACTTTTTTGTAACCACCCACTCGTAAGAACTTCCAAAGCGTAATAGTCCAGATATCATGGCATTAAATTTAGTTACCGACATAGTGTTCTCAAATAGAAGGTAAGGAACTATAAATGGAAATGACCGTGGAGCTGGGAGAACACTTAGGAGGGACATGATTCCAGGAATGTAACAAACAACCCAGGCTGGGAGCTCGGCTTCGGGAAGGAACATGGTCAAAGGAAGAATGATGCAGAATAGCGTGAATGAATAAAATGGCAGGATAAGCTTCCTCAGGAGGAAGAAAAGAAATATCAAATTGACCTTCTTTACCCAACCAACCTGGTACAAATGGAATTAACATCATAAAAGTCAAACTATTTTAATAAATGGATGGAAAAAAAATGAGTTAGTATTCCATACAGTGCAAGATGTGGACAAATAACAGTACAAATAATTGTGTAAGCATATCTTTAGTATATATGAGCGTTTCAATAATTATTATACCACATTGATAATTACTGTTTTTAAAACATCAATTAGCCCTATAATTGCCTTATCAATGATGTTGTGGGTTTTAATTAAGTGATCTTAGCACTATTTTAATTATTGGGATGAATTGGGTTTGAAGCAATTTTTCAGCAATTGTATATTGACATTAGTACAGTGTTTTAGCCATAACAGTTGTGGATTTGATATGTATGTTCTTTATATGCCAAGATAGATGAAAAAGAGAACTACAAGTTGTGAAATGTTAAATAGGCAAAATTCGGGCTTTCCAGTGGTTCAATTTAGCCTTTAAGTTTGAGCAGAGGTGCTGCCACACATATTGAACATACCCTCACCGTTTTAGACATATCTCACTTATTTTAAGCCCAATCAAGGCATATGAGCACACCTTGGAAGCTTATTTCGTGGGTCATAGTTAGGATTAGGTTTATATTAGGGATTGTGAAAAACACAGCAACAGTAATATAGGGAATTTAGAATACAAATTGATACACTTTTGAATTCATTGTTTAGGGTTTTTGACAGATCCAAGATTCTTCTTCAAGATTTCAGTGTTGTTGTATTTCTGCACTCTAAAGCTTTTCCAATGGTAATTCTCAATATCATGAAAGAATAAAGACCTTATCAATATAAAGGATTCAAGGATTGTGGTTAGGTATTGAGTTTGTATGCTTAATCTTTGTTTTGTATAAATTTTCTCATCCTTTTCTTCTTTTCTGGATTTCTCTTGCAAACATGAATTATGAATATTTGACCTAAGCCTGATTGGATTTAGACATTAATTTTATAATTGAAATAATAGAAACTAGGATTGATTAATCTGAAATCTAATTGAGCCTAGGTTAATTGATTCGTAATCTAGGTTAATTAAATTGATTTAGGATTGCGATTATGATTCTTTCTTTGTTGATTGAATTGTAGATGATCACTAGGTGGAAATTCAAAATTAACTACAAAACATGCTAATACTATAATAACAACAATAAATTTTGTCACATGAACTTGAATGCCTAGGATTGCTGTTTTGATTTCTTGATTTGAACAGCCCACCACCCCCCCACAAAAAAAAATGCCTAGAAATTCATGTGTTCTTGAAAGAATAGCCTAGATTCTTATACTATATATAATTAAGGAACTGAGTTATGTTTTGGCTTAAGTGTGGCACTTGTGTCACACATCAAAGACATGAGTATTACTCAGACCAAGGCAGGAAGCGAGGTTGACTTCACATTCTTGAAGTGCACAGTTGGTGGGTTTTATCTTTTAAGTTTTAAACCCTTTCATGTCTTCTGAAGAAAGAAGACGAGAAACATACTACATACAATAATATCAACATTTCAAATGCATATGATAAGAGCATTCAAGAGATCGATAATTCATGCATCTAATCGGAAACATTAACAAGTTCTATATATTCTTTCCTCAGCTTACTTGTAAGTAAACTACTTTACAATCATATTATCAATGAAACAAATCAGCATAAAATATTTATGTTGCCTAATAGCAAAAATTTGATATTTGATACCACCAACTCATCAAGTAGGCACTTTTATAATGTTAATCTATCTTCTCATGTCTCATGATGTGTGCATGCTTCTAAGTGAATTTATGCAAAAACAATTCAAATTTTACTACCAAGAAGTGGATATTTTCATTGAGAAACAATTTGGAAATATAGTTCTGATTCTTCTGAAAATAAAATACAGAAAAGGATCAAACTATATTTATATTCTGATGATATAATAATAATAACAACAACAACAACCTAACAGCAGAATGCTAATTTCGTGGATTTAAAAGAATTGAAAGAAAACATGTGTTGAATTCAATACCTTTGAACGAAGTATATCAAGAAAACACAAGCGAAACAATTGCATTGGACCAGAATGCCAGCGGTGTTGTTGTTTCTTATATGCCTCATAGGTCTCTGGAAGTTCACAAAGACACTGCAAGAAGACAAATAGGCATTAAAATCTAAATCATTTATGATTAGGCACCAAAATTTGAAATATAGTGCACCTTAACATCATTGAGAAATACAAACTTCCATCCACAGAGATGAGCACGAACAGCAATATCCATGTCCTCAACAGTTGTTCGCTCCAACCAACCACCACTCTCCTCAAGGGCCTTTATTCTCCAGACACCAGCAGTTCCATTAAAACCAAAGAAGTTCATGAAGATACCATTCACCTGTTGTTCCACCTCAAAGTGGAAAGACAAATTGATGTTTTGCAATCTTGTAAGCAAGTTCTCATCCTTGTTTACAAATGCCCATCTAGCCTGTACTAATGCCAAATCATCCTTTCCCTTCAGTTAGAGTAAAACAAGGGGAAAAATGGTTAGACAGATTCTTAATACAGGACCCAGAAAGAATTCATTTAAAATGACTTAGTAATAAATAATCATTTTCTACTATTTGTTTAGACTATTGAAAACATTGTTCCATATGAAAAATATTGTCTTCATATATAGAAATGATTTGTTTACTCTTTACTGTCATTCAAATAGAAGTCATCAATTACTTTTACAGCTCATATAGATGCACCTATGAAAAATTTACAAGAAGCAAAGACAGAAGCAGCATTAATGCAAGTGATGACATCCCAAAGAAGCAGAATTACTCATTCAAAGTTCAAACTAGTTTAGAATTGGAGATAAAATGAAAATACTTAACATATTTAACGAATTACAAAAGAACATTATCAATTTAACTTGTTTAACTTCCTAGAAATATGTAAAAATTTAGAAAAGATGGAAGGGAAACTTAGGTAGGAGAGTTGGGATACTAGTTAGTTAGTCATGGAAGGGAAAAAATTTATTATGTTTATTGCTTGTAAGTTGAACACTTGCTCTTTACAAAAGGAGAAATCTTTTGTGAAGTAGAAATCCTTGGAGGAGTATTCTTTCTCCTATTTTGTTTAACTAATAAAATCTTTCTTTGGTAACAAAAACACCACCATCTTGAAATTCAACCTTGTCCTGTAGGCTGGAATTCTAGAGCTCTGTTTTAGGTACACAAAATGGGGGGACATGGGATGTTGCGCTTTTGCTAAAGTGTAACCTTGAAGCAAATCTTCTTTCAATTAGATCCATATTTCAACAGCCTCATGAGTCATGATCTCCTCCCTCCCTTAGTTAATTGGGCTTGGTCCATTAAGCCTAAAAAGTAATCTTCTATAAAATCACAGAGCTTCTCTCTTGTGGCCTGGGCTTGGTTCATCAAGTCATGAGACACGAAATAGATTGATTGGTGTAATTCCAATTGTGTGCCTCTTCTCTTCATTCACGCTGCATTTCACAGCATAAATCCTTGTTGCCATCGCCACATCTTCAACCAACTCACAACTTACGTACAGACTCGAATCCAGCAGTTTAGGCAGTGAAAAATTGACCAGTATATGTGAGACTCAGCTCACTCATAGATGACCCATTAGCCTCCATGGGTGAATCTGAGTCTAGAGGTTCAGACGGTGGTGGGTCGACCAGTTTGCAAGAAAATCAGACCTCCATGCCTGCCATATGAAGATTATGGTTCCACAGTTCTAGCAGCAGACTACTTAAAATCCAAAGTTTTTGAGCCATTGCTGCCTTCCCCTGTTTGACTTCCTTCTCTATCTCTTCTACTATAGTATTGGGTTATCTTAAAAGGGTCTTTGCAACCCAAATTCTCCTGTGTTCTGTGTTTCTCCCTTTTCATTTGTGGATAAATCTCGGTTTCTCTTGCTAATTTTGCATCATCAATTGTTTTCTTCACCACAATGTGTCTGGTTCTAGATCATTGAATCACCTTCTTGAGTTTTGTTTTCTGTCCCCAAAGATTGCAACAAGTCACTGCCATAGTCAAAACCACTACCCTGGGTAATTCCACCTTTATTGTCCAAGAAAAGGCTTCTGCTTCACCGAATTCTGACACACTCCCTCCATGCTCTTCTTGAAATGCTCAATGGGGACTAAACTCTTTATTCAGCAGCATATGTTTATGTAGCATGTGCTCCAGCTCTAAAATGCTGGCCTTGCACAAACGAGATTGCAATCCACGATAATTGGATACCCCCTTCACAAACACCTCTTTGTTCAACGACTCACTTGATTCTAGTGTTGTTGTAGTTTCTTCATCAACAGCTGCAGCATCTGTTCGATCTCTGACTCCCTCCATCTTCTTGATTTCTGAAAGCTGAAAACAGCATTTGCTGCAACCTTTCTTGACTCCATGATCCCATCCTTCTCTTTGGAATTTGAATCCAGCAGGTTGGACCAATTTGTTACCAAAGAAAGATTTTATTGATTGAACAAAAAATACAATAACACTCCCTCCAAGGATTCCCCTTCACAAAGGATTACTCCTATTACAAAGAGCAAGTGCTCAATTTGCAAACTATATAGAACGGAATGGACCTCTTCCTTTCAACCATAGTTTTTATGCCACAAACCCCCTCTAGTTGACAAACTAATATCCAAACAAACATCTTCCCTCTCTCCTAACTCCAAACAAAGTATCAATAATTTTTAAAAGAAAATTTCAACCATAAAGACTATAAGGATAAAAATAGAACATTCTTTGCTGAGTTAATTATGTAACTTGAATACCAATTACAAAGTTGATATGGATAAAAATAAAACACCAATGGTTCAAAACTTCAGTTTGAATGAAGGGATGGTGGATGGCAGTGCATTTGTACAACTGTTCATTCTTTGCTCTGAATGATTAACCTGATTTTAAATCAATAATTAGATCATTACACGTAACTTTATATACTTATATTTTATGCTAGAGCCTATAGATCCAAAAGTTCACTAATCTCATTTTTTATAGTGTGAAATACATGTATAACATCTCCAAATTAAAACTCAGAGCTAAAGCACTTTCCGATTCTACAACTCAGACACTAATTTTAAGGATGTATTCAATCTAAAATGTGAAATCATCATAAGGATTTTATATGAGTCTAAATAACAAACATCTATAACTGTTGTTTTTCCAATTCAAATATATGCTGCTACATTTACTCAAATCAACAGTACTTTTAACTTGAAATTTATAGACATAAAGTTACCTTGAAATAAGGCACTGTCTTCTTTAAGAAATCCGGTGTTGGCTGGAAATCAGCATCAAATATTGCCACAAACTCATAATCCTTAACATAATCACAGTTCATTGCTGATTTAAGATTCCCTGCCTTGTAGCCTGTACGTATAAGCCGATGTCTATATATTATCTGAACACCCCTTTGTTGCCATTTATGCACTTCTGCCTTGATAAGCTGCTGGGTATCTACTTCATCGGAATCATCAAGAACCTGTACAAGCATTCTCTCCTTTGGCCAATCTAGGATACAAACTGCTCCAATGGATTGCTGGTAAACCTACAGGCCAACAAGATAAAAATTAAGCAATAATCACAAAAAAGGAGTACCGTGATATAAAATTAAGATATCAGATTCTTAGTAATTGATCAGCTCGTTAAGAAAAATGCCTTTGCTGGTTTTACGTTCTAGGGAGTAGGGAAGGGGCTGATTGGAAGACAGAGAAACTTATAGTGACATTGGTGACAAGAAGATGCACCTCCTCCTTTCAACTAAAATGATGCTTATTATATGACTATTAAAATATAGACAAGCATAGAAGAGGAAAATTAGTATGGTGACAAGATATCAAAATAATGGGAGGAGAGTGTATTTCAAGACATAATAATTAAACAAGCAAGCTTTTGTAGGATGTGAGATGGAAAAATAGACACCACCTATCTTAATATCTTATTATCATTTTGATATAAAAGGTTTGCTCCACTTACACACTTATGTTATTCTGTTTATTAATACACTTTATATATTATGTATCTAAGCATAGATTGGGTATTATTATTAATTAAGCATATGAATGCTAAACAAATCTATTGCTTTTTCTTTCATCTTTTCTTGTTTTGGTCTACACAGCCAAAGCTAGTTGCTTCCCTAAGTGGAGCATTAGGAGAAGAATATTTCTTCCCCTAAAAACACCACATACAACAACCCTCTGCCGTTCTTTCTTTAAAATGGAGCATCCAAACCCAACAGCTAATCTGGTCTCAGTCTCACTCACAATAACTCAGCAAAAATCCATTCTGTCACAGCTCTAAGCTTTAAGACATTTGGCATCTGCAAGTTACAAAGCTCTAGCTTTAATCAACCACACATGGCCCAAGCCATATACCACTACAGAACTTATAGCACAAGCCACTAAAGCCACCCTTCTGCCCACACACGTCTCATTTAGTTGCATATCACTCATTCACGGTATTCAAAGTGTGATTTTGCAGGTCATGGTTTTACCTTATTATCTTATTACCGTTGATGAGAAAGTCTTGCTCCAATTATACATTTATTGTCTTCCTACAAATACACTTCCTCTGAATCAACATCAACAACACCTATGGCGAAACCATTAAGAGGGATTTAGAGGTCTGTGGTCTGTGGTTATATATCTTTGAGAGATGAGAGAGAATCCTAGAGAGAGAAACACTGAGTGGGTGAGGGTCCGATACAGAAATAGGCTTAGTGAGCGGTCCGGTGAGGATTTTAAGGCTAGACCATGTCTCAAATACGCTGGTAATGGCTTCGGACAACGATCTATGGAAAACGCTGAGATTCGAAGAAGGGGGAGGGCGAGACTAGATTGGCGGGATAGAGTGGAGATAACCTCCTTCTATTTTACCAGATTTCCTGAGGAGATAGGTGAACGAGAATTGTGGACAGAATTCAAAAAGTGGGGGGACGTTAGAGAAATATTCATCGCCAAGAATCGAAACAGAAATGGTAGGAAATATGGTTTCGTGAGATTCAAAGGGGTTGAGGATGTGAGGTACCTTGAAAGGAAGTTAGATAGCCTGGTTATAGGTGGACTCAAGTTACATGTTAACTTGCCCAAGCACAGTAGGGAACGGAACAGCTTGGACCAACATCATCAAAGGGTGAATGATGGCGACAGATATATGAGAAGTAAGGGCAAGGAGAAAATCACCTGGGCACAACTAGAGCCGCATGAGAATCAAAGACAAATGCCGCTTCGTCAATCATACGCACAAGCCTTAGCGTCATCCAGCAACTATGGGATGAAGAGACGACCTCCAATACGTCAACTAGCAGCGCTGTCACCATCTCTGTCAACTGTTCAGATAACCATTCCGCCGGAAAAGTGGAAATGGTACAACAGTGCATGGATCGGCAGGCTTAGAAACCTGTCAAAATTTGACAGATTAGAAGAAGAGTTTCCATGGGATGGGGATGATGATATCACACCTGTATACATGGGTGATGATATGGTTATGCTAAAAGGACTTAGTGATTCTAAAGCAGAAGTGATGTGCAGAGAAGCTGAAGAAAACGGACAATCTATGTTTCATACGGTGCATAAATGGTCCCCTGACTTGAAGACTGGATATAGGCTGGTATGGTTGCAGTGTTGGGGGATTCCACTGCATGCATGGAACCTTGAATCCATAAGACAGATTATTGCAGGGGTTGGGGACTTGGTTGAATTAGATGATGATACTGAAGATCACCACAGATTGGACAGGGCCAGGGTGCTTATCAAAACCCCTTGGCAGCCTATTATTCATCACAACATTGTGGCATCGATCAATGACATAACTTACAATATCAATGTGGTAGAGGAGTTGGGTAATTGCTCATGCAGATGTAGGAAGGGAAGATATGACGCTTCATCGGAAGAAATTTCTTCTGTAGACAGTATGATGGAGCTGAGTATATCATCAGAGAACTTGGAGGTGGTGGCGGAAACACTGGAGGTGGTGGCGGAAACTCAATCACAGGGTGGGGGGATGGATCATGACAGGGAAGACCGGAAAAGACTTGGCTTTGACCAGCAGTCCATACCTGATGGTCAAAAAGGTGGGTTTGAACCAATGGGTCTTGGTCTGAATATTGACAACTCCTGCAGCAAAACAGGTGGAGCAGAGCAGGCTTTGTGTCCACACAAGGCTATCAATCATACAGGGACAGCTTCTGATGCAGACAACAGCATAGGTAGCCAAGAGCCTAAGGACGCAGGAGAGGATATGCAGGACCTGAACATCTCCTTTGACACGAATAACAGAGTGGGGTGTCTGGGGATTAGGGCTGGACCTGTGGACAATTTGGAGGAACAACCAGACAAGCAGAAAAGTTTGAATTTTCAGCCTTCACCATCACGTGGGGTGAGAGGGGCAGATGAGGGTGAATGTACTCTTGTGGGCCCACCCATACTGTGCTCTGCTGGAAAAAATGAAAAGGAATTGGGCCTAAATAACTGTGGGCCTAATTTTAAGGGGATAGTATACATCAGAAACAAGGGGGGTAAAAAGGATTTTCAGGTCACACCAAATTGTGGATTTCATCATGAACAAACCACCCAGCAGCCCAGTAAGAAAGGAAAAGAGGTAGCCTATGTTCCTTCCAACTCAGAAAATTCTCCTTCTCCATCCAGAGGTGATGGCCTTAAGGCTGTAGCGGAATGGGATAATAAGTTCCTGCATGACAAATATGTTTCACCTGAGGCAAAGGCAGCCCATAGCTATTCCAAGCATGAGTGGAGAATTGACGCTGACAGTGAGTGGAAAATAGCAAAATTGTTAGGAGTGGATGGGTGTAACCAGGCCGACATAGTGAATTGCATGAATGATATGGAAAGAAGAGATAAGGCTGAGTTCTTGAGGATGGGTGGTGAGGCTGGTGATTTATGAAGATATTATCTTATAACATCAGGGGGTTGGGGAGGGGTGTTAAATGGACTGCAATTAGAAAACTGATAGCAAAAGAAAGGATAGATATGTTGTGTTTACAAGAAACTAAGAAAGAATTCATTGATGACAAGGTGTGCAATGCACTATGGGGAGATGTTGAAATCAATTGGGAATTCCTGCCAGCAATCAACAAGGCTGGTGGGTTAATATGCATCTGGAATAAGCAGGTTTTTAGCTTGGAGAATAAGGTGTTGGGGGCTGGATTTATATACTTGAATGGGATATGGGTTGCAGATGGTTGTAGGGTTACTGTTGTGAACATCTATTCTCCTTGTGAGGCATCTTTAAAAAGAAAATTATGGGAGGATATAAGGCAGCTGCGAGACTCAAACATGGGGGTCCTATGGTGCTTGATTGGGGATTTTAACAATATCAGAAAACCTCAAGAACGTATGGGGTTATGCCAGAGATACTATGATGATGGTATGGTCAGGGAGTTTAACGAATGGATAGCTGAGCTAGAAGTGGAGGAGGTACCTTGCATTGGGCGCAGTTTTACTTGGTATAGACCAAACGGGTCTGCCAAAAGTAAATTGGACAGAGCATTAGTTTCTGCTGAATGGATTAACAAATGGCTTGGTGCTACTCAGTTCATCTTGGAACGTAATTTTTCGGACCACTGTCCTATCCTACTGAGATCTTATGAGGATGATTGGGGCCCAAAACCATTTAGGATCATGGACTGTTGGTTTCAGGACACTGCATTCAGGAAGATAGTATGTGATGGATGGAATTCAAATTTGATTAGTGACTGGGGGGGTGTTGTCCTGAAACAAAAACTTAAGAATCTAAAACAGAGGATTAAGTTTTGGAATAAAACACAATTTGGTGATATGCAACTGAAGGTTCAATCGTTACAGGAGGAACTCAACAAATTGGAAATTGAGGGGGATGGGAGACAATTCAATGATGATGAGATGCTGAAAAGAAAACAATTGCAAGAAGAGCTATGGGCTGCAGCCATGGCAAATGCCTCAATCCTTAGGCAGAAGGCTAGATCTAAGTGGATTAAAGTGGGGGACTGCAACTCTAGATTCTTTCACATGACTGTAAATTGGAAACGCAACAGCAACATGATTAGAGGCTTAATGGTTGATGGGTGCTGGATTAATGAGCCAAACAGAGTCAAAGATGAAGTCAGATTATTCTTCCAAAAGAAATTCGAGGAGCTGGGTATGAATAGGCCTAACTTAGATGGAACGAACTTTAAAGCCATTGAACAGCAGCATGTGAACATTCTAATGGCTCGATTTGATGCTTTGGAGGTGAAGAATGCGGTGTGGGCTTGTGGCAATGAAAAAAGCCCTGGACCGGATGGTTTTAACTTCAAATTTATTAAACAATTTTGGGAGACCTTCAAAGCTGATTTTCTGCGGTTCATGGATGAATTTTATGTAAATGGAAAAATTCCCAAGGGTGGCAATGTGTCCTTCATAACCTTAATCCCCAAGGTAAATGATCCACAAGGCCTAAATGATTTCAGACCTATCTCCTTAATAGGCTGTGTGTATAAGGTTATTGCTAAGGTATTAGCTACAAGGCTGAGAAAGGTGTTACCTTTTATAATTGACCATCGGCAATCAGCTTTTATCCAGGGGAGACAACTGCTGCATAGTGCACTCATTGCAAATGAGGTTGTTGATGAGGCAAAAAAGGAAAATAGAAGCTGCCTACTGTTCAAAGTTGACTACGAAAAGGCCTATGATTCCGTCAATTGGGAATTTCTATCATACATGATGAAGCGGATGGGATTTTGTCCTAGATGGATTATGTGGATTGAAGGATGCTTAAAATCCGCTTCTATATCAATCTTGGTGAATGGCAGCCCTACTTTGGAATTCACACCACAAAGGGGCCTTAGACAAGGTGACCCTTTAGCCCCACTCTTGTTCAACATTGTGGCTGAAGGATTGACTGGAATGATGAGAGAAGCCCAGGCACAGAACCTGTTTGAAGGATATAAGGTGGGGAGGAAAGGTATTGATATCAGTATTTTACAGTATGCGGATGATACGATATTTTTTGGTAATGCATCGATCAAAAATGTGAAAGTAATTAAGGTGATGATGAGGTGTTTTGAAATGGTTTCGGGGTTGAAAATCAACTTTGCAAAGAGCAGAGTTGGGGTCTTTGGAAGAGATGACCAGTGGGCCATTAATGCTGCAGCATATCTTAACTGCAGAAGGCTGGAGCTACCATTTTCATATCTCGGTGTTCCTATTGGAGCCAATCCAAGACGTTTTGAGACATGGGATTCCTTAATCAAGAAATTTGAGAGAAAATTAGCTAAATGGAAAATGAAATACTTCTCTTTTGGGGGTAGGGTCACCTTGATAAGGTCAACCCTAAACTCAATTCCTATTTTCCTTTTATCTTTTTTTCAGGGCTCCGAAGAAGGTGATAGATTGCTTGGAGAAAATCCAAAAAAGGTTTTTATGGGGAGGCAACGATGAACAAAGGAAGATAGCTTGGGTTAGTTGGAAGATGATATGCCAATCAAAGGAGAAGGGGGGGCTGGGTGTTAAAGATTTAGCTAAATTTAACTCTTCTTTACTAGGGAAATGGTGCTGGAATCTATTCCATCAGCAAGAGGAATTATGGGCACAAGTTTTAGATTCAAAATATGGGGGATGGAGGAATCTGGAAGATCACACAAGATCTGGAAAAGAATCTATGTGGTGGAGAGATCTTAGCTTATTTTATAACTCAACTGAAGAGGGGCAGTGGCTGAGGAGTGGGATCCGATGGAAGGTGGGTTGTGGTTCCAGGATATTGTTTTGGGAAGATGGGTGGAAAAATGATGGATCTAACCTGATGACAAGGTATCCTAGACTGTATCAAATATCTAATCAACAACGTCAGCTTATCCATCATATGGGTACCATGACACAATCTGGCTGGGAATGGAAGCTTAGTTGGAGAAGACATTTTATGGAGGGGGAGGTAGAATCCGCTGTAAATTTCATGAAGGACATTCAGGACATGGTTATACAACCACAAACTAATGACACTTGGATGTGGATGGCTGATCCGACTGGTGAGTACACAGTGGGAAGTGTTTACCATCATTTTGATAATGAGGTGAATACTCTGCCCCAAGAGGACATATTTAAGGAATTATGGAAGCTAAAAATACCTCATAAGGCATTATGTTTTATTTGGAGACTATTTAGGGACAGGCTGCCTTCTAAAGTGAATTTATGTAGAAGGAACGTAGAACTCAGAGACAACTTATGCCCTTTCTGCAGGAATTCTGCAGAAGACGTGGCCCACTTATTTTTTAACTGTAACAGCATTACACCAATCTGGTGGGAATGCTTGTCATGGATCAATGCTGCAAGTGTATCAGCCATATCACCAAAAGAACACTTCCTTCAGCATTCTTTTTACGGACACACTGGAATTAATTTGATGAGATGGATGACGTGGTGGGCAGCTCTGACATGGACTATTTGGCACCACAGGAACAAAATCATTTTTCAAGGAATCAGCTTTAATAGACACAATTTGATGGAAGATGCAATATTCCTATGCTGGTCCTGGCTTAGAAATCTAGAGGAGGGTTTTAATTTCCCTTTCCACTTTTGGTCTACTAATATGGGATTGGCTTTTGTAATCAGGGGAGGGTAGAAATCTGAATTTTCTGTTGATGGCCTAGTCTAAGTCAGAACTCAGGTGGCTTTCATCATTCATATGTTTTAAGCTTCCTTCGTTCTGGCCTGTTTTGTCTAGGTTTTGTTTTGCAATACTCCTTGTAATGCAGAATTTTCTCTATATATATAATATATTTATTTTTGCTGGCCAAAAAAAAAAAAATCAACAACACCTTTAACCCAAGTTAATTGGGGTTGATGGTAGATGAATCCAATGATAAATAAAAAATAAGAAAAACAAGAGAAAAAAAAAACCTAAAATAAACGAAGGGTGTAAATACCTCTTGTTCTTATCGGAGCATCCAGTGGCCGTCTCATAACGTGCCCAAAACACCTCAATCTATGCTCCCTCATCTTTTCACATACTGGTACCACTGATACCTTTCGTCGAATATCCTCATTTCTTATTTTATCCATCTTCATATATCCACACATCCACCTTAACATCCTCATTTCTGCTACCCCTATTTTATGCTCATGTTGCCTTTATACTGGCCAGCATTCTGCTCCATATAGCATTGCCGGTCTTACAGCTGTTCTATAGAATTTTCCTTTTAGCTTAAGGGGAATTTTGGGGTCACACAAAAATCCCAATGCACTCCGCCATTTCATCCACCCTGTTCTAATTCTATGATTTACATCCTCATCAATCTCACCACCTTTTTGCAACATTGATCCCAAGTATCTAAAAACATCTTTCTTGGGTACCTCTTGACCAAGTAGATGCGCTGTGTCTTGATCACCATCTGTTACCCGCGAAAACTCACACTTCATATACTTCGTCTTGCTCTTGCTTATCGTGAATCCTTTAAACTCCAAAGTGTTTCTCCACAATTCCAATTTCTTATTAACACTATCTTTGGTCTCATCAATAAGCATGATATCATCTGCAAAAAACATACACCACGACACTTTCTCTTGAATATCTTTCATTAATTCATCCATCACTAAGGCAAAGAGATAATGACTAAGAGCGGAACCTTGGTGGACACCTACCGTGATAGGGAAATACCTTGATGTTCCATTACAGGCTTTTACACATGTGGTAGCCCCATCATACATATCCTTGATAGCATTAACATACTTTAATGCTACCTTTTTCTTCTCAAGAGTCCACCATAAGAATTCTCTTGGAACTCTATCATATGCTTTCTCAAGATCTATGAACACCATATGTAAGTCTTTCTTCTTTTTCCTATACCTTTCCATTAATTGTCTCATCAAGAAAATAGCTTCCATGGTACATCTTCCTGGCATAAATCCAAATTGATTTACAAACACCCTGGTCTTCCTCCTTAGGTGATGTTCGATAACTCTCTCCCACAACTTCATAGTATGACTCATAAGCTTGATGCCTCTATAGTTTGAACAATTCTGGATATCTCCCTTGTTTTTGTAAATAGGCACAATCATACTTTTCCTCCAAGCATCACGCATCTTATTTGTTTGAAGAATTCTATTAAAAATATTGATCAACCATTTTATTGTCACATCTCCCAAGCTCCTCCACACTTCAATAGGGACGTCATCAGGTCCCAAAACTTTATTATTCTTCATCCTCTTTAGAGCTTCCTTAACTTCAAGTGTATTAATTCTGCGCACAAATCTTCTATTCAGATCATCAAAAACTTCCTCCAAATCCACCTCACTCTTGTCGTCATTCCTATTAAAAAGTTTGTTAAAGTAGTTTAGTCATCTTTCACTTACATCTTCATCCCTTACAAAAAGTTTTTTATTTTCATCCTTGATACATCTAACTTGAGTGGGGTCTTTACTCTTCTTATCCCTCATTTTTGCAAGTTTGTAAATACCTTTCTCCCCATCCTTGCTCCCAACATTTTTATACAAATCGTCAAAAACATTGCCTGTAACTTCCCGCACTGCTTTCTTTGCATCTTTCCTCGCTACTCTAAACTTTTGCAAATTCTCATCATTGGGACATTTATGCAAAGATCTAAAGCATTCCTTCTTCTGTTTAATAGCCTCTTGCACCTCTCCATTCCACCACCATGTTTCCTTTGTAAGAACTTTGTTTCCTTTACTTTCACCTAGCACCCTCCTTCCCACATTTTGAACACACATAGTCATCTTATTCCATATTTCATTAGTTTCTCCAATAAACTCCCACAATCCTTAACGCAACATGTTTTCCTTAAACTCTATTTGTTTCTCCTCCTTTAGCTTCAACCATCTTATCCTTGGGTTTTGAGCCCTCTTCCTCAAATTAAGAACTTTGTTGAACCTAACCTCTAGAACTACCAACTTATGTTCTATCGCCACACATTCTCCAAGGTAGACTCTGCAGTCAATACACAAATTTCTATCTTCCCGTCTAGTCATAAAGAAATCAATTTGACTACGATTTTGGCCACTATGATACATGATAAGATGAGACTCCCTTTTTCGGAAAAAAGTGTTCGCTAGCATCAAATCATAGGCTAGTGTAATGTTCAACACATCTTCTCCAGTCTCATTTCTTGTCCCATAACCAAAACCACCGTGAATTCTATCAAAACCTCCGTTGTTTTTCCAGCATGCCCATTTAGATCTCCTCCTAGGAAAATCTTCTCCTCTTGTGGGATCCCTCTCAGGACCTCCTCCAAATCTTCCCAAAGGGCTCGCCAAAGAAGTGGCAGATTTGGATGGCAATAAATAAAAAAAGATTCTGTATTCAATGCTCAAATTCCAAAATTGGTTCTTTTCTTCTGATAATAATCCAACTTGGGGTGCATACACACTAAGGATATTTAAAATAAGATCCCCTACTAAAAGCTTAATCATCATAATCCTGTCGCCTTTCCTTTTGACATCAACGACTTTATCTCTGAAACTTCTATCGATCATAATTTCAACCCCATTGCGACTCTTGGTTGTACCTGTATACCACAACTTGAAACCGGGGCCCTCCACTTCCTTGGCCTTTTCTCCAACCCACTTAGTTTCTTGCAAGCAAACAATATTCACTTTCCTTCTGGCAAAAACATCTACTAATTCCCTCAGTTTACCCATTGATGTTCCTAGTTCCAGCTTCCCAATTTCATCCTAAACCCTTGGGCGGTGTTTGCCCGCCACGCTCACCCATCTGCGTGTTGGGACCCTTGCCTTTTTGTCACCAAATCCGGGTGAAGACCTG
This sequence comes from Glycine latifolia, assembly GCA_013407115.1. Lineage (NCBI taxonomy): Eukaryota > Viridiplantae > Streptophyta > Magnoliopsida > Fabales > Fabaceae > Glycine > Glycine latifolia. The sequence continues at coordinate 290,888 of QARZ01000593.1, read as the reverse complement.
GCGCCTTACCTTTTGGCATGGACTCTAGCTCACTTATCACTACATCCCGGGATCGATGTAGCGCCTTGTCTTTTTTGGCAAGGACCCTAGTTCATTTTTCGATACACCTGAGGCCCGATGTAACGCGTCGCTATGAAGGATACGCCCCAACGAAATATCATATAGGTTCATCACATAAAAATAGCTAGTTTTTTACAGCCGGTTCGCAACACCTGACGCCAACCCTCTTCCTTTATTTTGACTTGGGACAGACCATGTATGCAAACACACATAGCAGAGTTGCTCTGAATCTATGCATATGTTTAATAATCTTATTAAATCAGAAAGTTTTATCCAAATCTCTGATTGTTTTATCTTTTGTCGTTTCTTATTTTGGTCTAAGTAGCTGTATGCTAGTTGCTTTGATCAGTTTGCCTCTGTAATTGCTTTCCCAAGTTCAGCATTAGGAAAAGAATAAATATACTATAGTAGTTGTTGATACATAGTTTAAGGAGGATCTAGTAGTAGTTGTATATGATCAATAGTGTTTTAGGTATGCAGCATTTAATGACAGCACATAGACAAATATCCTCCCTAAACACACAAGACAATTCTCGGCCATTCCCTCTTTAAAACGGAGCATCAAAATTCAACACCTATGCCAATCTTGCTAAAAATGTGACAGCAAACATCCAAACTCTCATGTCTCCAAGCTCCAAGACACACCCTCATGTTTTGCCATCACCAAGCTACAAAAGCTCTAGCATCAATCACCTAAACCCAAACACTGCCCACACTACATGCCCCTAAAAGAATTTATTTACAGTTTTTTTGGACTTATAATATATAAATACTCGTGGATGTGCTTGGGAAAACTTATGAAAATAGCTTATGATATGTCCACAAGTTGTTTTCAGCTTGTTTCAATAAACACTCTAGGATAACTTATAAAAACAACTTACAACTTATACAAAATCAATTCTTTTATGGAAACAACTTACACATAAGTGCTTATCTTATATGATAAGCACTTATTTAGTAAGCCCTTAATTAAGGCCCTATTTGAATAAACTTTCCCATCAGCGCTTAAAGGAAAAGAAAATAACAAGGTAATTGAATTGAACTTTTCCTATAAATTAAAATTCATTTATGCACTTCAGTGTTGTTAAATAGTGGCTATGGCCCCGCAATGGGGGAATGGTGTGACGGATTTGTTGCCAACCACCATAGGCAAATTGTGAAGGAAGTCTCACCATGGCGGAGCCATATGGTGCAATGGTGTGCTTAGTTGGCGGAATTTCGGCCTTCCACCATCCGCCATTGATAACACTGATGCACTTCAAGTCTTCAACTTTTAAAGAAGTTAGATGGCAGAACTTCAATAGAAGTTAATTGCATAAGTTGAATATAACTTATCGGAGAAGCCCAATTCATTTTTTTTTTTTCTTTCTTCTCCTATAAGTGCTTACAGGGAATTTTATCAAGACTTACGGACCCTTATAATACCAGGCCAATCAAGCCACAATATTAGCACTTTACCCACAAAATCATGCTCATCACCAACATTTACATCATTTATATATATACTAGACACCAGATCACAAACAAATAACAAAAACGACAACGTCATAGAAAGAAAAAAAACTCAGCATTTACAACAGATTCGGTTGGTTTCAAAAAGGACAAAGCAACCTACATCATCTTACCTCCCTCTCATTGCACATGGGAATCTGAACCAACACCATCGGAAAATCCTCCACGCTCTGCCCCGGGCCATCGTAATCCACACTCGCCACGGGCTTGAGCCTCCGAAACTTGATCCAGAAGCACCCTAAGATCAAAACGACCCTGTCCACCGACTGCACAATGAACAAAACAGTACACAGATTCGCCAGGCTCTGCAGCGGAGGAGATAGATACGTGGCGCGAACGTCGAGCCACGTGGCGTAAACGATGCCGATGACGCCCAAAACGTCACTCGGATCGGGAGGGCTGAAATGCCAGCCTTTGAAAAACGCGACGAGCTCGAACCCTAGGAGTAGGAGGACTGTGACGAGAAAGAAACGGATCGCGCGGTAGAGGCGCGAGGTGTCGCCGCGGAACGACGCGGAGTCAGCGATCCGGCGGTGGGCGGTGCGGAGGAGGAAGAGGAGGCCGTGGGAGAGCCAGCCGAGGGACGCAGCGAGCTGCTGGAATTTCAACAGGCAGACCCATGAGAGCTGCCGTGCGCTTCGGGAGCGTTCTTTCCTGCCGGAGCGGTCGTGGTCGGAGGTGGCGGAGTTCGCGGCGGTGGAGGAGTCCACGTCTAGCGCCATGAACGGCGGCGGAGCGGAATGGCCGTGCTCGAGTTTTTTAAGGCTGTCGTCGAGGGGGTCGAGGTTGGTGTTGGTGTTGGTGTTCTTTTCGCGCTGCTTGTTCCACCATTCCTGGAACTCGTAGTTGGGAGTGCGAGACATGGAAAAGAAAAAAAAAAGGATTTGAATGAAGAGAAGTTGTGTGTAGAAAGAAATCTTTCTTTCAGTTTTTTTTTTTTTAGTGTTGTGGTGTTTTTGTATCAATGGTGACTGTGAAGGTGCTTGATCCAGAGGCAGAGGGGTGGTGTTAGAGCTATAATTAAGGTAGCACCAAGTTTTTTTAGCTGCTTGTGTTCGTGTTTTGTGCGTTTTCAGTTTCAGGGGCCAAAGGATTTTTAACTTGCTTCCATAACTTTTTCTTTTATGTATAATTTTTTAACTATATGTTTATTCTTCTTTTTCTTCTTTTTTTTAATGAACTATATGCTTCTTCTAATATATTCTTTTTTTTAAAAATATTTTAGTAAATTCATTAATGGATTTCAGTGTTATTTTATGTATTGAGAGAGAAAAATAGACATTTTAAAATACGATATGATGTAATAAAAAAAATAATAAATATTCTCATTTATTCAAATTCATGTATTCTATCATAAAAAATGTCAAGAATTCGTTATTAATTTAAATTTATTTATACTAATTAATTAAAATTTATTAGAAATCACATAAACTTGTGAATCTTGCATTAAAAAATTCTAAGATTTTATAATTTTTAATACATTTTAATAAATAAAAAAAGTATGAATTGGAAAAAGGTGTGTTAGAAACTATGTTTCTATTCATTCTCTTCTATTATTATTAATTAAATTTCATGAACATAAAAATTAAAAATACATGAATTTTAGTATTTTTTGTCTTATTTATTTATTTATTTGTATTTTGGAATACTTTTATCTTAAATCATTTGCTATTTTGGAATATTAAAAAACTATTAATTACTTTTTACTAATAAATTTTTGAGAAATAAATACATTAGTGGATATATAATTGTAATTATACAGTATTAATATTATTACTACTATTACTATTAGTGTATAATGACAATAATAAAAAGCAAACATATATCTTTATGCATATCATCTAAATCTTTTTTTTTCTACTTATTATATAAATCTTTCAGTACTATTAAACTAATCCTAATAATTCTTACAGCATTATCATTAAGAATATTTTAATTAAATTTATCTGAAAAAGAAATATTTTAATTAAATAAGATTATTCCATCATAAAATTTGTACAATATATTACTTTTTTAACGTGTGTACAATTAAAATGAGACAGGATGATAAAAAAATATGTATAAAAAATTATATTAAAGAATAGCATGTCACTAATTATCTGTTTGTATATAAATTATAAGTGTTTTTAAGAATAATTTTTATTAAAAATATAGATTTTTTTCTAATAATTTTTTTAAAAAATATTTATTCTTGAATCTAAACAGATTTTATTATTATTATTATTATTATTGATTGGGTGTCCACGCGCTTCTTTTTTTTTGCTTGTGTTGTGGTTGATGATTTGAAATGTGGGCGGAGGATGGTGGCGCGTGAGCGTGATTCGACAAGGTGGCCATGAGATATTGCGTGTGGATTTGCTTCGTGTATGTTAGCAGACAAAAAGGGGTGATTCATGTGACTTCAATTAAGGAATCACGTTAGTGTCGCTATTTAGCTATTTAACTTTGTTGTACTGCTCTGCTTTTGTTTATTATTTTTATCTTCTTGCCCTGTCAGTGTGTGTATTATTTTTGTCATTTGATTTAGATTGCTTGATTATTGATGGTGGAGTATCATTGCAGGTGAATTAGGGATAGATTGAGAGCGATTTATTTTTGGTCTTGTATGATTCAAAATTTTAAAAGGATCAGATCAAGGCTTAATAAAATATAAAATAAATCTAGATCTATCCGATTTATTAACATAATATTAATTTATGTTAATTAAATAAAATATATATTGTAATATATTTTAAAATAAATAATATTAATATAAATTTAATATCAAACTTTATAAAATATTTTCCATTTAATAAAAAATTATTGTTAATAACTGTTTAAGAATTATTTTAAAATATATATATACAACATCAAACTAGATTGAAATAATCAGAAATATAATTTGCATTTAAAATTATTATTAAATATATTAGGTCTAGTTCTTAAAATCCAACTTACAAAAATTAATGTCAGACTAAACCAGCTCAAGTTAATAGAATGTGCTACGGCTGAAGCATACCCCTAAATCCAAGCACAGTATTGTACTGTAGTATTTAGATCCCAAATGACTACATGACAGTATTACATGGACGGTTTTTAAGATACCGCATTTTGATACTTATCTTTGGGATTTAATGTTGAAACATTAATGCTTGAACTAAGCATTTGTAATTTGACCAAACTAAAAAAGTGAAGAAAAAAAACATTTCAATATTAAATAAATACGATCATGTTTTGATTTTCAAGTTGCTCTAGCTTAATTGGTTAAACAAAATATGTGAGTTATTGAAAATCTTGTAACATGATCTTAATTCTCACAAATTAGAAGAAAAAAACATGTTTGGATATTAATCTATACTTCCCGAAGACAAGTTATGGCAGATTCCTTTCATACACCTCATCCCTTCGATTTTCTATTAATATCCGTTGGATAAAATGTAATATATAGAAAATATAGAATACTTTTATTTTGACAACCCAAAGTTTTAAACACTTAAGTGATACTAGCAATGAAGAAGAAGCAAATCTCTGCCTGGTTGATGGAGAAGTTAAAAGCGTTGTAAGTTTTTTCAAATCTGAATCTGAACTTGATGAAAACTAGCTATGACCAGTTTCTCAATGCCTTCAATGAAATGCATGAGGAAGCTCAGAAATTATCTCTTGCCAACAACTTCCTTAAGCCACATTCATGAAGAATTCCGTCAAAACACTCAAAGATACCATGAAGAACCTTTGGTGAGAGATCTTGCAGCATTAAACTACATTTTGTGATGAAACCAATAGCTACTTCTGTTGGAGTTTATGTTTAAACTCCATGGGTTATGAATAAGAGGTGAGTTGGAAAAGATTAGGAAAATGGAATGTAAAAAAATTCTTTTTTAATAGTCCCACAACTTTTGAATTCCCTCCATAACTACTCCCAACCGTTCCGATAACGAACAGTCGCGATGGCTCGCCGCCAACAGTCGTTATGGTTTGCCGCCAATGGACACGGTGGTTCGCCGCCAACTTTTCAACATGGTTGTTTGTTGTCTATATATAGACACAGAGGCAATCAGAAAAAATATCAAGTTTTTTTTTCCTAATCTTCTCGCTTACATGCTACTTCATTTTTCATATCACATAAATTTTTCATTCTTTGTGTGTGGTTCCTCAAGCATTCGCTTTGTTCGTTTGGGCTATTGATTGGTAGTGCCACCGATCTTCAGACATTGATCCATTCTATCCTGGGAGGCAATTGTTCATCAACCTTTGGCATCAATTGGAGGGAACAAATTGTCTTAAGGAGACAACCTTGTTGGGCTCGGATCCTTTCATCTCTCTGCATCTGTTTCTGTTTAAATCGTTTTGTGCAGTTATAGTATAGTATATTGTCTCTCTTAACTACTCAGATTCTGACCCTTGTGCATTTGGATGTATTCCAATTCTAAAATATTAATTATAAATAACAACTTCAACACTATCATCAATAGGTTTCTCAAGTAAAATTATGAGTAACTCCAGAGCAATGATCTCATGAGCCACTTGCTGCTAGTAATTTAGGCTTGTCATTTCACTTAATTATAAGCTCTCTTAAGTTGCAAAACAACCCTTGTTAACAAAAGATCCCCCACTTGAGGAAACTTAATTAGTATTAACGACGACAACCAAGGCAACAAAAACACATGTAAATCCCGAAAATGCCATCTATGACTTCATACATGAGCGACAAAAGAGTCTCATTCCTCTGATCAGGTTTTTCAAAAACAATTCTAGAATTATATATATTTTTATATTAGTAGCATTAACCTTATTTACAAGCCCGTTAATGCTCTTTTTCAAAGCATCCCATGTTAACCTTTGATATTCTGCACTACTTTTATCCTTAACTTCTTTCATCATCTTTGCCATCTTAAAGGGGGACCATAAAAACTTCTCGATTTGTTGCATGTCATTGAGGATTTGCATCTTCAACCATTCTTTTGTTTCCATACTCAAATTCATTGCCACTGCGTTTTCTCACGTCATCCTCACTTGACTCACTATTGTTGTTGTGTGTCTTCTTACCATGCCAAACCCTTAGATTGTGAATCACACAAAAATGATAAACACATAACTAACAATGGAAGGGCTCAGTAGGTTTAGGTTTATTAGGCTTAGGCTTTCTGAGAGGTTAGTGGTGACCAAATCCATATATGTTAAGGAGCAGTTTGGTGCCTAAGATATGATAGTAGATAAGTCTGATTTTGTAATATATATATATGATAGACTTAATTTTTTATTTTTGAAATTATAAAATTAATATATTAATGCAGACAATTTAATTATTCATTAAATATAATTAGCTCCTTATTTTTATTAAATTAATTCAAAATTTCATAGATAATATCTTATTAGATTTGATTAATTCAAAACTAATTAGATATCATTTTATTAAATTTTTTATTAATTCAAACATAATTAGATAATATCTTATTAGATTTGTTTAAATTAATTCAACCTACACGGGTGTAAGTTATTTACAATCTATACATAAGTAATGCCCTATCTTGTTCCTTATCCTATGTTGTTTGTATAGTATATTTTTAACCATTGTTGGTAAAAAGGGAGGAGTTGAATATATTGTTTGATATAATGTTTTAAAAATTGACCCGGTGACTGACTGGGTCAGTGGTCGAATCGGTAAGTCACTAATTGACCTGCATGACCCGGCCTGTAATAAAAAATATAATTTTTTTTATACATGTCTTAAAATATTAAAAAAAACTACAAATTAATATAATTCCATAACATAGATAATTAGATATCAAAATATTAAAAAAAACATAATTCTCCAAGGTCAAACAAACAAGTAACAAAGATCACAAACATAAACTAAATAAGTTTAAGTTCAACATGTGTTCCTAAATAAGTTCAACACTTCAACTGTTTTCTGCGGGCAAGGGGTATAAATTAAGTCATTGTCATTTTCAAAAACATCTTCTTCATTAAAGAACTCAGAAGAATCTCTCATTGTAACTTCATGATCAACATTGTTTTCATTTAAATTTATGTTTTTCATGGGATTATCTTGTGCTTCATCAACATCATCATCCAAATTTAAAGGACCTTTGTTAAAAAAATTAGATAGAAAGTACTAACTACTAATTAGCATTTAGAGATAACAAGTATGAAACAAATTTGAAATAAAAATATGATTAAAATATACCAATATCATTTGAAAGTGGTTGAATGGTCATATTTGCAAGGTCTTTGCGTAATGCATCCACCTCCTCTAAAGTTAAGACTGGTGGTGAATCCTCTATTACCCAATCAACATGGTCATCAAGTGTTTCCAATTTAATAGGATCATAGCTTTGTTGTCTTTTCTTCCTAAGCACATGTGCAAAAATGTAACCATATGTAATATAGAAAGATAAACAATGAAAAAGAATAAGAATATAATAATACCTATCTTGCAACCTCAAGTTATAACGAACATGGACTAAATCATTATGTTTCTGATGCTCCAACCTATTTCTTTTTTTAAATGAATGTGCTCAAATACACTCAAATTTTGCTCACAACTTGAAGCACTACAAGTTTGGCTTAAAATACGAATAGCCAACTTTTGCAAATGTGGTACCCCACATCCATAAGATTAGGCATGGCAACGTGACCCGAACCCGTGCGTACCCGTACGAACCCGCCCCGATTTTAATGGGGAAAAATCGTATTTATCGGGTTCGGGTTCGGGTTTTCCCCGCAACATAAATTCGGGGACAAGGGCGGGTTTGGTATTGAAGTTACCCGCCCCCGCCCCCGCCCCAACATCATAAATTACAAAACTATCCTTATATATATATAAAATAAAAAATTCAGAAACCCTAAGTCTCACACTCAGTCCCTCACTTCTCACCCTCACAGTCTCACCCTCACGACCTCACTGCTCCTTCTCCGTCACAACTCGCCGCTGCCGACCCCATGCTATTGCTTTGCCGTGACCCTATGCAGCCGTGAACGTTCACCCTCCATCTTCCCTCACCGTAAACACCTTTATATCCCAATGATGAAAGCTTTTTCGTTTTGGTTTTCTGATTTGAAGCCAACTCTGTTTCTGTTTTGATTTGCCGTGACCCTATTGCTATTTTTTTATATTATATCTCTCTATTCATGTTAGGTTCATTTATGTTCCTGCTCCTCATACAAGTGATAGACTTTGCAATGTATTGATTGACTGTTTGATGGATTGGAATATTGACACAAAGCTGTCCACTATCACTCTAGATAATTGTACCACAAATGATGCTATGATTGATAAAATTAAAGATAAATTGCACTTAGGTAGTTTGCTTAGGGATGGGTCTTTACTTCATATGCGTTGTTGTGCACACATCCTTAATTTGATAGTAAAAGATGGGTTGTAAGTGATAAAAGAAGGTGTAGAAAGCATTCGGGATAGTGTGGCATATTGGACAACACGACCTAAGAGGAAGGAAAAATTTGAGGAAACAGCTAAACAGTTGAGAATCCCTTACACTAAGAATTTGGCCTTAGATTGTCCAACTAGGTGGAACTGAACTTACAAAATGCTTGAAATTGCCATAGGATATGAGGATGTATTTTTTCGATTAAAGCAACGAGAATGTCAATATACTTGTTTGCCAAGTACTTTACAATGACAGTTTGCAAAAGATGTGTGTGGGAGATTGAAGTTGTTCAATACTATCACTGAATTATTTTCTTCTACTAAATATCCAACTGTCAATTTGTATTTTCCAAATATATGTGAGATTAAGTTGGCAATCAAACAATGGATTACTTCTCCTAACCCAATGATTCAACAAATGGCACAAAATATGATGATAAAATTTGATAAATACTGGGGTGTGATTCATAATGTGATGGGAGTTGCCACTATTTTAGATCCTAGGTACAAGATGGCGTTGCTTGAGTATTATTATGAAAAATTGTACGAACATGACTCTTTTAATCAAGCGAGGTGCATTCAACAATTATGTTATGACTTAGTTTCTGATTACCAAATGAAAATGAACAAAGACTCTTTTGGTAGTAATGTTGGAGATGTTACTGGTAGTGAAGTTGTTGGTGATGCATTATCTGAGTATGATAGATTTATTATAAGGAAAAAAAGGGCTAGAAGTTCTTATGTTAAATCAGAGTTGGACCACTATTTAGAAGAAGATGTTTTACCAAGAGCTGTTGACTTTGATATTTTGATGTGGTGGAAAATTAATGGTGTCAAGTATCCAACACTTCAAGCAATTGCTAAGGATATATTAGCTATTCCGGTATCTACCGTAGCTTCAGAATCCGCTTTTAGCACCGGTGGTCAAATATTAAGCCCACATCGTAGTCGACTTCAATGGACTACTTTAGAGGCTTTAATGTGTGCTAGAAGCTGGTTGTGGAGTGCTGAAAATACTGGTAAAATTTTATTCCTATAAGTTGTTAAATTGATATTTGTGTTTATTCAACAAAATAATACTTGTAATGTGTTTTTATAGGTTCTGCGAGCTATAAAGCTGTTGCTGATTGTGCTACTTTAATGAATGAAATAGTTTCAGATGATGAAGGTAAATAATGTTTTGAATTTCCGTTTTCGATATTATATAATATAATCTTTTGTTCTAATTGTTCTTCTTCTTTTATGAAGGTGAAATGGTGGGTGATGGTGGTGTTACTTTGGAGGAATGATCAATATTTATTTGTTGAACAATTTTAAGTTGTTTCTTTTTTTATTATTTAATTTGAAGAATGTGTTACTTAATCATATGATGTGCTACTTAATTTTGGAAAAATATACATTTAAATGATATTGTATTTTCATTATTTTGGGAGAAATTAAATATGTAGGTCCATAATGATTTTAATTAAATTGACTTTTTTTTTGTAATTTTTAAATTATAATATCATATTTTGAATGTGGGTTTGTTATTATTATTTTTGTTATCTAATTAACATTTTTGTCCAATTTTTTCAATAAAAAAGTCACATTATTTTTTATTTTTTATTATTTTATTTTTTTTAATCAGTTAGCGGGGGCGGGGCGGGGCGGGGAAAACCTGACCCCCAGCGGGGACGAGGATGGGTCTGGGTTTTAAAACCCGACGGGGAATGGGGGCGGGGACGGGGAACGCAATATCCGCCCCCGCCCCGCCCCGTTGCCATGCCTGCATAAGATGTCCACCATTGATCTAAAATATTGCATGTCATAAAATAAATTAATAACAAATAAAGTCACAACTCAAATAAATATTAAGAAGGATTACAATTTACAAGTTATGAAAGTTACCTAACATGACTGTATTTCATTCATCCAAAGCAGCTTGTCTTCCAAAATCCAACTCAGCATTACTGTAAATTCTCTTCTCATTAGTTAGCTTACTTCGCAACTGACTATCTCTGTGAGCATATATTTCAATGACATCCAATCATTGTAGTCATATGTTGTTCAAATTCTTCCTCATTAAACTGATAAGCAAGATTTAACCAATAACCCATGGCATGGAGATTTTTGTGAAGTTGTGAATCCCAATGATGATCTAAGATTTTCAACTAAGGCTCCACTTTTGTTTTATTTCTTTGAAACCTCTTTACCATCTCTTCTCTAGCTTTATACACGGCTTAGTAAAGAAAACTCATAGCAGGTTTATCTTCACTATCAACCATAGCAACACACATACAAGTGGCTCAATCAATTTGACTACATCAACACATTTACTCCAAAACCCAAAGTCTAACACTTGTTCCACAAATTGTTTTGGCTTAGCGTCTTTGGCATAAGCTGAGCTTGTCCATTCTTTAGACGTTACCATGACTCTTAATGCATCCTTTTGAGCCAAAATATTTTGCAAAGCAATGAAATTAGTGGCAAAGCGAGTAGGAACAATACAGAGTATTTTCCTTCCACTTGTACACTTTCTCATAAAAAACAAAGTATAACAATGATTATAAATATATTTAGTAATTTTTTAGGCATTTGACACAACCTCACTAACTTCCTCCAATTTTCCCATGTCTTGCAACATCAAATTGATGCAATGTGCTGCACAAGGAGATCAAAACAATTTAGGAAACTCTTTCTCCAGTAACCTACAATCAGCAACATAATTGGCAGCATTATCATTTACTATTTAAACTACATTTTCAGGACAAACACGTAACACGACATCCTTGAAAAGCTTAAACAATAAATCAGCAAATTTAGAAGCATGAGAGGGATTAACAGATTTTAGAAAAACAGTTCCTTTAGGACAATAAACCAAAACATTGATAAGAGTTATCCTTTTCCTATCAGTCCACCCATCTGCCATAACAGTAAAACCAATTTTTTTCCAAATGGAACGATAATCATCCACAAGTTTATGCACATCATCAACCCAGCTATTTAACAAATCACCACGAAGACAATGCATACTTGGAGCCTTGTATCCTGGACTCATGCTATATAGAGCATCAATCATAGGCTAAAAATATGTTGAATTAGCTTCATTAAATGGAACTGATGCATCAATGAACCATTTAGCAATAGCAAGGCCACACCTTCGTATCACTTGTTTATTTTGTAGCACACTTTTTAAGGTAGGTTGAGATCCAGGAGTGGTTCTAGGTTGAAAATAATTCCCAATGCGACCACTTGTCTTCACTTTTTCAGTTTTCCTTTGTGTTTGTTCACTTTGTTGTTCCACTTCTATTGGCATTTCACCACCTTCTTCATTGGGTGAATAAAAATCATGTTCTTCATCAATTCTTCTCTTCTTATTCTTGCTCTTATTATTTTCAATATTCTGTTTTATTTAATAACGAACATCGAGAGGCACCTTCTTGCTTAAAGAAACTTGACCCTTTTCACTAGCTAAATGAATTTTTAATCTATTAATTCCACCTTCCCTAACAATTTTATCACAGTAAATACACATCATAACATTCTTATCACCCTCCTAAATGAGCTTACAATGTGCCCAAGCTATGTTAGACTTCCCTCTAATATTAGGCCTTGAATTTTGAGTAGATGCTTCTTGGTATGTTGCTGTTTCACAAGATGTCATCTATGATACAATTAAACACTTAATAAATTTAGACATCTTTTTCATAAATTTACTTATATTTTAAAGTTTAAGAAACAAAATCATCAACACAAAAGTATAGAATGCTATTTCTCACCCAATAACCCATTTTCAGCCAATAACCCAACAAAAGAATGTTATTTCCCACCCAATAACCCATTTTCAGTCAAGGGAAACTGTACTAACATTATGATCCCATCTCTACACCATACACATACTTGCACTCAAATTACTTTTATTCTATATTAATATTATTAGCAATTTAAGGATAAACATAATAGTGGATGATATCAAATATTCAAATGTAATAATGCCCACCAATGAAGAATAGTGGCAGATCAGTTCAATTCCATCGCTTACATTCGACAGGTAATAAGGTTACTAGTACTACAAGTTTAACTATTTATAGATAAATTAAAATTTGTTTTATTTCTTGTGTTTTACTAAAATAGTTAGTACACGACAAGAAACATTTTTGAAATTACTATAACTCAGAAGCTCGAATGATAAAAGGTAGCTTCCATCAGCCATTCATATCTAGGACAAACAAAACCAGTTTCTTGAAGCCAAAATCACAGGCAAAGATCAAAGTTCAAACTATTGGCTGCTAATGAGAATCAATGGTCAAACTCGTGGATATCATGTCTAAAAATACAACATTCGAAAATAGAAAGTTTTGTCCCTACGCTTTAATCACTTATCTTTTTTAGTAGTACTGAACCCAGAACCCAAGCATTCAACAATAGTCCAACACTAGTTCAAATCATTCTTTGCATTGAAGTATTACTATCAGCAATTCACCAACCCAAGCATGGATAAATTGAGAAGATATCCTTTCATGGATAATCTTATGTTTTTAAGTTCCTCTAAGAAACACAAAGCAACAATAAACAAACTCGTGGATAACTGCAAATGTTACCGTCAGATGAAGCGAGAACTGACAATGCTAAGTGAGCATGGGAGACGAGATCGACACGATGACACGACCTCGCTGGGACGACGATGCGACTACTTGAGCCTCGAAACTGAGCTCTTGAAGCGACGCTAATGGAAGACAAGACTAACATGACCGTGTGTGATGTATGGCTGCACCCACAGCCATTAAGTTTTCCCAAATCTACCTTGCAATGAAACTCACTCTTCAAGAAACTTCAAGAACACAAGCTATCCAGCAATTCACATGAAATATGTGGCTGTTTGGAAGCTTTAATAGCAGCAATGGAAGATGGAAGAAAGGTAAAGGATGAAGGTGGATGGCACCATGGAAAAGCTTTCCAATAAGCCTAGGAAGAATCACCACAATAGCTTGAAGCCATTGATAAGAAACAATAGGTTCTTGCACAAGAACAAGAGAGAAACTCTCTTCACAAATTTCAGAATTTGTAAAAATGACATCAAAAGTATTTGCATTCAGTTTTTAGGCAGCTTATATAGCCCACAAAATTACACTCAAATGCAAGGCAAATGATCATGCAAATGAAGCTTGAAATGTAAACTAAATGAAGCCTAAATGCAAGCTAATGAAACTTGAATTGCAAGCTTCATCCTAAGTGACTTATTGGCTGAACCAACATGCCTAAAGGTGCAGTATTTTAGCTTCTAAGTGCAGCATTTTAAGCCTTAAGGTGCAGCCAACAAGCTTACAAAGGTGCTACACAATTTACACACGAGTGCACTTACAAAGTTTTACACTAATGCACTTAAAGCCTTTTTATTACAATTAATTTTGCCACTAACAAATGCTGGAATTTATTGAATTAAATTCAACTTTAGAATACAAAATCCAGCCCTTGTTGTCCTTGAGTTGGTGTGTCTCTTCATGCTTGTCCAAGTTAGCTTGGATGTGGTCCTCAAGTGCTTGAGTCCTAGCTCTTGTGATTGGTCCTTTAAAGCTCACCAAAGGAAGTGCTTCAAGCTCTCCTTCTAGACCTTTGGCTTGTCTTGGATTTCCATTAGTGTGTGACGACGACGCACTCAAAGCTGAGCTCTTGAACAAGCACAAATTGGACGGCGCGGACAAAGACGATGGAATTGGGAAGGAACTTTGGAACAACGAGGTAGAATCGCAGAGAGCCAGAGTAGTTTTGAAAACCTAATAAAAAATGTCACCACTCAGCTCAGTGTTTTTTTTAAAAAGTGACCCTGTCTGGGTCGACGGTTAGACCATAGACCCGGCAGGGTCGTTACAGGTGGATCCAGGTGAAAAGCTATCCCAATCCACTAGCATGACTGACCTAGTCCACCCCCTGTTCCCAGTCCAACCGGTTGGTCCGGTTTTCAAAACTATGGTTTGATATTTTATCAATTATTTCTTAGATTCAATTAAAATCAATACCCCTTTACAAATCAAGGTTTTTTCAAAAGACTTGTTGAAGAAAGATCAACAACACCTAAAACCAATATATTCAAAAACCTTAAAAAATAAAGTTTTATGACCCTTTCATATCAATTCTATAATTAAGATTGATTCACAAAACTAAGGTTTAGAGAAAGAGAGAATCACACATAGAATTTGTACTAATTCAGTCCTCAAGAGTACCTACATCCAGTTGTTCTAAGATCCCTTAGACCTTTCACTATTATAGAATTAAGTACAAATACTATGCAATGCAATTCTCTAAAATTCTACTTTTCCTTTGAACCCTACAAGAGAAAAACCAAAACCTTGTTGAACCCTAGAACAATAAATTCCAAGAGTTGAAACCCTATCAACTAAAAAAACCATTGGTAACCCTAACCAAGATTAAGAAAGTAGAAAGAAATCATAATTGGATTAAATAAACCTTGATGTTCAGATCACAACATCTTCGAGCTCTTACTTTGATCATCAACTAAAAATGAAGAATGAATGAATCTTGATCATCTTGAATCTCTTGAAGAAATGCAGAGTAATTCCCTTAAATGACCCTTGGAATGTATTTTCTAAAAGATAAGATCATATTAAGAGTCCCTAATGAGAAAGAACAAGTTAGGGTATTTATAATTTTAATAACTAAAACTGATTTAATCGATTATCAAATATGGTAATCGATTAATTCATTCAAATTTCTTTTTGTTATGCATTTATTGAAACATGTTAATTGGTTACAAAATGTGGTAATCAATTATCTCATTTCACAAAGAGCTTCTCAACCGTCTATGGTTCTAGAATAATCAATTATCAAATGTGGTAGTCGATTGTTTCAACACATAGATAACTCCTAAAATTTCCAAACACAATCTAATCGATTACTAAATGTGGTAATTGGTTATCTTGAGCCTCACTGTCTTCCTTATGCTGAAACTGGATTATGTAATTTATTACTGAAACAAGTAATTGATTAATTCAATGATTCTTGTCAAATTTCAAGTAGAAGTGAGTTTTGTTACTTGTTCTAACACTTTGTAATGATTACTAAACTTTGTAATAGATTATATTGTGTTGAATTCATTGCTTCTAAGAAACTTTGATATCAATTCATTAATCTACCATATTTTATTTCTACTAAGCATGGATATAAGAAAACTAAGACTAAATCATCCATCATGCCTAGACTAAAAACATCCAATACAAATGTCACATCTTTTGAAACTTGTTTGGCATTGTAACATGATTAAAATAAAAAATCTAAGACTAAAAAAAATAGAATAAGCTATTTATCCCATTCTCTCCTTTGTTCCATTTGAGCATAATTTATATCATATCATATTGTTATCTAGTTTATTATATGGTGTGCACCAAACATTGGATTGAATTAAAGCTTATCCTGCTTTTACTCTGTCGTGGTCTTATCCTACTCTCATACCTTATCATATTTTGTCCTATCTAGACCTCCAAACGAGCCCCAAAGATATTAGAAAAACCAAATTCATAAAAGATTTCAAACATTAAACCTAATGATGGTAATTTCAATATCTGGATGAACTAGGGTAAATATTAAAAACCCTGACTATCTGATCTTTTTTCACCTCAATCTAACGGTATTCTAATTAATAATACAATGGGTTTATGATTGATCAATAGGAATCGAGTTAGATAAAAAAAAATTATAGGTAATAAAGCTTTTCCTTTATATTTTAAATAATTTTTTTTTTGTATTTAAACTCAACCTTGAATTAAGTTATAACCTTATAGTAGTCTTCCAAAATTTAATTTAATCATGTGTTCAATAAAAAAAAAAAGGTGTTTCCATCAAAAGGACCAGCCCATTTGACCTTCCAGAATGGCCTTAGTGGTCCTTAGCCCCTTAATGAGGGGCCCAACCCACACAACCTTGCTTAATATGGGGCCAGGGCTAACCCATACATTAGGCTATTTTAAAAATCTTTTTTTCAACTTCCCAAAAAAAATATTTTCAATTCATTTAGCTAAGGTTAATTTTGGTTGTCAACCTCGACCAAAGCTATTTTTGGTTGACTTAGAATAGGGTTATTTTTTGGCCATCCTCGGCCAAGGCTATTTTTGGCTGATGTCAATTGGAACTATTCATAGTTGACCTCCGCCAAGGCTATATTTGGTTGACTTCAACCAAGGCTGTGTTTGGCCAACCTCGACTGGGGTTGTTTTTGGCCGATCTCGGCCATATTTGTTTTCGGCATAATTGGGTTGAGATATTTTTGGTTGACTTGACTAGGGTTATTTTCGGTCGATCTCAACCAATTTGTTTTCAATTGACGTTGCTACGGTTAATTTTGTCCAACCTCGACTAGAGTTAATTTTGGCTTACCTCGGCTAAGGTTGTTTTTGGTCGACCTTAGTAAGGGTTGTATTTAGTCGACCTATTCTACAGTTAATTTTGGCCAACCTCAGTCATGCATCTTGACCTCGGTCAGGGCTATTTTTGGTTGACCTCATTTGGGGTTGATTTCGATTGACCTTGAACTTAAGGCCCACGGGCCAACCTTAGCCCTATGGGCTTTTTGGTGTTTTTAGCCATGTGGACCTTTTGGACCTTGGCCAGCGTGGGCCATGGAAGTAGTAGGAAGTGATATGACTTATTTTAATTGTAAAATCCAAATAAAATAAATGTGTATCAAAAGGATAAGATCAGTTGTTAGACTAATATCGTATTAATTTGAAGGTTACAATTGGTTAAAATATACAACTACTAGCTCTCAGTCAAATGTTTATTATGAATAAATATTTCCAGGGCATGAACAATAGCTAAGAGTTTTTTTTTTTGTTACTGAACAAACTTAACTGATGACAAGAACTTAAAGGACACCATCATTTCAACCCTTTATTTAGAAAAATAAATTTATTATAAATAAATACCTCAATACACCTTTTTTTCCCGTCTAAATGTTTCTCTTTCTTTTGTCATTGAATACATGAACTTTACATGTTAACCTTCTTTGTTTTTTATCTCATTGTTTGTATCCATATTTTTTTTACCTGTATAACAATTTCTTAACACATTACTTTCCATCGATAAAGGGAGTTAATAAAATTTTCTTGTAATTGTAAATACATGATTAAATGTTTATATAATGAAGGGACCAAGTTAGTTCCTACATTTAAAAAGTCCACCAGCTTGATAATAAGTTACAATTAGATAGTAAACAAACTTAGTTGTTACAAATAGAGTCAAATGCTTTATTATGAATACATTTATAAAACACAAATTGAATAACTATATAACAAAAGGCCATAATGAATAGACAAAATAATGAATTACCTATTGGTTTGAATGATTACAAATAAGCAAATGAGTTATAAAATAACTAATATTGTAAAATATTTTATTGTGAATAAATGTTATAATGTTAAAATATAATTGTTTTCTTTTATTATTAAATAAACTCACTTGATGAATAGGACCATGCTAACCCCATTGCCTTAACCCTTTCTCTAAATGTTACCTTTCTTCTGTCGCTAAAGACATGAACTATGCACATTAACCTTCTATCATTTTTGTTTTTTTGTTTGTATGCATATTGTATACTTTTAGAATAATTTCTTAACACATTACTTTCAGTCGATAAATGGGAGTTAATAGAGTTTTCTTGTAGTTGCAAATACTAGATTATATGTTTGTACAATGAAGGATCAAGTTAGTACCTACACTTAAAAGGTCAATCAGTTTGATAAGTTACAATTAGTTAGTGATCAAACTATGCAATTACAAATACAATCAAATGATCTTTTAGGAATATAGTTGTAAACTACAAATAAAATAACTATGTAACAAAAGGGCATATGATCAATAGGTAGAATAATGCATTACTTATTCGTTCCAACAGTTACAAATAAACAAATAAGTTATACAATAACTAATATCGTAAATATTTTATTATGAATAAAATAAAATCACTTGATGAAAAGGACCATCACATCCAATATATGACCTTAACCCCTAAAAGATATTGTTCAAATCAAACTTATTATAGGCCTCATCCTATCCTTTTATAAATGTTACCCTTTCATTTATCACTAAAGACAGGAACTATGCACCTTAACCTTCTATCCTTTTTATTTGTATCCAAATTTTATACCTTTAGAAAAATTAATTAACACATTACTTTCAATTGGTAAACGAAAGTTGATAGGATTTTCATGTAGTTATAAATAGTAAATTATATGTTGTAAAATGAAGGATTGAGTTAGTACCTACAATAAACACCTCAATTTCTAGTCCAAAGATATTGTTTGAAAACTCTTTTTACTTAATTTATTTTTGAAATGTGTCACTAATTTTAATTTCTACGTCCAGTTTGGTAAAATACTTTTTATTTATTTTATATAAATGTGTCATTCGAAAAGCTATAAATCTTCACATCGAATTAAATAAGTACAAATATAAAATAAGTAGTGTCATTGAAGAATAAATACAGATACAACCCAGAAGTGTCTAAAAGTAAGTGAAATAAGTTATACAAAACTACTATAACAAAATATTTACTCTGGGAGAAACCATCCCTCAAAATATATAAAATTAGCCAAAGAAACCTAAGACTGGAGTAGACCACTACCAAAATCGAAGTACTAAACTATATCTAAGACATGTCCTCAGGAAGATTATCATAATCCTCCTTGTACGAAGGCTTTAACTGCCACAATAGTTCTTTGTACACCTCAATCTCCTCGGACATCATATTAGAATGGTCTCCTCTATCCTTGATAACTTTAGCTATGCTTATTGGCTCCATGTAGTAGATAAGAACATTGCCCCATTCGTCGTACCCACCAAAGTCAACCTGAACTCCAAGTCGTGATGAGGCTCCTTAAGTCCAAGATACAGGCTGACATATTTGTAATAGTGAAGCTCTGAAGAAGATATGAATCCCCACGAAATGCAACAAGTTATAGTCACTACTAGCAAAAGTGTTTTCCATGTCGGTTCTTTAGCACATTCCACGACGGTTCAGACCATCTTTGGAGTCCTCGTCGTGGAAACCGTCTTAGAATGTGCTTTTTTTGTTCTAAAAATATTAAAAATTTTGACATATTTAAGACGGTTCATCAAAAAATTGTCTTAGAATATCTTTTTGTTTTCTTTTAAAAATGTAAAAAAAATTAAGAATTTAAGACAGTTTTGTAAAAAACCGTCTTAGACAGTATCAAAAACCGTTTTAAATTAATTCATAGTGGCTTCATTTTGTTGAAACTACCCAAACAGAGAATTCAATGATGTATTTTGGAAAAATGAGTAAGTGTCACTTATTATGATGGGTCAGAGATACAGGAAACATATGAGGAAATAAACCAATGATATCATATGTTAAATAGCACAGTAATTAATTTAAAATGATATGTTATCATGTAATGTGAGTTGTAAGCCTCAAAAGACCTAATAAGGAATGTACAATCTTTTCTTTATTAACATTAGGATTTCAACCTTAATATAGACACTTCACATTTCATGCAAATGTTATGTTGCCTTAAACCACTTCAAAATGATAAAAGTTACATATATTACAGTTACTTAATAGCAAACAAGATCAGGTTGTCTGAGTCTCATGTATGTGACATTTTGTGTCCAACATAGATAGAGTCATGCTTCCCCAACCCTTGACAAAATAACCACAACATTATGATATGTCTGATAAAAAAGGATGTTTGAGAAATATGGTGGTCATTTTCCATTTATTCTCTTCTCATCATTTTGCTTTTAAATTATACTTTTCTAGTGTAATCAAACTGTTTCATAAGCTTTAGTGGATGTGATTTGTCACACTTTCAAAACATCAATTGAATCACAATTTATTATAAAGGTTATGATATATTCCAACTTGTAGAGGACAGAAAGGCAAGAAAACGAGTTTGCTTATGACATTTTTCTTTCTAAATCAAGCATCGTATAAACAATTTTTTTAAATATTAATATACCAACAAAACTAACATCTTAACATCTTTAGCAGTATCATCTTTCCCTTTTTTAAACTTTGCAAGGTGCTGATGATACTCCTCAAGCTCTTTCTCCAACCTTTCAGTGAATTGGCTAGTATGTTTAAGGGACAACTCATACCTATATTTCTCCAAGGCCTGTAAAATTTTCACAATAAGATAGAAACCATAAGTCCATAAGCTTTATGCTAAAAGAATACAACCCAATGCTTTCTCCACATAATTTATTCCCCATGGAAAACTGTGAACCAACACTTTGCAGATTTTTAACTTATCTAATCCATCAAAGCACTAATCTATCCATTTCTCAGAAGACAAACACAGGGCTAACTAGTACAAGTGTATCTAAACAAAAGAGGATTAATCTCTCAATAGAAAAAAAATTATAACTTCAATTCACTAGTGTACATGAGGCATATGAGAAAGCAGGTCCCCAACATTACTATTAGTAGCAATATGTCAAGGCATAATCCAAAGTACTCTTCAAACTTTCATAGCTATTAGTCAAATGCAATAAAAAAATAAATGAAATGAGCATTATGAAATACTAATCTAAATTAAAAAGGCTATAAAAGATGCAAATCATTCCTATCAACCTAGTTTAAGCTCATCAAGAAAAGATGATTGCCATAATAACTTGAACTTTTTTTTATTTGAATGGTTTTTATCCTTGTATTATGTCAATCCTCTAATATATTGCAAGTTTGCAACATACATCACATTGTCATGAACTCATGTTCAGCTTAAACCTCAAGTAGATTATTTCTACAATTCTAATTGCCAAATACGAGAAAAACAAGGGATACTTACCTTCAAAATAACGTCTATATAACAAATTATGATAATTTATCTTATTTTCAGGATGATTGTGTTTCCTTAATTTCAGGGATCTTAATATTTTGTCTAGTTAGGAACCTTGTCCCATTCTTAGGGATTTTATTTTTTTTATCTTAAGAGAGTTTTTTGTTCTCATATAATTAGGATTAGGACTGTAGTATTAGTATAAATAGGACAATTGGATTACTATCTTGTATCACACCATAATACAAATATCATATTATTTTGAGTGTCTCCTCGACTCCCTTATAATTTCAACAAAAATACCATAATATATTTATAACAAAATACATTTTGGTCAATGAATAACAAATGCAAAGGAAATTACCTTTGCTTTTGATAGTGTATTTGGAGGTGACATTACTTTTGGTTGTTCATAGTTCTTTCCACGGTAAAAAGTGATAGTATTATTGGGCTTGATGTCAATCACAATGCCTTTGCTTAGTCGAGAAAGCTCTTCAACATATTCATGAACTTTCCCTGGTTTGCAAGGCTTGCAAATAACCTTCACTGTTTCATGATTTTTCCAATGAAGATTCATATTAAGAACTACCCCACCAAACATTCCTCGTCTCCTAACTGGAACATAATGTTTCTTTTTCTCACCAGTGCGCTTCAGGTAATGCCTTTCCTCCTTGGTTAAAATTTCAGGATCAAATGTTTCTGGACGTGATTTTGGTACATCAAATTTTCTTAGCTTCTCAACCAACCAACCAAGTTTCCTTTCGCTTGGTCTGTAGAACTATAAGTTAAAATAAAAGACCGCAAGTTTGAAAAAGGGAAAATTAAGGAGGAAAAGAACAATGCCTCTTTCCAGCCTATCTGAGGCACTAAATCATGTCTGTACTTATGAGGGGAATGACCAAGTTAAAAAATAGAAAGATATCTATTATCCAAGCTAATGTATATTGTGATTTTATACTGATAAGCCAAGTAATGGGAAAAAATAATATTCATAGTAATGTCGGAAAAATATAACATAACAGAAACTTCCCCAAATAGAAAATAGAATTTCATAGAGGTATTTCAAATACAAATCCATATGTAGCAACATTTAGGTTATTTCAATGCCCATACATCAAAGAAAAAGGGAAGCACGTTAATTTAGTGAATACCATAACAATCTCCATACCATTGTTACTTGCTTAAAAACTGGAGGATGTCAAAAAACATAAATGATAAAATCATAAAAGTAAATTATCAACAACATTGAAGAAGCAAGGTATAACAACTACAAGAAAGAAAGCTTTAAACTAAAAATTACAGTTGCAATGATATCCAACCTTTTCAAGCTTATATCTAACTCTAACTTCTGAATTTGGGGAACCATCTTTTTCTTGGCCTTCAAATGATAGAATCTAAGCTCATTCAGTTTAGCCTTTCTAGACATTTTAACTTTTTTGTTTAGCTGGCTCTTCTTTCCATAATTAATATCATTGGAATTGTCCAGAGAGAACCATACAACATTATTTTCAGTCTTTAGCTTAACTGATTCATTACTAATGTATCTGGCAGGGAGCCAGCTTCCTAGAATATCATGGCTTCCAAAGATATTAGATCTCTGCATTAATTAAAACAAGAATGTGCAATGCTGAGTCCTATGAATATTGTTTTAAAAATAAACAAGAATATAGCAATGGTTATTGATAGTCAAAAGAGATATATAAAGAAAAATTGGAAAGCTCCAAATGAAATCTACACTCAATGATACACAATAGGCAGCATTGACAATACAAACAATCTAATCATAAAGCATTCAAATCCATCCTAGAGATAATCTCGACTCTTTGGCAAATATTGTGGTTCAAGAAGAGAAATATATCCAAATTCACAAGCACGCTCAAGAGAGTGATCTAGAAGCTGACTCAATCATTTATCACAACACAAGAAAATTTGTAAAAATAGGTATCACAGCCCAAATAAAACAAAAATTACAAACATCAGAGCTTATTTACCTTGTAGCTTGTTACTTCTCCTCCTCCTTCTTCCTTGTTCTGTTCTTACTCACTCTGAAACCCTAAACATTCTGCCATTAGTGTATCTGCATCTTCAGAGGTTCTTACTCTGTTCTCATTCCTTATCATTTACTTATCCCTATCTGATTCAACCTCCTCCTCTGTTTCCTCGATAACCCTATTCCTATTTCCATTCCCGAACCCTCCTAACTCCTTCTTCGCTCTTCATAATAAGACATTTCTCATCGAAAACCCAAATGGATCAGATTGCACACTCCCTCTCTTTAGAACTTCTCACAGAGCCAGACTCGGACGCTCTCTCAATCTCACAATGCCTCCACTTGAGCTTCTCCCACATCACTCCAACCCCCAATTTGATTCTCTAAACAGTAAACCACTCTCCCAAAGTTGTCGACATTGTATTAGGGTTCCACCAATGGCTCTCTTCCAACCCCTAGTTCTCCCACACATAAGACATTATTTCCTACTTCGTCGACTACTTCAACTGTCATAAGGACTTCAAGGCCATGCATCATCCTCTTTGCCGCCTACCCCATTGCCGGCCCCAAACACTAGCCTTCACGATCGATTGCCTCATTTGGTGGGCCACCCCAGCTAGACGCTTCAATTCTTCGAGCAAATGGAGATAGACTATGGGCTAAAGTGTGATCGTCGTAATGCGTGAGAATGAAATGAAAGGAAACACACATGCCTTTCGAAGATGATTTTTTAAAATTGTCTTTAAACATCCCTTTTGAAGACGATTTTTTAAATCATCTTTAAAAACTTTTTTTTAACATCATTTCTTGAAATCGATTTTGTAATACGTTTTCAAAGACAATTTTGACAGAATCGTTTGTAAAAAGTTGTAATTATTTACAAAAAGGGCATCAGATTTTGAATGACATCGGTTCTTGTAAAACTTGTGTCGTAGAAGACGATATTTTTAGTAGTAAGTATAGTCTATAGTAGCGAGTGTCACGTTCGGATGTTCTATTGGCACCACGTGTACCTGGGTGCAGCATGTATAACACATAGTCCATGTTACCTCACATAGCTATATCCATTCCCTCTGTGAACTATGCTAGACTCATAGGGCACCGACATTCTCAATGTCATCAATACTTGAAAGTTGTGGTTGTAAGGGTGAGTCCTCTGATCCTCAAAATGCCACAAACAAGGAAATAAAACCTACTTAACACTACGTGTGGTTTTTCTAAGCAAACAACACTCTTGAGGTTTTAAGCGCATAACTAGCACACTTGTCACATAGTAGGGCTTAACCTTTGTCACCAAGCCTACCAGGTCTTGATGGTCTTATACAATTACGTGGATGAAAATTGGGAGTGATCACCACAAACGGATACAATGTACACCAATACCTAAGCTCCTAACTCAAAAAGCATAGTCTCGAAGCTCATCAGGAGTAGGAAAGTGAAGCCTGTGAGTTCACTGTGGCAAATGAGTGCACCAAATGTCAAGTAGTAACCGCTCACTAATATCCCTAGATTCTTTGAACCTCTATGCCCACTATACCCTAGTGTATCTCTTTCCATCATCCACTTTCTCAGCACAATCTCACATTCTCGTAGATAGAATAGAACCATTGATTCCTTACGCTCTATTCAGTCCTTTTGACTTTTGTCACCGCATCACATGCATAGCCCTCATGCACGTACATCAGTAATCTCGTACATCCAAACAAACAAGAGAGAGAGAGACAAGACTTAGTCCTACGTACTACTTTCAGGGAACCAATCTTGGCCCATCATGCGGTGGAAACCACTTGTTACACAAATATATCGAACAACATAACAACTATAATTACAACCATCTAACAATCATAACAAACAATTTGCCAAGGGTTGAATACCCCCGGACCCAGACCACAACACGTACAGATAGAATAGCAATATACATATATAACATAATGTATATTCGCACACTTCATATATAATTTGTCAGGGTTCATACTCTGCCAGTCTTTATTATTCAACAATAACAACAATTATTTATATGCATCTCAGTAACTCTATTAGCAGAGAACTACCACAATTTGAGACATACAACAATAATTAGGTTTTACAATCTATCTCAGGAATAATCTATCAAGTTGACCTACAGTTCTAGGATAAATAATCATTAGGTCACTTCATCGAGAGGTACAAACTACAAAGCTTTCATGTTACTAGTTATTCCAATTTCAACAATTGTTTGTCAAAGACTATTTGTCTACAGATATGTCTGAAACTATTTTTAGCTCTCCCTAATATTTCCCAAAGGATTTTATAAGTTCTAAAACCATTTTTGAGCTTAAAATTACTAAGATAAGTCATCTACTATGTGAAATCAAACTGCTATCCATTTTTGTAAAGTTTCGCTCCTAAACTTATTTTCAATTTTCTAGGTGTTCTAGGAATCAATTTTTCATAAATTTTACGTGCTACCTTATATTTTCACACCTAAAAAACTCATTTTCAAAGTCAAACCTTTAAGAAAAATAGTCCCTAAGTTTAGTCCAAAAAAGAAATTCCCTAAACTTGTTTTGTTCATAACTTTTACTAGAAAATTCCTATTTAAGTGAAATTTAAGGCTATCCCTAAGTTTTGACACCCAAAGAACTCATTTTTAACCTTAAAATTTCAATAAAAATAACACATCATACAGTTCCATCCAAGGCAGTAGTTGTGAATTTTGAACATCAAAACAACATTCAATGAAGCTTAGCTTCCAAAGACAACAATATTAGGGTTCAAGAATTGGAGAGACCCCCCACGAAAAATGGCTTAGATGAACAAGGGGCTTAGATCCTTAATGTCTCAAGCTTCTAAAAATGAAAAATGAAATTTTGGAACCGTGTATTGATCCACAAAAATAACCCCATATTCATTCTAAAAATGAAATGAAATAATTCCCAATTTTCCTAGTGATGGTTTGGTTATCAACTTCCCTTGGGAATAGACAACACATGAAAAATCATTGAACTGAAGAATATTATGGTTCTTCAATGGGTGTCCACATGAATTTCAACTATATTTTGCATCATCATAGACCTAAGATAGACCAATTGATCATGTCAAACAAAAAATTTATTTGGATTCATAAACTTCTTGTTTAGGATAGCATGTCAAGTGTATTTAGCTTGAAACTAAAGTAATTTTAATGTACAACTTTTTTTCTTCCAAGTTAGAATACATTAGCTTTTCCAAAATCTTCAATTATATTTATAGTACTAGAAATGATACTACTGTTGACTTTTTGCATTACTAAACAAGAAAATTTTCATTATTCTTCATAGAAACAAGTTGTATAAATAATCAATGTGAGAGAATATTGTTTAGAAAAATTTCTATGAAAGATATCAATCTTATAATTAAAATATTTATTGGCTTGGAAAAGCTCACATAAGGTTAGTAACATCAAAACCCTTATTTAATACTATTCTACCTTTTTCCTTTTTATTTTTTTACATCACTTTTTCACTTTTGTTGGGGAAAAATATTCTTAAAAAGAATTTCTCTATGACCATGAGCAGGTGTACGACCACAACCACAACACAAGTATAATCATATATTGTTCCATTCACTTCTGGAAATGGAGAAGAACCAATTGGACACGCCTCATGAATTTTCATCTTTATTGTTTTGGTCAGCAAAAAGGAGGCAATAAATTAATTCATAAATATGCATATCAATTCAATGTAAATTAACAATCATAATATGCATATCTAATGAGAAATGTACTTATTCATATTTGAGGGGGAAAAAGGTCACCAAAATAAGTATCATCAATATTACAAATAGAAATAATCTATTTGACCATTAGATTTTAATGATATACAATCCATAGTTCTCAAATGTCATTGCATCTAAATGTCCCCTACCAAAATATAATTGTTTGTACTAATTAAAATGTACAATCAAATAGAGGTTCTCAATATTGCATAATTATATCTGTTTACAATTTTAAATTCATGTAAAGATAAATGTATCCTATAATAAAGAACTCTGAGAAGAATCATAGTGATAATATATCTATTTTTTTATAACAAATGTTATATACTTTTTGTAAGTGAGTGACTTACTGGATCAAAATATTCTAATACACCTCTTTATTCAATCAAAGTAAGTGACTAACTAGATAAAAAATTTAAATATTATCTAGTGTCTTCTCGTTTTTCTCATCTTAAATTTAAGCATCATTCAAAATGTCTCAATTGATATTACAAGGAAAAAATTTCTCTATCCATAGAATGATTTAGTGATTATTAATTAAGATACTACAAAGAAATATCACACACCAACCTATACAACCACCACATGTGGTTCACTAGCAAACAAAGTTAACTGTATGCTGGTCAGCACATCTATCTCACGCATTATCACATCTTGGGCCAACACTGCCATTAAGCCCCGCTGGCATTAATGGTCTTACGCAAACACTATCACTAAGTCTCCTAGACCTTAATGGTCTTACACAACATATGGATGACGATTAGGAGAACACATCTCATGTCGGTACATGACGTGGTGCTCTCACCAACCATGGATACGACTATGCTCTAGTAAGGAATAACAAGTGAGGCCCATGAGTCTCCCGAACTAATCAAAAATGTCCTTAGTCTGGTTATCACAACTCAACAATCCCCCAGGTTCCTTTGAACCGTTTGAATCGTCCTCCAGTGTACCTATTGTATGTCATCCATCTTTCTTCTAACGATTCCTCACTCATCCATCATGTTGAGAAGCATCAATCCTTCAATGATGGTTGCATCGATACACATGAATAGGTGTTAGAGGACGTTTTCCCACTAAGTATAGGTTCATATCCCCAACTTCCGATATAATCATCTCTCTAACTCTAACACACTTTCACAACCAAATTCATTCATTCCTTTCCTTTTTCCTCATAATGCACATCAATCCACATAAAGCTTCTGACTGTAAAACCTTTTTCATTGTGCAAACACACACAAAGCAACATGAGAGGAAGGAAATTAAGTCTTTTCCCTCTCTAGGGTCACCATAAATATGGCCCCTCAAGTGGCAAGCCCACTCCTTATACAAGCAAATCAATCAACATCATCACCATAAACACAATCAATTCATGAACATCAATTTGCTCCAATGCCAAGGGTTGGACACCCCAGGACCCAAAACTAAAGCGCAAATTATAACTCAACATCATATAATAGAAGCAATCTCATTATAGAATCAATCTCATAATAAAAGCAATCTCATAATAGAAACAATCTCATTATAGAAGCAATCTCATAATAGATTATCATGTAACATCATCCAATAAGCTTTAGGAATCTAATTCATGAAATGGTATCCCAAGGTCCATGTAAAAATCCACACAATTCATAAAAAATCTAAAAGTAGCACATACTTTGTTTTATCATAGTGCGATACCACCATCTTATAAAATCAATATCCCAATCATATCTTATTGGAATTTCATAAAAAATATCACTATAGAAAGCCTTGTGTGTCTAGTTTTGAAAATGGTGTCACACATCATCATAGAATCACTACACATAGATAACTACTCCTTTTACTAACACATGTCCAAATAAGACAACAATTAGAATCCCCTGCACATGCTCCTCCCATTTTAATTAGCTTTTTAGTCCAAACAGTGAATTAAATTATGAGTGACCCCAAATTTTAAACCTTATCATGTTTAGTTTTCAGGGACATTCATAAAAATGACATATAATTTCTATATCATTCCCAATTCACAAAACAAATAGTAAAGGTTGAAACAGAACATCCAACAAAAGGGTCATTTTGTAGGAATTATAGAAAATTCATTTCTCACTCTAATTGAACGTATTTTATATGGATTCATATGAACCAAATGTCTAATTTCATAATATAATTTTAATTTTAGCATAACAAATCTCAATCAGTCCCAGCATTCAAGTTCGTAAGACATGTCGTAATAGGAAATTTCACAAACACCTTGTGTGCACAATTTTTAATATAAAATAACATAGCAATCATCATGCATATATTCAATGACTCTAAATCATTTCTTAGTATATTTTCTTACTTTTACATAAATCACAATTCCTATTATTTTTCATAGCATTCATGATTGAAGTATTAAAATTCTATCATGCACTTTTAGTCAATAAAATCACAATTTTAATATAAGCATAATTTAGAAGCAACTTTTCCCATTGACGTAGAAGTCCAATTTTTTAAAACTCTATATGTTTATCGAAGTTTTCATGCCTTTTAAATCCATTTTGGAGTCCAAAAGTCTGAATCTCTACCCCAATGTCATTTTTCCAGAAGTAGTGCAAAATCACCTTAAAAGAGTTCAAAACTTGATTTTTACATAACTTTTGTTACACGAATCCAAACTCAACAAACTTTATATGATTTCCTAGGTTTTTGGGAATCCAAAACATCAAATAAAAACACAACATTTGGCATTGACAGAGGCAAATACACAATAAAAAATTGAAGTTCTACCCATTACAAGTACACATATAGCCCAAGGATTTGGAAAAACTCCCCCTTACCATGGTTCCAAAGATCTACATGCTCAAAATGTAAAAATGGACCACTAAGAAACTCTACCACATATAAAAAATGTAAGGGAAAAGGATAAGATTAGAAGAAGAAAGAGGAAGAGAAAAGTTAGAAATTCCAAGAGAAATGGAAGAGAGAGACCTATATCTCACAAAACAAGCACCAAGCCTCCCTTTCTCTCTCCTAAAACTCAGTCACCAACTCCTAGCGAGAGGGGTCTCCCTTAGTTTATATAAAGGCTCCAAAATTAGGTCTAGGGGCTGTTTAGTCATTCCCATAATATGTTTTTTTAAAACATTTTTGTACATGTCTAACCATCCTATTTTAATTAATTTGAATCCAATAAATAAACCATATTGTCACAAATAATTTTGAGTTCAAGACCTTTGAAATCACTCAATCTAGTTTAAAATGAATTTTTATGATTAAAATATTAATTATACTCAATAAATTAATTATTAATGCATAACGTATTTCCTTGAACTAAAAACATGAAAATTCTTAATTATAATTAAACTAAATTTATCAATGCTCAAATTAATATTTAGCCTAAAGAATCACATAATTATAAAAATACCATTAATGAGGAGATTCTCTTACTTTGACTAGTTGATTATGGTTGACAGGATGTTGATCAAGACTTTAAAACTCAAAACACATCTTTTTAAGTCTAGAATTAAAATTCTAAAGCACTTATCCATTCAAGTTTATCACACACACAAAACAATTATTCCATCACTTAAAATGTTATAACGTTAACTATCATTCAAATGTTAGTTGTTTTTATTAGAACCTTTTAAGGTAAAAAAAAAAAATCAAAATGTTATAACTTGTTTCATGCAAGCATGCATATTTTAAAATTTCAAGATGTCATGTAACAAAAAATAGAGTCAATGATGGTACTATGTTAATGTTTAGGAATCAGACATGCTATGCTATTGGAAAAATGTAAATATCAAAGCTGGAACGTGAAATTTGGACCCAAGAATCCAAACAAATTAGCAACAATAAAATATCATGAAACAAATGGAAGTAGAATCACCTTGAATCTCTATGACAAAACAAAATATGATACATTCTTGAAATCTGAATTGAAAAATATGAGCTTTATGCTGATAATGTGTTATAAAAATATAATATTGAAAGTAGAGAATAGAGAAAAGAGAACAAGAATAATTTAGTATAGATGTCAAAGGCGAGGTCAAAATTAACATTTGGGGTCAAATACCCACTTAAATTAAAAAGGGGCTAAAAGGGTGTTTTGGAAGTCCACATCAAAAGACATCATTTTGAATTTCCGATTATACCAATGTGACCGGGGCTCAACAAAGATCACATAAATGACATCTATTTCATAAAAATGAGACTTTTACAACATCTCATTTTCAAAGGATTTTTAAAGGAAGTGGTAAAACTCCCATAACGGTACCCAAAACACAAAAACGCAAGAGACACTAAGAGAAGCTTAAACTAGCTAGGAGAAGACAAAGGAAACCAATGTTACCTCAAAGAAATCAAGAAAGAAGGATTGGATTCTCCGTTCTCTACCTAATCTTCGAGTTGAGTTTCGAAGATTCCGCTCAGATTAAAGGGTTCCTCTCTGTGCGGTGGTCCAATGACAATCGGCGATTGCTCGTGGTGGTTACCGATGATTGTGGGTGGTGGAGGAGGATGGTGGGAGGTTGGGTGGGTGTTTGGGGGAAGAAGAAGGCCAAAATTTGTGATTTCCACACTGCTATACGTACTTATAATCGACTTGACTCGCCTAAGCGAGCCAAAATGCCGGTCGAAATTCACCTGGGCGAGCTGATCCAATTTTAAAATTTTTGCTTCTGTGAAATAATTTCTCACAATTTAGATGTTATTCAGTCAATCCCAACGATCAAAAGTTACATATGTGAGTTAGAATCCTAGTTTTAAAATTTGAAGGCGATCCAACGGTTAACCAATCCAAAATATCGATTTTACTAAAATAGGTTTGGATCAAACTCAAAATCACTCAATTACAACGCGAAATTTACACCCCAACGTACATAAAAAAAAATATTTACCAAAACATACATATTACAATTTTATTTACCAAAACATACATATTTACAATGTGATTTTTAAAAAAAATTTCAAAACCCAGTTAAAAATTCGGGTCCCCGAAACCCGAATTCTGAACTGATTTTTTTTACATGTTTACTATTCACATTGTAAATTCAGGTTGGGGGACCCGAATTTACAATGTGATTTTTAAAAAAAAAATTCAAAACCCAGTTAAGAATTCAGGTCCCTGAAACCCGAATTCTGAACTGTTTTATTTTTTATTTTTTTTGAGATAATAATAAATAAACAAAGAATTTAATTTGAAAATAATAAAATTAAAGAATATAAATAAGAAAAAATTAATTCTAAGTAGTATTTAAACACATGTGCTTGCACATAATAATAATTTAATTTTGATTTTGTTTTATGCTATTTTTAAAATTTTTAATAAAATTATATAATATACAAAAATGATAATTTAATATTTATATTTGTTTAAGTTATGATAAATAATGTTGATTATTCACTGTGAAAAAATGAGAAAAAAATAATTATTACATGCAACTATATTATACAGAGAAAAATAAAATAAAAAGGGAAATAATTAAAACAAATTAAATTGATTAAAAATACCGTGAATAAATAGTTAGTATATATAGGTTATATTATATAGAGAAATTAAAACACTACGGTAATCAGGATGAGAGACAAAGAGACAAACATAATAAACACCACTTAATAAAATGAAAATAACAGAATGTTCTAACAATAACATTTGAAATACGAAAATAACCAAACTAATTATAGTTTGAAAGATGTTATGCAACAAACATCTCTTCTTCCATTTGAATCATTCTAGTGAGTTGTTCATCATGCCCAACATCTGCATCAATTATTACAGATTAGTAGGCCATTCAAAAAATACATGTCCTCACCGTCTTGGAAGTTCTAGTCAAACAATTTAATCTTTTGTTTTTGTTTACTATTTATGTTATAAACTTATATGCTTTAATTTAATCTTTATTTTACAATTTTTGTCAATTTCTTATCTTCTTTAATATATTATTTTTATTTTTTTGCTAATATTTTTTTAAATATACTTTAAAATAAGTCATCAATCGTTAAGATAAATTATCTTATAATATTTTTTATCTCACACTTTCATTATATTATAATTTTATAATAAAAATAGTTATGTATTATAATATTAATTATCAAAATTAAATTATTATTATGTGCAAGTACACATATTTAAATACTACTTAGAATTAATTATAAATTATTTATATTCTTTAATTTTATTATTTTCAAATTAAATTCTTTGTTTATTTATTATTATCTTTAAAAAAAAAAACAGTTTAGAATTCGGGTTTCGGGGACCCGAATTCTTAACTGGGTTTTGAAAATTTTTTTTAAAAATCACATTGTAAATTCGGGTTCTCCCAACCCGAATTTACAATGTGAATAGTAAACATGTATGTTTTGGTAAATAAAATTGTAATATGTATGTTTTGGTAAATATTTTTTTTTATGTATGTTGGGGTGAAATTTTCATTATAACGCAGCTCAAACAAACTCCGCATAACTTGACATCTATATCAAACAATTGCACATTGATAATTTACACAACAATTCAACTAATTTAAACTAATCAACTAATCAAATAACACAAAAAATATATCAAACATTTATTTTCAATTATCGAAATTTCAGGGTGTTACATTAATTATTTTAAAATGATATTTTTATTTATTTTGAAAATAATATTTTTAATTATGTTATATTGTTAAAACATTGAGTTGGTTAATCCCATCATGACATAAATAAATTGTATGGTTCATATCATGTAATAACATTTGTCTATTATTACTATTATTATTATAATTACATTTAAGATTTGAATACAATAAAATAATAAAAACTAAATATATTTAGGTTGAAAAAAATAATTGATAAAAAATAATATTATTTTAATATTAATAAAAGTAAAAACTAATCATATGTCAATAAATTAAAATAAATTATAAGCACTTCTAAATAAAAATTGAAATAAAATTAAGATACATCGTTTGATTTTTTTCTACCTTATTTGATATTTGGTTAATAATTAAATATATATGAGCATGTTGAAGGTTAAAACTAGTGAAGTTGAATATAATTAAGTGAATTAAATTATATTAGATTCAATCAACTACTGTGCATAAACCTAATTTAGAAATATGTATTATTAACTTAAATTATGATTATCAAAATTTTATACTAAATATAACTAATATGAGAAATTTAATTCTTTATTAAATACAAATAAATTTGTTAAATAAAATAATAATTACCATATTTTAACAAATAATATACGTATGATTTAAACAAAATAATCAAATACTAAATTGATATTTTAAAAAATTGTTTGGTAATATATTTTATTAATTTTGGTAAATAATTCTTAATTATAAAATGTAAGAAATGTATAAATATATATCTCACCAAAAAAAATTAAATATTCATAATTTTAAAAGTATACTTACCTGATAAAAATTGGTTGAAGCAAATCAAACAAATACATATCTACTGAAAAAGAGTAAGTAAAGAAAAAGAAAATTATTAGAAAAATAAATAGAAAAGAGAGTAACTATTCGTTTACGAAAGTGATGTTAAATAATATGACGGATAATCTAAATGAAATTAATAATAAAAAATATAAATTAATGTATATAGAATACGAATCAAATTCGACAATTATAATTGAAAGGAAAAAAGAAATTCACCCCTATTGTAAGTAATACAACAATTCTATAAACACAATTAAAAAAAGAATAAAATAGGAAGAAAGGTGAAAAGATAACACAAATAAGGAGATTCATTAAATTCTAATGTACCTGTACCCAAAATTTTTGTTACAATTAAAACCATGTGGTCATGAAAGTGTGAAATGGAGGAATCATGCTTTACTCTCTTTTATTTGAAGATAAAACCTTGAAAAACAGATTTTTATCTTTATATATTAAAAAGAAAGATGATGCAGACTAAAAGTTACAATAGAAAGTTAAAACATGGTATATTTAGAGTTTATGCACTGAAGATTAATTATATCAATAACTTATTTGCATGGATATTATAATGTTGAAAATTTGTGTTTATATATTATTATTATGTACGGATTAATCATTGTTTGAATTAATAGTGCAATAAAGTAATTTTACAAAAAAAATCACTTAGCATATATTATTCCTATAATATATATATATATATATATATATTACAATTAAATAATAATATAATTATATATAATAGTTATTATAATATTCGACATATGACATATAACATAGAAGAGAGTTCATTCTATTTTTCAAATGTTAAAACACTTGATATTCATTGTATTTTTTAAACTAAATAAAAACGCATAATAGAAACAAAAATGGAATAAATTAAATCAAAATTACTTCTCGTAATTGTAATTATGAGGCGTTGTAGTTCTTGATTCTTCTAAGCTTTCACTCTTATTATATACGATGTATTAATTTTTTTCTAAATGTAGAGCTTAAGGACCTAAAGTTTACCTTCTTGCATTTAGTAGTCGTTAACTCTATAATAATGGTCATTGAAAGTCTTCTAAGCCGCTTGAACACTAAATAGAAAAACATGATTTTATTGGTTTTAATAATAAGAAAATTGTAAAGAATAGTTTTGAAAATATTAGCGTGTAAAGGAAATTATTTCATACAAAAAATATTAATTATTAATTATAGTTTGAAATAATAAATGATTATATTGAATTATATATTATTTTGTTGAAATGTTGCTAATATTTTTTGGAATTACTTTTTTCATTTGAGCGTCTCACTAATTACACTAACTAAATTAATTTTCTTAAAAAACTAATAAGAAATTAGTAAAAAACTGAAAATAAATTTAATTGAATTAAAGTCACATTCCATTATTAGGGTAATTAAATTATGAACGGAAAAGAGTTTAAATCAAAAGTGCCTTTTGTGACAAATGAGATGTAGACATTAGTGTCTAGTGGGAAAAGAGTTTAAACCAAAAGTTTAAAATCTTAATCGAGTCGGTATTCTAAATAAAGAAAAAATATATGTTTGATGAAGTAAAATTAATAAAAAAAATTACATGATTATAATTTAAGTGTTCATAAAGATTATAATCAATTGCAAGAAAAAAACTCACCAAACAAAATTGATATAGACAGTTTTTTAAAATTTAAATCTGAGTCCGTATTTTTAAAAATTATATTAAATCATACGGATTATTTCAAAATTTATTAATTTTATAGGCATTAAAATGAAATATAAGTTGATAATTTTAACGGTCAGTTTTTCTTAATATGGTCATTCATTTTTTTATCAAATATTTATTTTGCATTTTAAATTCTTATCCCTTTTAATATATATGAC
Source organism: Glycine latifolia (assembly GCA_013407115.1). Taxonomy (NCBI): domain Eukaryota; kingdom Viridiplantae; phylum Streptophyta; class Magnoliopsida; order Fabales; family Fabaceae; genus Glycine; species Glycine latifolia. The sequence goes on along the minus strand of QARZ01000593.1, from coordinate 254,186 downwards.
CAATTAAAGCCTATTTTTTTTCTTTCATTTACTCACAAAAATATATTTCTACAATTATTTTCATATATTTCCTTTTATATATATAAAGATAAATATTCTTCATCGCTATTAAATAATTTTATTATTCACATTTATAATTCTGAAACTAGTAAAATAAAAACTGTTTTCATTCTACATGTCCCCTGTGCCAATGTAGACTTGCACGCCCACTTCATATATTCAAATTAAACAATGAAAATTGCATTATTTGTTATTATAAAATTCTCATATGAACACCTTCTTGCCTATGAATATCTAGCTAGCATTTAGAAGCTGCTAGAGCTATAATCTCCGTTGTACCGATGAAATTGCCTAGAAAACACGTTTAGCAAAGCTGTGCACAACTTGCCAAACCAAAATTTTTCACTTACCTTTGATTGTTCCAATTATGGAAACTTGGTAGTTGGTATCCCTTTTCAAAAGTCTTGCCAACGATGTGAAACCTTGCCACCGTCCGTTGTTACACGTGAAATATTTGTGTGCCAATGATTGTCATTCAAATTTTCATTAAAACGTAATAAAATTATTAATTTTAAAGAATTATTACATTTAAAGAATGTATCTTTAGATTATTTATATGCTTGAAATCACCACATATTATTGGTCTAAATGAAATTGAATTTAATCCCTTTTAATAAAGTATCTTTATTTAAATGTTATAAATGAAAAAAATATATAATCAAAAAGAAAAATCGCATTAAAGATGATAACTCAAATTTATTGAATAATCAATAAAGTTAACAGATATTACATATTAATATCATAATGACAAAAACATATTTTTGAAATCAAATTCTTGAAACAAAAGATGGTAAGACAACTTAATGAATATATACAACTAGATAATATACGTTAAGTTTATAGGAAAAGATCTGAGTTTAATTTTGGTATAATATTTTTTTGAATTAGCATCATAAATTTTAAGTGAGATTAATGAGTCTCATTTTGATCAGAGGACTGAAGCTTGTAGAAATATTTTGAGATTCCATAAAGAATAAAAGATTCTAATTATAATGGTTAAGAAAAACAATGATAAAAAATACTAACGGGCAACAAGCACCGACAATCCCCTTGTCATCATCCCTAACCAACGCATGATAGTTTCAAATGGTATAAAGACTTCTTAAATATGATATACTAAAGATCTTTATTCTTATAAATGAATTTATTTATAGTGATTTTCTATTAGAGATTATAGTTACAACCAAATTTATACCTAATCTCTAATCTTAAAAACACTTGTCGTGGCTTATTTCAGTCTCTCCTCTTTATTATCCATCTTTTATTGTAAGACTGGACGCAACAACTTGACCAGAAAAAGGTGATAGCTAGAGTTATGAGACTAACGCAGTTGAAAACAAGTTTGTGCTTATGTTGCCCAAAAAGTCTCAGAAAGATTATATATATGTACCACATTTTAATGCGTGTGGCTGAAAGGGTAGAGGTTGCGTTAAATGAGTCTATTTTTTGTCTCTATAATAATATATTTTCTACGCATAGTTGAGTTAATTAGGGCCATGTCTTCCACAATAAAAACATGATTTCTTTTCGTCAAAATTCTTAAATAGATCAAACACTTTGAATTTGAACACTTGTTGCCTGTTAAGGTGTCGAAAAGTTACATCTCATAAGTTGTAAATTGAGTTTCTATTATGCTCCTTAAAGTGAGATAACTTTTTTTAGAGTGCACCGAGTCCGAAGAAACATTATTTCCTGTCTCCTACCATTTAGTTTTCTCATTAAATTATGAAACATAAAGAAGTCGAGAAAGGATCGAATAAAAAGTATTGCCAAAAAAATGAAAGTTTCTAATACAAAATAAATACAGGTAGAAGAAAAATAGGTGAAAAATAAATAAAAATATTTGAATTAAAAAAAATTATTAGATAAAAAAATTAAAAAATTATTACTGTTATTTGGTTAAAAAAAGTAAAAAATTCCCCGGGTGCCATTCTTCCTCTTCCTTTGAGAAACCCACAAGAAGGCGTTTTTCTTCATTGATATCCACGAGGTGTGGGTGGTGCGGATCAACACACCAGTCACAAATCTATAGTCTACACAGTACGGGGCATTCACGGATATGGCACAAATCTACAAACGAAGACGCGGATCTGCAATGACGAGGCACTCACGGTGGTGCCAACGCGTTCGGGGAGACGCTGCGGCGGTTGGCGTGGCACACACGCGACGAATCTGGCGGCGGTGCACGTGCTCGGAACTTGCGGTGGCAGGAGAGCAAGAGGCATTGCCTTCACGTGAAAAGGAGACGCGGGCGTAAAAAACGAGACACATTCTATCGCCTTCTTCGCACAACAGCAAAATTTTTTTTTTCCGTGGGACCCATAATAAATTCAAAAGCTTTCTCGCCATTTCGTAGCTCCTAAACCGGCGAAATGTGTTGAATTTTGTAACTTCTGTCCATTTCTCTTCTCTTCACGGAGAGTTCATTGCTCCCAAACATATCTTAATGTTAATACGTGGTGATTTCCCGTTGAAGCAAGGTGGGTCACTATAACAAATTTCACAGTTAACAGGTTTGAAAAATCTAGCAAGGGTATTTTTTATGTGTGCTTATTAATGAATAAACTCTAGGTAATTTTGATGCCATTCACAATTACCAAAGGTGAAAATTCTAGCAATAAAAATCGAAATATCAACTGTCAATTTTATGTGCATTTATTAATGACAAAATTCTTTGAAATTTTGATGTCATTCATAGAAGATAAAGGCGGTAATGTTATCAATGATGTAGAATTAGAAATGCGAATAGGTAAGATCAGTTAACAGTGACTTATGGACCTATATCAAACTCAAGTTTAGGCTAGACTTTTTAAAAATAAATCAGTTCTTAGGTTTTTATAAAAATTATTTGATTATAAAGATCAAATTTTAGATTATTTAAAAATCCTCTAATACCTAATAGACAGACCTATTTAAATAAATATAAATTACATTTTTTATTAATATTATTATAATACTAAAGTTGTTATAATGTATTAAAATCATAAGTTTGTTTACCTTTTAAAAATATTACAATTGGTGCATAAAGAGGTTAGGTTGCATAAAGTGTGAAAATACCCGTATCCTATTTTTGAGCGGAGACAATACACAAATTTCAGTTTATATTTTGGAAGCATGATTTTGCAAATTTAGACCATCCCTAACGGTATCTCCAATGCAAGGAATTCAATTGGGTTCTTTAAGTAATTTTTGATGACTTTCGTAGTACTTTTTGTGGTCCTTATAGTATCATGTTACTCCTAAGAAGTTCACCCAATATTTTGCTCTAATATAATAAATCACAAGGAACTCAAAAAACTTCATATATTTATATTTTTTTTAATAAAACTTAACATTTTTTTAATTTTAATAAATATAAATTAAAATACATAAAACGAAATGCGTAACAATATAAAACTAAATTTTACATAATAATAAATAATTAAACACAATAACATCAAAATAAATAAAAAACTTAGACCTCGAAAAAAAAATTACATAACATATTGTTAATAACTGCATACAAAGTAATTGAATAACAACTAATTCAAACATAAGAACTAAACTTTAATTAAACAGTTTCTTCCTAATATGATCACAATATTTTTCATGGTCTTGGCATTATTGTTCCGACATGTTGGATATATCCTTCATGAGGATTTCATACTCCATGTGACGTTCTTGATCTTGCATACGCCTTTCTTGTGTCTCCTTTAACTGAATAAGTTTTAATGTGTTTGCATTCTTTTAATTCATTACATTTTCTATGCCAGATAAATCGATATTGCTAGAAGCTTGTTTTCCTTTGTTCTTTCTCTTTGCTGCTTTTTGTCCCATTGGGCAAGACATTGGCGATGGCTCATCATATTCTTCGGCTTCAATGGGTGTCTCTGTGTTAGAAGACGATGAGTAATTTCCATCTACAGAAACCTTTGTTCTTTTTGAACTTCCAAGCATGCTCAACCTCAAATTTTTTACCTGTATCCTGCGAGTAAATCAAATGAGCATTAGTCATACAATCCTTATCTGAACTTCCACTTCTCCTGTGCTTATCGGCTTGTTTATAGCACCCATTAAATTTTTGAACTGTTGGGTGGACCCTGTTCCATCGAGATTTCAACTGAATCGAGCTTCTTTCACCAAATAACCTGCTTTCACGCACACCGTCATTGTTATACGCATTTTTAATCCTTGTCCAATATTGCTTTGATGTTTGGTCGACACCGATTATTGAATCCTTTGACACATTGAGTCATGACCGGACGAGAATCACATCTTCTGCCACCGAGAATGCTGTACGTGATTTTTTCCCACTGCCATTGTAGTCGCCCTCCACTACCTCAACATCATTCATAGGGGGTGAAATATTGGATAAAGAAGACCTATAACACGTGTTTGGATTAATGGGGGGTGATGGTTGACTAGAAAATTGTGGATTTTGAGAACTACCACCGGTAGGTGACTTTACATTAGATGGAGGATGCATATACCACATGTGTGGGGGTGGTGGATACATCATATACTGAGGTGGATTTTGCGAATTGTCACTGGTAGGGGTGGTTGAGGATACATAAAGTATGGCAGTGGATGTGGGTTACTTTGCGAATTTTCACTGGTATGGGGTACTGGTGGATACATAACATATTAGGATGGATGTGTTGGATTTGCAGGATTTTCACTGGTAGGGGTTGGTTGATTTTGCAAAAAATTGTAAACACTTTGATAATTATACTGATTGGGATCCATTTCAGAGAAAATAAAAAAGATTGACAATGGATAGGAACATAAAAAATTACAAGTATCAATTGTGTGTGAAAAAGCAAAACAATCCACCCATATTTATAATCAACCTTTCATATGCCCATTACTTTTTTTAAACGATCATATTTTCTACCATTGCCTTTCTTTTCAACTTATTAAAGCAATTTCACTTCATACTGTAAAAGCTTTGCAACGACTCTTTGTGTTTAAAATATTTTTTATCTTTCAATCTTTCTTCAAAAAATGGATTTCTTTTTTACACACACACACACGGTCCAAACACAAACACACACCTCACTTTTTTTAATTAAATCTAGAAGCTTTCTTTTTTTTAATTAAACACACACACACACAGTCCAGAACATTCTCCCTCACTTTCAATCTTTCATTTTTTTATTTGCAATTCCAGAAGCTTCTCCACTATTCCCTCACTCACGGTTCTCCCTCACTTTCAATCTTTCTTTTTTTTTATTTGCAATTCCAGAAGCTTCTCCACTTCTCCCTCAACCTCACAGCTTCTCCCCTTCTCCCTCAGCCATCTCTTTTCCCTCTCCTCTCTTTTCCCCGCTGAGCCATCTCTTCCCCGTCGGGCTCCATCTCCACTTCTCCCTCAACCCACAGACCTCCTCCTTCACGCGCGTCGGGCTCCTTGTGCAACCTCCACCTCGCGCCGCCACTTCGTCGCAAGGTCAGTTCCTCCCGCGGACCTGCAACACATTCTGGTTAGTTTCCCTCTATTTTTTTGCTGGTAGTTGATGAGAAATTTTTTTTTTATTCACAAGTTTTGGTTCCTTATATAAGGAACGCTTTCTGATTTTGGCGAAATGCTTCCTCCATGTCAGCAAGCTCCAACGCTGAATCTTTTCAAGGAACGGGTTCTTCAATTTAAGAAACCCTGCAAGCACTCCCGTTGGAGATGCTCTAAGATTTTCATGGTCTAGGGATTCGATTGAAATTTTTCCAAAGCATTTTGAACACTCCTTTTATTTATTATGGATTTTTCTTTCAAATTCCCAAATCTATCAGAAATAGTGTTTGATTTTTAATTATGTTTTAAGAGCACTTTCAGGAAAACTGGATGGAGAAAATTTTACGCTTACCATGATGATTAACCATAAAAACTCGCCAAGTTAAGAAAACCAGGGAAGTATTTTATTTAAGCAAAATTGTGAAAACAAAACATTTTTCAGCAAAGACAATTAAATGGGGGAAGGTATATTTTTGTGAGAAAATTGTGGTTTATGATTTTTCTAATGTTATGTGAATCACATGGAGTATTTGGTATTTTGCTGAATTTTAGAAAAATCAATTACTAATTTTCCTAATTAAAAGTTGATTGTGGGATTTTCTAGGCAGCAAAAAATATTTATTGTAAAAATAGTTAATATGTGAATTCAGCCTTTGGAAAATATATATGCTATAGAAAATATCTTAAGAATGATCTCTATAAAGTTTCGTTAAAACCGAAGACGATATTCTATTTTAAATACATAAAAAACAATAACTTTTTACACGTGGACAGAATCAATTATTAAATAAAAGTAAATATTAGATGAGGGAAAAAATGTGATAACTTGTTTTTATCTTGAAATATATGATATGAGGAGTGATATTGTCAAGTTTCATGAAATTAGAGTTAATTTAGTATTTTTAGAATTTTGTGAACGACAAATTCAACCTATAGAATAATCGCTTTTATTTGATGTAATTTGTTATGTATGGGTTTGATGTAATAGCTGAACCCATAGCCATTAAGTTTTTCTAAATGTACCTTGCAATAGAACCCACTCTTCAAGCAAACTTCAAGAACAAACAAGTTTTCAGCACTTCTTGAAATCGGGGTTGTTTAGAAGTTTATAATTGCAGAAATGGAAGATGGAAGAAAGGTTAGGGATGAAGGTGAAAACACCATGGAGAAGCTCTCTAATAAGTCTAGGAAGAATCACCACAATAGTATTGGAAAACCATTGATAAGACTCAAGAAGTTCTTGAAAAAGAACAAGAGAGAAACTCTCACAACAATTTTCAGATTGTATTAATGAACCAAAGTTAGTTACATTCAGTTTTGGCACCTTATATAGGCCACGAGATTACAAGCTAAATGTCACTAAATGTAAGGAAAATGAAAATTGAAATGAAGCCCAAATGAAGCTTGAAGTGCAAGCTTTCCTAAAGTGACTCTTGGCTTCCCCAACATGTGCAGTGCAGTTTTAGACTGAAGTAATCGATTAATTTGCCCTTGTAATCGATTAAAACAAAGTTATTTATCATTTTTAGGATTATGTAATCGATTACAGCTATCTTGTAATCGATTAAAGCAGTCAAGACTTGAAATAATCGATTACATAGGCTATTTAATCAATTAAAACAGTCAATTCTTGTTTTTTTAATTTCCTGATGCTTATGTAATCGATTACAAGCATCTGGTAATCGATTAAAGGTATCAGAAAAGATGCTTTTAATCTATAACAGACAGACGGTAATCTATTAAAATAGATAACACTTTTTTTGTGTTTCCACTGAGTTGGTGTGCTTCTTCATGCTTTTCCAAGAGATACAAGTTAGCTTGGATGTGGTCTTGAAGTGCTTGAGTCCTAGCTCTTTTTATTGGTCCTTTAAAGCTCACCAAAGGAAGTGCTTCAAGCTTTCTTCTAGACTTTTAGCTTGTCTTAGACCTCCATCAGGGTTTGAATATCGAAGCTCTATCTTAAAAAGGAGGGCATATATCATTGTCATACTTGCTAATTGTTTAACCCATGTTTTAATTTATTATGCAAGCTAACTTTGATATTTGGGTGTGTGAATTTTGGTCCGAGACCTAGAAAATGTGAACTTTGGACACTATGACTTGTTCTTGTGTGTGCTTGACATTGATTGAATTGAATTTTGTTCATAGGAAATAAAGAATTATTGTTGAATCCATAATCCTTCGTGTTTTAATTATGACAAATTTTCTGAACACAAGTCATGAGCCTTTTAAGCTTATGTCTATTGATGAGTTTGCTCAAGTCTATTCAAAAAAGACAAGTTCAATAGAGAACAACGGTCAAAGTAAACTCAAGACTGTCATGAGTCGCTCAGAAAGGATGACAGGCTTGAAAGCTTAAAAAAAGACTCAAAGTGTCCTTTGTTATGTACTTTAATGAAGAAGTCAACATGCTCACTGGATGAAGAGAAAACTTAAAGTCATTAGAATAAATCAGCCACTAAAGGACAAGAAGAATATTGTAGACATGATGATTTACATAATTAACATGACATGAACAACATTGTTGCAACACACTCACAATGGAATTTCACCAATAGGATAAACTCATTATGGACATTGTATCTTAAGTTCTAGAAATGCAATTGAGTTGTTCTTGGTGGCTATGGAAAGATTGAAGAAAGATCTTCAACTTTCATGTGGAAGTCATGGTTTGATACAACCTGTATCATTGACGAAATTGAGCTTGAATTTGTAGACGTGTCTGCTTGGACAACTTGTTACGTGTGCAATAATTTGAAGACTGCATGAGCTACAGAGGTTCATTTAAGATGATATTAGTGTATCTGGAATGATAAGAGAAAGATCTACATTTTTCATGAAGAAGTTGTGAGCTAATATGGCTTGTATCTTGAAGGATATTGATGATCAAGATAAAGATGTCATTTTGTCCTCACAATATAATGCAACTGCAATTATTTGAAGATTTCTTATGTTGTATTGGTCAAAATGACATGAGACTAGTGGTTGAATGTCAAGTATATAATTCTCTATAACTCTCATGAAGATGCCAAAAGCCAGTTTGGCCACTCAAAGGGTCAAATAAATAAAAAATAGTAGCAAGCATAATATGCTTCAGCAAGCTCACACCAGAATGTTTGAAGTACAAGTCTATCATGTCATCTCATCAAAATATTCCTATAAGAAGAACATTTAGTGACTCTTCATTTACATCAAAGAACTCTCTCAAAGCAAAACATCATATGCAAGAAAGCTATGCAAACCAATATATCTACAAATGATACATATACAAAGAGAAGAACACATCAAGTGTTTTGATGAGTTTAGAACAAGCTCATAATGGATATCTCAACTATGCTTTCAAGTGAGAAGCTTCAAAATATTTGAAAGAAGCCTATTTATTGATGAAGTGAGTGCTTCCTCTGAAGATCTCAATCTTATCATGTTGCAAAGACATAAAAAAGGCCTTACTCAGAAGATCTATCAAAGGCTACATTAAGTAGACAACATCATAATCAAGTTGTAACAGAGTCCACATCAGGATGGCATAATTGAGGACTCTAAGAATGAGAACATCTAAATGATACTCTAATGATATACCATAATCAAGGCAAGATAAATTCTAAGGTGACTACATAAAAAAGATGTATTAAGGTCAAGATCATGCAATATCTATGCATCAAAATGAAACTACATCAAAGTCTACATCAGAATGATGAAGATATTGACTTTGAAGACTAAACTTTAGAATGAAGTTCTTAATGGTTCAGATTAAAACTCAAAGATAGCATCATGTCTTCCATATGTTGCCCACATATAGAGGGCAAATAAGAAGAATGAGGCTGATAGCATTTCACTTTCCACTTGCCGACACACAAATTGAGAGAACATTGGCAAGTGAATGCTAACTGCATTTGTAGATGCACAAGTTGAAAGTTGAGAATGTCCTTGAGAAGATCTAGAGTGTAACATCAGAATGAAGACTAAAGAGACTTTGTGAGTCTGAACAAAGGGCAAAACACTAATCACAATATGAACAACAACATTCACATGTTACCTATGCTGAAGTATGTTACTTCAAAATGATTTATGTGTGACATGAAGTGTTTGGATTGATGGAGTTGAGCTATCTACATTGTCATATCATGTTATCTTCATTAGAAGGAACCTACATCATAATAGGTCCTTCCTCAGCAACATCAGAATGTATTTATGAGAAACCATAAAAAAGCTACTCAGAAACTGATCATTAGACTAACAACATCACAATGAATTGTCATAAAGGAGTTGATAGTTGTAAAGTTAAAAGAAGTTTGTCTACTTCAAAAACAAGTCACACAATTGTCATAGTAGCTACAAAACAACTAGTTGACATGTAGGGCCTATAAAAGGACAAAAGAAACTTGCAAAACATGAGAGAGAAAGTAAGGGACAACCTACACTGTGCAGAAACCATATTCATATATTCTGCCCACTATAGATGCTTTCTAAGCTCAGGATGGTTGCAGCAATAATGCATATAGCTTAGAGCTTCATAAAAGATTCACCCCAACTAGTGTTGTAAAAATGTAAAAATCCCTCAAACACATTCTCCATGTTGGTAATATGTATGTATCCCCAATTAACCATGTGGATTAAGTTTGGATGTGAGAGAAGTGATAGGGAGAACCCATGAAAGGTGGGTAGCTTAGAGAGAGTCTCTAAGATGGTAGCTTGAAGAGGCTAGAAAAAATAATACTTAGGTAGCCTTGAGAGGTGAAAGAAATACTTGTATTGTCTCTCCCATGACCAAGTGGGTGTCGTGGTTAATGAGTTTTCCTTCCCAAGAGTGAGGAGAATCATTCTATGGGTTAATTCCGCCTGAAAGGGTAAAGAATACTTGAATTGTCTCTCCCATGGTGTTGTGGTTAAGATAGGTTATCTCCTAGCCAAGACTAGAGGTGAGGGAGATGTTGTGAAGTTCAACAAGTGGTTGATAGTTGTAAAAATCTAGCATGTTGTTGGTTGTCTTAGTGGAAATCTCATCGGTTTGGGTGTTGCGACTAACAACTTATAGAGCTTAGCTATCTAAGTGCTTAGACCTCTATGCAATGGCAGGTGCAGGTTAGGAGTTGTGGGGACAATTGCCCCCACAAAATTTTATTTTATTTTTTAAACATATTTAAGATTTTTTTTTTTGCCCCCATAATATAAGTCTTGTCTTGCCCCATAATATATATATATATATATATATATATATATATTAAAATGAATAAAGAAAATTATAAGATAAAAAAGAGAATATGTTGATATTAAATTTACCACTTGATTATTTTAATTGTTACCATTCCTACACCTCTAGTACTAAATACGTAGTAAGTCAGTGATACACAAATACACAATGACACAATCCCAAACAGATAGAGAAAAGGAAAATTTGTCACCAATTATTGATATTCCTTGGATCAATTAGGTCTATTAGTTTTTTTTAATGATTTAATATGGTCATTTACTTTTAAAAGATTCAATTAGGTTTTTTGTAACACCCTGAAAATTTGAATTGCTGAGCTAGACGTTTGATATGTGTTAGGTTGCTTGATTATTTGATTTATTTTGGTAATTGATGTTGGTTGCGTTTCTGCCTTGGTATGCATGTTTGATGATTGATATGTTAAGTAAACTCTGCTGGTCTATGGTTGCTAACTGTGCACGTAAAGTGGACATGTCTTGTCAACTGTGTATATAGGCATCAAAGTATGCAGCGGAAGCGTGTTTCTTTTTCTTCTTCTTTGGGCCTTTTCCTCCTTTCTCTTTCTCAAGCTTACCCACACCCTGAAACCGCTCCATTCAACCGCTCTGAACCACCAAGGACCATCGTAGCTTGTCATGGAACCCCTACGTTAAGAGAAACCTCGTGACCAGAGTGGAAGCTTTAGACCTCTCTTCATAAAGTTCGAAGAGAACGAAGCCCGACCCTCTTCTTTTCAGCTTTCGAGAGGACGCTGCGTTCGGGCAAGCTTCCGTTTAAGAAGATCGTGTGACAGCACCACTGGACTATGCGAGAAGGACTCGGGGTTAGGTAAGGGGAAGTTTATTATGTTGTTAATAACCTTAGATACCATGGTGAAGGGCCAGAGAGTCCAACTATGAAGTTATCTGCATGTCCCTATTGTGTGTTGTTTTTCTAGAAAAACTATGCCTTGTAACGAATGGGATGTGATATGTTTATGTTTGTTGTTGTTCTTGTGTGAAGGATTTCATGGTGTTCTTGTGGGAGAGTTGATGTTGTAAGAACTCCCTGTGTATACGTGTGAAGTCGGTATTTTGATGTTGTATTTTCCCAAAAACACCTTTTAGTAGTGTGTTGTGGAGGTGTCGGTTGCCGGGTTTGGGTATGCAGAGAGGAACTTGTTATGTAGTGTATATATATATGTGGGATGTGACTTTTAGCAGTCCTTTGTTGGCGGATGGCAATATCCCAGGTTCCTTACTCAAGGTTATTCTTTAGAGCTGTTGAGCTCATTTCCTTTTCTTTAGAGATACCGGGTTCCTTACCCGGGATTGTTTATCCTTCCCTTTAGAGCTGCTGAGTTCAAGTTCTTTCTTTGAGAGCTACCGGGTTCCTTACTCGGATGAACCCATTTTCTTTCTTTGAGAAAAAGCTACCGGGTTCCCTTACTCGGATGAGCTCATTTCCTTTCTTTGAGAGAGAGCTATCAGGTTTCCTTACTCGGATGAGTTTGTTGCCTTCTTTGAGAGGGCTACCGGGTTTCCTTCTCGGTTGAGCTTATGTCCTTCCTTTGAGAAAACCTACCTTGTGCCACTCGGCATTCGTAAACCGGACGACCTTGTGCAGGTTCATGGCATTAATATAACCAAAAGCCTTATCTATTGTATCAAGTAAGTGTTGTCTGTTTTAATCGATTACAACCGCTCATGTAATTGAATTGCATTGTGCTGGGTCTGCCCTTGTCCGACCATGTCTGGCCTTGTCCGACCTCATCCAACCTTGTTCGGGTTCTTACCTCATAACCATAAAGTTATTATACCTAAGTGTCAACTCGAACACCCAATACTTTATGCCAGCTCCCTAGTCTATGTTGTGTCACTATTGATGTGTAATGAACATGTATGATAATATTGGAATAGTAAAGGTTGGTTTATGAGATGATGACTTGTGCATTGATACCATGGGGGGTGTATGAAGAGTTACCCTAGCTAGGAAGGATTTGTTCCAAGACCGAGTCATACATAGATGGTGTTGTGGTGATATGCTATGTATAGACACGAGAGATGCTGGGACCGGGTGGTTAACCTTGCAAGGACCACGGTCAGTGCATCGATGAGCCCATGTTGGGGCGGCCCGTGATTTGGGGCGGTATGTATGTGCATGAGGGGTGCATGACAGGTCACCCTTGTGAGGAAGGATTTGGCCGAGTCATGCATTGATGGTGCCCATGGGACATACTACATTTGCATGATGGAAATAGGATGATTGGCTGTAGGGTACCAGGATACTGGGGGCCATGTCTGTTTGGAACTCCTTCTGACACTCAGGGCTGATCACCACTGGGGGGAGCGCTGTGCACAACAGAGTGACCCTGACAAGCTACTGCATCATCTGACCACCGAGATGGACTATTTCTGGGATGATAGCACATTGCATGCTGAGAGATGAGTCAAAAGCATGCATCATGCTAGGCATTATAAGTTGACTTGTGGAATGCTTTTAGATGAATGTTCATGTGAATTCCGTGATGAAATGCTTGGATATGGTGGTCACGTTGTGATGTTTGGATTGCCTTCCTTAACTGATGTTATCTGTTGCTTGTTGTTTTACATGATAAACTCACCCTTGCTTTGTTGTACCATGTGGCCTGGTACCTGTGATGATCACGAACCGTGTTCGTGTAGGCAGATGGGCAGCATTAGGTGACTTGGAGGGAGGTATCTTTTTTGTTGGAGCCGCCAAGTTGCCGGGATGATGATGGATCGGATCCCGGACAATAGTCGTGTTTTGATGGTTCTTCGTTGTTGATCTCTTGTTTCTTTTGAAAAACTCATACATTCAGACCTAAATAATTGTAATTACAACTAAATTATGCCTTTCATATGTACTTGTATTACGATGTACTATATACTCGTGTATTTGTGTTTTGCTTCGTGGTAATGATTATGTGATCGTGGAGAAAAAATTTATTGTCATTTTCATAATCAAATTAAAGAGATCTTCAATTAAAACAAGTTTTGTCATGTTTAAGAGTTAGCAATACAATAGCGACGAGGCGGGTCGTTACATTTTTTATTTTATAAAATGATTTAATTTAGTCTCATTATTATTTCATTTGCTCCAAAAATTTTAATAAGTAGAACCTAAATTGGTTTTAAATAAGACCAAATTAAACGCATTTTAAAAAAATATAGTACCTAATTAACCATTTTTAAAGTAAAATACCTAATTGAATTATTTAAAAAAAACATGACCTAATTGAACATGCAAATCATAAGCATATCGAATTGAACTAGCAAAATAAATTAGATGAAAAAAATTAAACCATTTTATTATAGACTATTTCCTTGCCCACATTAAGTAAAATTTCTGGATCCCTCACTGCCTCTATGTCAAGAATTTCTAAACAACAAGGTAATCTTGAGTAAAAGTTCAGAAATGTTAAAGTTTCAGGAAAAGTTGGTAAAGTCACAATTTAAATCCCCTTCTTGTTACATTCTAATCACTTCAGTTACATCCACATTGGAACAAATGAACTCTGAATGGAGCAGATTTGTGGAAAATGATTGTTTCCGATAAAGATATTCATTATAGAAGGAAACAAATTAACCCATAAAAAAGTGTGAACATACTAATAACGAATTTGGTAAAATTAATCATTTGGAATATGTGGAGGAAATGTTTGGACTTAGAATATTAAATAGGTCTTATGTTATGGAGTTAAAGTGTGAAAGGGCCTAATGAAGCATAAAATGTTGAGTGAAGTAAGGATGATCAAAAGACTTAATAAAAACGGAAAGGTTATGATGAATTTTTTTAGGGATGTGGTTGAGCTTAACTAGGGAGGGCATAAATGAGTTAAAATATGACTCTGTTCTTGGGGGTGTTATCTGTAACGACCCGCCACGTCGCTACTATATTACTAACTCATAATCATGACATAAGTTCATTATTTAAAGAAAAGAACACCCCTTTTGTTACTTGTGAAAATGGTGATAAATTTGTCGCGAGCATATAACGACCATCATCATAGAATATACACATAGATCAAGGTACTCATAGAACATTTCAAATATATGTACGCACTTACAAAACATAATTTAATTACAAGTACAAAGATTATGTCTCAAAAAGAATATACATCAAGTGTTTTACAGTGAAAAGAGAAGTAAAAGAGAAATAGAAGTCAGGGTTGTGATTAGCAAAACAAGGAGTGCATCCATTAAAACAAGGGGTGCATCTAGAAAAATGCAACTCCTGCCCGGGGTCAGGTCCATTGACATCCCGGCAAAACACGGCGGCTCCAAACAGCCTGGTCTTCCTTCAATAGCACCTACTGCTGCCCATCTGCTCACACAAACCCGGTTTACGATCATCACAGGTACCAAACCACAAGGTACAACAAAGTAAGGTGAGTTCATCATGTTAAATAACAACAATAAATACAACAGGAAAGGAGCACAACCCGGTCGTATGTTACATAGGCACCATCAATGTATGACCCAGAACTAGGCTCAACCCGACCTAGCCAGGATAACGCCATACACCCCCTATGTAACCTACCATCCACACAAGGGTCCATCGATGCACTAACTGTGGTCATCGCGAGGTTTACCACCACCCACTCCCGGCATCTCACAGCTATGCATAAAATATCACCACGGCACCATCAATGTATGGTCCAGAACCAGGCTCGTCCCGACCTGGCTAGGATAACGCCATACACCCCCGTGGGTATTTATGTGTATCCAAACGCATTCCTCATCTCGAGCCATCACATAGGCCGAGTTTGAATGCCACCAACGTAATCATATACGTCATCCACAAACATGTATCAACAAGTGAATCGGTGTGAAATACGAGGTGTCCGGGTTGGCACTTAGGCATACTATCTCAAGGTAAGAATCCGAACAAAGTCGGATGAAGGCGGACAAGGTCGGTCAAGGTCAGTAGAACTCGGACAAGGTTGGTAGGGGTCAGTCACAGGGGTAAAGTTTGGGTAAGAGAAGACAAGGGTAGCAAAAATGGACGAGGTCGGAAGAACTTGATCGAGGTCGGTTGGGTTTGCTAAGGATTTTCCAAAGGCGATCAAGAGGTCCTTAAGTTTCTTGTAAAGTTCTCAGGACGGGTTCTACACTATGTAATTGATTGCATAAGCGCTATAATCGATTACAACAGATAACACTTGTAAGACCCCGGGTTTGTATTTCGCCAACCCTCACAACAGTGTAATGTAACCCGGTAGCTCATTTTCCAAGAGCATACAAGCTCTGTCAAGTAAGGAACCCAGTAGTTCTCAAGGAAAAGGGTTTGGACTTGGAAATTCTGAAGGGAACATCCCATCCAGTGTGAGGAACCTGGTCTCTCTAAGAAAAGGGAATGATGAGTTTCTGGAGGCGACACGTGTATGTAACCCGGTCATTTTAGAAAAAGGAACACAAGCTCAACCGAGTAGGGGAGTCTGGTGGCTCTTTTCCCGAGAGAACACGAGCTCATCCGAGTTAGCAACCCAATAGCTTTCTCTCTATGGGGAAGTAACTTGAGCTTAACAGCTCTAACGTATCACCCGAGTAAAGAACCCGGTATACCTTATAAAATGGGAAATGAGTCTTAACGACTCTAGGGGAACGACCCCGGGTAAGGAACCCGGTCCACTGACATCCGCCAACAAGGACTAAGTTACGTCCTGCATGCATGCATGCTATGTAACCCACTCAACTTGGCCTACCCATCCTGGTAGCCGACATTAAAATGTGAGGGTTTGACACGTATATCTAACTCAGCGTGCCCATCTCGGTAGCCGACATCAAACAAGGGATTTATGTCTACGTGTAACCCGGCCAACCCATCCCGGTACTCATCACCTTCATGAACACTTCCACAGGTGTCTTAGAAACTCTTCAGCATCAAAATGCCAACTTCACCCACATGCACGGGGAGTTCTTAAAACATCTACTCCCCACAAGAACACCAAACATCAACACAAAAAAACACTCAACAAATTTAAGGCATACCAAATCCCATTCATAAAAGACGTAGCTTTCCTGGGAAAAACATCGCACACACCAGGGATATGTAGTTATCATCACGGCTGGACTCCCTGGCCCCCAAATCGTAGTACCTAAAGCTATTAAGAAACACGATAAACTCCCCTTACCTAACCAGGAGTTTGTCCATGCTTCACAACGGTTCGTTCCCTACTTTTGCTCCGACCACGAAGTTCTCTTTGGTGTCGGGATTCCGCAGCAACTACGATGGTTCTTGTATGTTGAAGATAACAAGGAAGGGGTTGGGATCAAGAGGTTTCTGGGTGAGTTTTAGAGAGAAAACAGAGGAAACGCAAAGGTAGACGAAGAAAGAGTAAACTTGTTGTTGTGCCGGCCCGTTGCTTATAAACAAGGCTGACACAGCACATCCACTTAACGTGCATGACCGGCAACCATAGTATAGTAGAGTTGACTTATGTCCAATACCCATCAAGCACGCATACCAAGACAAAAGCACTCAAACAGCAAGTTATAAATAAAACAATTAATCAATCAACATAACATGTAATTTAATCACCACAACACACACATATACGTCCAGATTAGCAACTTATAATCCGGGTCTTTACATTATCCAGTTTGGAATCACTATGTGATTCATGTTGATCTCATGGGTTGGAGTATCCTTGTAAGATTGAGTAACCTCGACACACGGCTGATAGTATCATCTCATTAAGAGTGTGACTTCAAGTTTCCCATGGTGTTGAAATTTATCAATTACATAGTTTTTGGGCTTCTTTCACAAGTGGTTTACTGGTGCCACATGCATCTAGAGTCTTAAGTTGATTTTGTATCATAATGCATGTGTGTCTATGAGAAGGTATATGATCATGTGACTATGGAATGAATAAGTTATCACGTGTAATAATATATGGTTTTATTTTTCCTTTAATCCTTATACTATTATATATGATGAGATGTACCTCACTACCATAATATTTTATGTGTGTTTAGGTTGATTGCTACCCCCAAACAAGGATCAACAGAATAGTGAACATGACGTTGAAGAAGAGACTTAACCCCACATGCTTGGTTGACATGTCAAGAGTTAGGACTTGTAATCTAATAGTTGTGACATTGGGATAAAGTTTTATTTATTTCTTATTTAGTATTGTCAAATATTTATGATGTATGGCTTTTAGAGTGTCAACCCTTGTTCTTATCTTATCTAGTGGATGTGCATGAGATTTAAGAATACGAACCATTTACTCGCGAAAGTTTTTGAAAAATTGTTAATTTCACATTGTATCTTTATTTATTTGTTTTTTGTAACATTTAATTAAATAACGCTTGTGGGATAAATTTTACATACTTTAATAAAAATAACATTAACTTTACGTTAATTAAATCTATTTTCGAGTATAAACTTATCTAACCTATCAAACCAAACTTTAAGGGCTTGCTTTAGATCATGAGACTTTTTTAAAAAGGGATGATCTACATATACATCTTCTTGAATAAATCTATTTTTTTAAAAAGACACTTTTCACATTCATTTAAAAATTAAAACTATTTATAATCCATTAAGCAAACAAAAGAAAGTAATAATCTAATGGGTTTTATCTAACTATAGGAGCAAGTGTATTTTCATAGTCTATTCCTTTTTCCTAATTATATAACTTAACAACTAATCTTGTTTTATTTTTAGTGATTACCCCAACTCCATCCAATTTAATTACAAAAACTCAATAATGGAAAATTAAATTTACCCCAAAAGTCTTATGTTATTTCCAATTTTATGTTTGAATTAAGAGTGTCTATTGTCACTTTATCCATTATATTCTTATATAAGTAACTTTTTATTTTTTGTTTAAAATAGTCTTTTAATCTTTGTTGATCAAACTAATAATAAGAATATTTCAAATATTTTTTCTTAAATAGAAGTAACAGTAGACACATAAGAGTATCAGTAGACACTTTTGACTTGCTAGTGTTGCCTAATGATTGAGACTTTAGGTAATTGCTACAAGGTTTTAGATTCAATGTTAGGGTGTTCACGAGTTAGATTTGATTGAATTTGTTATTTAAATCCATCAAAATTTTACGGGTTGGATCGGGTTTGTGCAAAATTTTTCAAACCCAATCCAATTCGATCATAAATGGGTTAAGTCGGGTTGGATTAATTAGGTCAAAATATTTTTTAAAATTTATTTTTAGAACAATAATATGTTTTTGCCTAAAAATTTTGTAAGTATATAAGAACTAAATGCACTTAAAAAACCAAATTGTGAAAATATTTTACTAATATAATTAATGATTTTAATGCTAATATAATATTTTTATTTTAGATAGAAATAAAGTATGATATTAGCATGCGAAAACATAAATAAAATCAAGACAGAGATAAAAATAACAATTTAAAAAATAAAAAATCATGGGTGATTTAATTTAATAATTTAATAAATTATGAGTTAAAAATTACTAATGTGTTTTGTATTTAATAATTAATTTTTATATATACTAAATTAAATTATATGGTATGGGTTAGGTCGGATTAAACAAATAATCCATTATCCTACTTATTTATGATTCAGTTTTAATTGAGTTGGGTTGAAGTTGACCCAAACACTTTAGAATTCAAAACAAGATTGAATTGGGTCACGGGTAGATTCGATGAACACCCCTAATTCAATATTTGTTTTTTTTTTAAATTTTTATAGTACAAAAAAAAAGACACTATTAAATTGAAGGCAAAAGATAGATAAAATATTATATGTCACTACTACATAAAGTGGCTTCCACGACACGAGTTTAAAGTCGGTTGCCAGGAAACCGTCCTTGAATGTGGTGCGGTGGCAACTTTGTAAATATTGCGCGATCTCCAACGGCGGTTCTTCCTTAACCGTCTTTGTAAATGGAGAACGACGGCGTTCTTGTAATAACCCGTCATCATTTTATTGTCTTCAAAGACGGTTTCTCCTGAATCGTCTTTGAAATGTGAAGTTTAATTTCCAAAACGACAGCGTTTATGATCGTCAAACCTGTCTCCATTTTGTTCGTGTGATTTTACCTTAGCCTCACCCTCGTTTGCATTGTGACCTAGTAGCCTTTGTTCATGTGAAAGCTCTTCGTGTTTTCGTGTCTCCGTGATCCCTCGCGGCGTGCTCTCAAAATCGCAAGTAAGAAAAGTGTTAATTGATAGTGCTGCTTGTTGAGTAGATATGTCATGTGCTTTGAATCCTTTGTATATGTGCTCAACACCCGTCATTGTCCATTTCAGGACCCTCATATGTGCCCTAGCCTCGTCCATCTGAAATTGTCTTCTCTGTCATAGCCCGTGGTATGCTTCCTTAAACGATGTCTTCGTTTTGCGTTGTCTACAAATGGTGCCCTAGTTCTTCATTACCATATTCTCCAACCAGTTGAAGATTGTCTCCAAACTATATGTGAGTAATTCTCTGGATTTCTTTAATATTTATTTTTGGTGCTGAATGTGATATACAGAACCTTCAAACACTAATGTGGCTAAAAATTGAATGTCGTTCCCTTCATTTGTATATTGTATATTGTTCAACAATTAGTTTGTTGGGTGGTTCAAATAAAGTCTAGGGTTCTATTTAATACATTTTAAGATTTGGGTTCTGTTTAAATTGGTTTCCGCTGTGAAATCTTGATTTATTTTCCAATTTAAGGTGGGTTTTTGGAATTTTTGGATGGTTGGTATGTGGTGGGTTGTTGTGAGAGAATTTGGGTTTCTTTGTTTTTGATATATGCTATGGTTTCTTTATTAAAATAAATTTGGGTTCTTGTGCGAAGGATATGGCTGGGGTAGTGAAATCAGAGGAGTGTTGTTAAGAGAATAAGCAATCTACTGCTGCTTCTTGCTCCTCTGTTCTGAAGGTAGTGGCAATGCTTCTAGCTTTTGAATTTTCAATTTCATTCCTGACTTTAAAATTGAAAAATTGAATGGCTATTTGGAACAATGCATGTTAGTATATTCGCTTTCTTTCTTATTCAAGTTAGGTTGTTGAGGTTGCTTAGTTGTGTTTCTTAAATGCTGGGATACATTTGCAACCTTTAATGCTTCCATGGCTTTAGTTTAAATGAATGAGCAAAAGAGACCTCACCTAGTTTGAATCATTGAGTGGTAGCTAGGATATGGTTAATTTGCATACACTGAAAGTAAATCAAATGAATGATAACGTCAGCTTTCTAATGGGCATCAGATGGTTGTCAAAATTCATGATAAGGAGTGGAATGAACTTCTGAGAGATTTCATTGAAGTGCTTAAACATTGGAATAAGAATGTATTTAGTGATATCATTGGAAAGAAAAAAGAGATTCACAGAAGATTGAGAGGCATTGAAAAAAATGTCATCAAGGGGCCAAATGATTTTCTTACTCAACTTTACAAAGAATTATGGAGTGAGCTAGAGGATGATGTTGTACGAAACACCACTCCAAGATGATGATGTTCCTGTAAGTAAGGACCAACACAACCCTAATTTCAATGCCTTTTATACTAATGTGTTGTCTACTATCGCTATTGTTATGAAAATGTTCAATTTGGGGATATAATGGTAGAGAAAAAAAAAAGAGAGAGAAAGTGATAGTTGTAATAGAAACAAGAGAGGTAGGAAGAAAAATGAGGTGAAAGAGACAGTGAATTTATGATTATAATTGGTCTGTATCATTATTTGGTTGGTTGTTTGAGTTGTGTTTCTATGTAGAGTTTGGTTTAGGATTGTGAGTGTTCTGTCTTTTCAGGTGAAGGGGAGTTTCTTCCCGTGTCTTGGCAAGGAGATGGGAAATACTTTGCTACGATGAGTGATGCGTGTGGTTCTGGTTTGTTGCTTAAGAAAATTAAGGTTTGGGATCAAGATTCAGGGGATTTGCTTGGGGCTGAGTGTTGGGGGCTGATGTTTGAATAGTACAAGGCACATTTCTTGTATTAGAGTACATGGTAGGGGAATGAGATGCATGATTAAGCAATAAATATGAGCCTTAAACACTTAAAGGAGTATAGTCAATCTTTAATTTTATTGCTTTTTTTTAATAATATCAGTTTCATGATAGAGACACTAATTGACGGTTTCCTAACTCGATTCCAACTTTTAATATCATGTTTTTGACTTATGTTCTTTGTAAGAACGATATTGTCTAGTTGATCAAACTTTCATTTTTTTTTATAAACTTGACTTGCTGGCAAAGTGTGATCGATGCAACACCAATTTAACAACTGAATTTTCAACGAAGATATATATATATATATATATATATATATATGCATTGGTTGTTCTAATTTCTCTTCCTTAATCCTCGCTTCCACCCCATATGGTATCAGAGCCTAATAGGGAAGTAGGAATATATGGCTAGATCTGGTTTGTCTTTAACTTATCTGAACTATTAAACCCAGACAGAATGTTTTTATGTTTTCTTTAAAAGCTTTTGTACATGTTTCAAGTACTTTTATGTCTTAACTAGTTAGCATGATAAGTGGAGAAAGTTCCGATCTGGTGTTGCTGGGGTAGTAAGTCCCGCTGAGATAAGGGTAAATCCTACAAATTATTAGAACGCGAGATCTGAACTTTTGTCTAAAATTCATTGGCTTTAGTTAAGAGATAAAAGATTTAAAATAAAAAAGAGTCTGGAATATAGCTCAGTAGGTAAAATTTAACCCAGATCTATCTTTATGTTTTTATTGAACCAAAGGATGGCGATGATATCAGGGGACTAATTTATGATATTTTCCTCCATGTTTCTTTTTCGCACCTTATCCTCTCGCCTTTCTTTCAAGTCTTCACAACCTTCCTCCTCCTCTTTCAGCCCTTCTCAAGCCGATAACGCTTTAATCAAATCAAACCGTAATATTTTCAAGGAAGAAGTCTCTTTTGAAGATATTAATCAGGACCTGGATGACTGGAAGATAGCCAGAATTCCAGATAATGAGCTTTACAAACCTAAAGGCCGATATTTTCGAAAGACTGATTTTATCATTCGGACTGTTGAAACTAATATCCGCCTTAAAATCGATTTTGATGAAATTAAACTTCTTTCAAACAATTCTTTAAAACAACATAAACAAAATTATAATTTTTTGCATATTGGATGTGTCCAAGTTGCTGCCAAACCTTTAGGGATCGAAGGATTAAACACCTCTATTCTTTTGTGTTTAAGAGACTCCCGACACAATCAGTTTACCGACTCCACCTTAGGCACCGTAGAGACTAGCCTTAGCAATGGACCCATCTATTTCAATTGTTATCATGATAGGACTGTCAGCCTTGAGGATGCAAACATCCTAAATGTCTTAACCCTAGACGTCTAGCTTCATGGCCTTGATATGAAAGTTGGATCTATCCCAGTCAATATCATTTACCGAGTTCAATACAAGGTAATGAACTCATGTGTGTCCAGAGTCCTCAAACCCAAAAAGACAGGAGAAACTACCTTGTTCCTTACAGACACCACCAAAGCCCAGGTAGTCATTCCTAAAGTCATCAAGTGGGAAGACATCAATTTCCCTCAGACTTGGGCCATGGACAAAGTTGCTCCGGCAAAGCCGTAAACCACACCTAGTTTTCAGTCTGTTAAGCAGTATGACTCTGGAAGAGTAGAGATCACCTTCAATAGGTCTAACTCCTTCAATACTACTAGGTCTTCCTTCATTAGAGATTCTAGATCTGAAATGTTTGGGTCTATTTTCTCTAGGAAATCCTTTTCTGCTGCTCCTAGTGGAAGTAGTAGCAGGATCAAGCTCCAGGGTGTAGAAACCTCGTCCCCTATTCCTCAACCTGTTTATCAGCAGGAGAATCCTGAGGAAGAGTCTAGATCTATCCCTTCTCCAACCTTTTCATCTATGCAAGATTATGAAGTTATCCATGATTAATAAGACCTGCATAGATTATGAAGCCCTTAAGCTAGATTTCAACTCTGAGGAAATGACTCCTCAAAGAGAGTGATTTCTTAGCCATTACAGGGACAATAGTAAAACCCAAATTAGGAAAGAATATTGTTGCGGGACTTATGCGAATATGTTTACGGCAAGTGCACCGATCGTTTAACAAGTAAT
>QARZ01000593.1:188569-205391 GCA_013407115.1 Glycine latifolia | reverse complement strand
GTTTTTGATTCAATTCAAAAACTTAATCAATTTATCAAAGCCTTGTGAATTCTATAACTCTAATTAAAGAATTAAATGAATGATATGAATGCAATGCACTTGGATCACCAGAAATGCTTCTTCCTTTTACATTTAATCACAAATTAATCTTCAAGGCTTCAAGGCATGTTGAAAGTTCAAAACTAAGCTTGATTCTTTTTCCATTCTTCAAGTGATTCCTTTGAAACCAACAATTACCATCATCCATCACTGGGTCTTTGACTCAAAAACCTAAACCACAATCCCAAACAAAGGAAGACTATGCCATGCCAATCCAAACCCTTTTGGCATTCCATGAACAAGGTCTTTCTCATGTACCTAAAGGCCTTCCGTCTAAAACATGGGCTGACATTACTTCTGAAGAAGAAGGAAATGAAACTATCCTAGACATGATCAAAACCATGTCTCAAACCCCAATAACCCTTCACAAAGGCAAAGCCATAGTTCAGCAGCCTGAACCATTGGCAATCCAAAAGCCAAAACCCCAAACACAATATGTCCCAAAACCCAAATGTCAGGATGTCATCCAAATAGAACCTGAATTTTGGGACTCCAAACCAAACAAAGTTTCCCTAAAAATCTTCCCCAAAGACATACAGGGAAACCAATTTCATTACAGGCTGACATCTGTGCTCAAGACAAGGCATTTTTATGAATTTATTATGGTTGATACTAACTCAGTCCAGATTAAACATCATAAAAACAAAGGGTCTGAGCAAATTGCTTATTCAACTTTGCAAATTCTTAAGTTTTTAACACCTAGAGAGTTTGGAGATATGAATAAGATCAAACGGTTTTCTCAAAATTTTGATCTCATTGGTTTTTCGTACTGGGATTATCAAACTGCCTGGAATAATGTTTTTTGTTTTCAAAATAAAGATTTTATGCATTCCTGGCTTATTTATTTCAAACAGAATGTCCAGTATAAGTTCCCACGGTGGTTCTTCCAATGGTTGAATTTTTATGGACCAATCCTTAAGATACTCCCTTCCGAGGTGGTATCTGGCTTGACAACATTCACGAAGAAGTTCGAACATCCAAACAACGATCCGTTCCTAGTGGATCTTCACTTCTTCAGCAAACTCTCTCTCGCCTGGATCTTCCAATGGCGATACACCTTTGGTAATACCTCCATAAAAGGACAATTACCAATGCTCAAACGGCAAGCCCTGGTAAAATGGTGGCCTCAGTTTGACCATTCAAGGGCCAGTCCTGAACAGGTTTCACTTTGGTTCAAGCAGCATCCAACCTTCACTAAAGCCGTAGACCCAGAAGCTTGCAAATTCCTCAATCAAAGATCACAAGTGTTATCAGCCTTGGCATCCTCTTCCTCCAAGGAGAAGCTTACTAAAAACATAAAAATGATCTTTAATCTTCTGGAAAAGGAGAATCAAGACGCCTGCTCCTCATCCAAAAATCTTGCTGACCCTGATGAAGTTTCTTCAGAATCGTCGGATGATTTCTATCAGAATGAAGACGATTGTTTCGGTATCAATCTTGGGGATGACTAATGAGCCCAGCCCCTTTAGCATCTTCAATCTCCTTCAGACTAGGCAAACTTCAATCTCAGCAACAACATCTCACCGGGAAAGTGGAAAAAACTCCTTCAGACGAAGACAGACGAAGACGGAAGCTGACATCACCAACTGGCCAAAGCATGACACCATCATTTCCTGCGGCAGACTACTGTTTGATATTGTTCACTGTAGCGGTAGGTTTTCCGGTTTTGTTTACCGGAACTGTAGAAATAGGAAATTTTGAGTCTATTTAAGGGCTGCGACCCTCAATCTGAAAACAGGTTCTAGTAGTTATATTTTCGAGTGTTGTACAAATTCAGAGTGTTCCCCATAGGTAACTCTGAGTTCAAACCATTGTAATCTTTTAATTTTTTTTGAGAAATAAAAATTTGTTTTCTCATTTGTGTAGTGCATGTTTATTTTTGTGTAAAATTAAACGTTTCTTTTCTCATCCACTCACTCTCATCTCGTTGGCTCTGCCGCACTTGAGGGTTTAATTTTATGCTTTAAATTTGTATTTATTGTCTTTATTATTGTACTTAGCCATGTGAATTCCGTATTCTATTCCTTCTTTCCATATGCATTGGTTGTTCTGATTTCTCTTCCTTAGTCCTCGCTTCCACCCCATATGCATTGGTTGTTCTGATTTCTCTTTCTTAGTCCTCGCTTCCACCCCATATGGTAATATATATATATATATATATATATATATATATATATATATACATACACACACACGATCCATAACCTTGAATTGGAAATAACCACACAAAATAAGTCTCTACATGTGTGGAGTCCTTGTTGTTGTGGTATGCCAGGAAAACAAATTCAACAGTTCATTGAATAACATAACCATCTAGGTTCACCTTCACACTTTCTCACTGCAGCTTTATAGAGTCATATAGGTTGATAATTCACAGAAAAGCTTTTATCCTACTATTTCTTTGGATTCGCCACTTCATCAACATGAAGCTTTTCTGTGTTCTGGTTTGCATGGGCTTTTTCTCTTCTAATTTCCATGGCTTCTGCTGCTGCTATAGAACACACTTTCATTGTAATGGCTAATACTTTACTTCTTTACTCTACTAGTTGTGGGTTGTGTTTGTTGTTTAATCTTTCTTTCTTTCTCTCTTTATTGAGTGACTAAGCTTTGGATTAACTTATTTATTATTACCAAAATTATTTGTGAATATTTATATGTTATTTGATACCTAATGAGATAAAGAAATAATAGAGAAAAGAGGAGTATTAGCTATGCATTCTCTACCATAATTTGATGCACTTAGAGGGTTATTTTATAGTTTAATTCTACTCTTCGTGAATATATATGGCTAATTTCTAATATCATGCACAACCATTATGTGTTCACTGCCCCACCACTGAAAATTAACCTCACTTTTAATGGGCAAGAAAGCCTAGGCTCAATTTGGTAAATAGTCAAATAAGAAGACATTGTTAGCTATGGAAGACACAAAATTGACTTAGAACGTGAAAGTAAGGGGCTCTCTGAGTGGTGGTACTGAGGCTGTTGATGCTCGTGATGCCTTTGAGAGAATGATAGAAACTCGTCTAGCGATTGATTGTGCCAAGTATGGCATTGCCAATGTGGTTTGTTTTTTCATATCCTTGCTGTTTCTAAAAAAATGAATCAGATAACAACTTTATTCCTTAACTTCTACATCAAGTATATGAGTAAAAATTGCCTTAGAAAATAATTTAAAATTTTCTTTGGTGTACAAAGCTACTGTCTTAATATTAGTTGTTATTAGCTCTGTTGGAATACATTTTTGACCAGTTTGTATCCTAATTTGGTATTGTCATGTTGTAGGTGAAAGGGTAAGATCAGCTTGTGGAGAAACCTAAGCATTGAGTTTTTAAAAATGAAGTGTTTTGAACATTGTGTGTTAGTTTACATATTTAAAATTCTTAGAATTTGGATTTATGGCCCAAATCAACCCCACAAAACTGGCTTCTAAGGTGAGCTCTGTTAGAATACATATTTAAATTGGTATTCCTAAATTTGGATTCATAGATCCAGACAATATTGAACATTCTTTAAGAAATGTATTTGAAAACTTGATTGAAATTTTGATTGTGATATGAGACTCTTCATCTTGATATTTTGATTGCTGTGACTTGGGAGTGGTGGCAAGATTAGCTAATAGACAAGATTAGCAAGACAAGGCTGCTGTTGAGATAACAAAATTGCACATAAACTATTTTTTAACATGCTTACAAGCATATTCCATTCACCAATGTCTTTCTTTGACTCTACACCAGCTGGAAGGATATTGAATCGTGTAAGTTTTCTTGTCTTTTCCTTGCTCCTTTGTTTTTATTTTTTTTATCTATCTCTCCATGTGTGGTGTACAACATATAATGGGTTATTTGTATCCCATCAGGTTTCAATTGATCAAAGTGTTGTGGATGTTGATATACCTTTTAGACTTGGAGGGTTTGCTTCATCAACAATACAACTAATTGGCATTGTTGCTGTAATGACAGATGTTACATGGCAGGATTTGCTCCTAGTAGTCCTGATGGCTATTATTTGTTTGTGGATGCATAATATATTAGCGATCTTCCACCTTATTTTTTTAATCTGCAAAACTGCTTTCCAAAAAGAAACAAAAAAGGTTGTGTTCTTAAGCCAAAAATCAAGTCATGAAGGAGAGAATAAGGTCCATTTATTTGACAAATATCAAGTCATCATTTTTTTTGGGGAAAATATTATTCAAGGGGTAAGGAGAAAATACATTGATAAAGGACTATAAATGACGATTAATGCATTGCTGTTATCTTTCTTGTTTGTCTACCCTATGTGTGATCAAATGAAAATTTTGACCATAAATCTAATTCCTTGCAGAAAATACTACATGGCTTCCTGAAGGGAATTAGTACGTATCGTGAGCATCCAAAAATCTCTAATTATGCATCTTTTTGGTGAATCAATTGCTAGAGCAGCCACCATTAGAGGTTTTGGACAACAAAAAGGTTCATGATAATTGCTCTATATTCTGGATTCTTTTGCACGACCATTCTTCTATAGTCTTACAGCTATTGAGTGGCTCTGCCTGCGCATTGAATTACTTTCAACCTTTGTATTTGCTTTGTGCCTGGTATTACTTGTTAGCCTTCCCCATGGAAGTATTGATCTCAGTGAGTATTTCATTCTAATAACTTGTTTTCTGTTCACTTGAAGCAACTGTTTATGATATAATTGGTATTACATTGTGTTATAGGAAAGGGAATAAGTGAGGGTTTGAGATCATTCTAATAAGCGCATTTCAAGTTAATATTAAGTTAATGAGCTGAGAATATGAAGAGCTAGCATATAATCATATTTATTGGGAAATTTCTCATAGTTAAAGAAATTTATTATGTGCCAGTTCATCATTCATTTCTGATTCGCTCGGGAATGAGTGGACATATTGATACCTGAATTTTGATGAAACAAGTTTGAATTACAACCAGTAGCCATTTTGAATGATTCTGGTCTCTCTATCTGTATAAAACAGAATAATTATAATGCTTGTTATAATTATATCTTATTTTAAATTCAATTTTATCTATATTAGTTGTATTTGATTGAGTTGGATTTGAAGCCACTGAGTTAAATGAAATAATATTATGAATTACATAAGAAGACAGTGAGTTGCTATGAAGGAATTATCAAAATTGATCATAGTAATGCACATCTTAAGTAAAAAGCTTATATTAATTGTGCTTCACATAACCTATTCAATGCGTTGTTCCTCTTTTAATTTCTTTTAGCTTTTGTATGCTATTACATATGATAAACCCTCATTCCTTATATTTTTATTTTCCCTAACATTCTTAAGGAAAATAGAAACAAGGCTAAACTTTATACACAAAAAGTTTTTATAACAAAAGTGCATGCACCTTGGCTTTGTGTGATTGTAAGTGTAGGAATTTTATAACAAAACTTTATACAAATGTGAGATAGTAACACACTTTTTTGTGGCCTATTGTTTGTTTGAAAACAGATAATTGCGGGTGATTTGGGACATGGTAACTGCATGTTGAGGCAGTATATTTTTCTCCTTCACCAGGTCAAGCAGCAGTTGGCATTGCTAGCTGCTTGTGGCCTAAGACTACCCTCAAACTCTAAAGGTGTGAATGCATAGCTAATATGAAGCAATGTTTAGAATAATTGATATTATCCCAATAACAATTTTATCTTTTCAGTGTGTTGAGTAACATAGTCTGCATAGGTTATAAATTAGTTTCAATTTAAACATATATTGTATTAAATAATTTTGTATGATTGATGGATGTTATTACACACAAAATTAATTATAAGTGAAATTTATTTACTTATTTACGTGTGTTCCATCTACATTTCATATGTTATTTACTTAATTAGTACTTATTTACGTGTCTTTCTGTCCATTTAAAAAATAAAATTATTTTTAAGATACAAAGACGGTTTTTCCGTAATAATCGTCTTTGTATCCATTTTTAAAAATAAAAAATTATTATTTTAGACATACGATGACAGTTTTTACGGAAAAACCGTCTTTGTATGTTAAAATATCAAAAAAATGGTCTTTGTATACATTTTTTTTAAAAAGAAAATCTATTATAAAGATGCAAAGACGGTTTTTATGAAAAACTGTCTTTGTATGTCAGGATACAATGACGGTTTTCATAAAAACCATCTTTGTATCCATTTTTTAAATAAAAAAAATCTATTACAAAGATAAAAAGACGATTTTTACGTAAAAATCGTTTTTGTATGTCAAGATACAATGACGATTTTCGTAAAAACCGTCTTTGTATGTCTAGATACAATGATTGTTTTCGTAAAATCGTCTTTGTATTCATTTTTTAAAAAAATAACAAAAATCTATTACAAAGATACGATGACGGTTTTTACGTAAAAATCGTCGTCGTATCTATTTTTTCAAAAAAAAATTATTATTTTACACATACGATGACGATTTTTATAGAAAAATTGTCTTTGTTTCCTTACATACAAAGACGATTTTTTCGTAAAAATCGTCATCGTATCTATTTTTTTAAAAAAAAAAATTATTATTTTACACATATGATGACGATTTTTACGGAAAAACCGTCTTTGTATCCTTACATAGAAAGACGGTTTTTTCATAAAAATCATCATCATATCCATTTTTTTAAAAAAAATTATTATTTTACACATACGATGACGGTTTTTACGGAAAAATCTGTCTTTGTATCTTGACATACAAAGACGATTTTTCTGTAAAAATCATCATCGTATCTATTTTTAAAAAAAAAATCAACGAAGATGATTTTTTGAACCGTCGTCGAAAGTGCCGCTTTTCAACTATACGCGCAACAATGACGGTTCTACAATGGTCATCGTATGGGGTTTAGAACCGTCATCGTTTGTTTTGCCCTATAATAATGTGTATTGTTGATATTTTTCTCAAATCAAAATCTATTTTATTTTAACTATTAATTATTATTTTCATCTCCATATATAAGTGACAACACAAGATGAAATATCAATTTTAATTATAAAAAAGAAAAAAGTAACCATAACAATACCTATGATGCTAGTTTTTCGAATTAAAAAGAGTATTTTATGACCAGCAAAGTTTGAAGTTAGCACAAGGAAACGAAATGACCAATTACAACTTGAATTCTTGCTAGAAGAAACGAAAATACCGGTAGATTGGACCGTACTTATACTTGTCTTTTATAGATAAATACATATGAAGAATCTTTTAAAAAAATTGTAATTTATAATGTATTGAGGACTACCAAAACTAATCTAACATAGAAAAATTCAATTGCAAAAGGTCTAAATTTAAAAATATTGAAATGGATTAAACTTTGCTACATGCTAACAACTCCACTCTGGATGTTCCTTGAGAAGGTTATGTTTGGTTCATTAGTTACCACTATGATTGGCATAAATTTAAAAAATAAGAACTCTAAAGAAGAACAAACCAGCATGGGCAGACGAGGAAGATAATAATAAAAAAACAAAAGAATCAATCCCCAGACACGTCGTAATATGATTGGGCGTTTTGTAGCTTTGGGAGACAAAACAGTCAGACTAACATTTTCTATTTCCATTTCTTTATCTTCATTAGAAATAAGAAACTATGTATTATACATAAAAAATATCCTAATACATTATGATGCACAACTGTTCTGTCCGCAGTACTACATTCAAAGCATCTTTCTAAATTCTAATTATTAAATCACACTAATCTTCAGCCCAATAATAGATATTCAATAAAAAAATGTGGTTATGACTGCAACCAATAGATGTTTAGGTATATTATTCATATAATAACTTGTAATAATTTAATTATATTATATTATATTTATTTATTAATTATTTTATATTTATTTCATATTTTTCTTAATTTTTATTTCTTTTTTTATAGTACACTTTTCTATACTTTATATATAAATACAATTTCCTTAAACTCACAAAAGTCAGACTAATAATAAGAAATTTAAATAATTTACATGAAGTCTAATATTGAAACATCATTATCATCATTGCAAAAAAAAAAAAAAAAAAATATATATATATATATATATATATATATATATAATTTCTCTAAATCTTTTACTAAACCCTAAAAACTGGATTTTTCCTAACAGAAAGAGATTAGTCAAATATTTTAAGTGTATCTTTCGAAACCTGAACTCCACTAGAAACCCCTTTTTCCTATTCACAAGTAAATAGCAGAAGTTGGTGAGATTATAAAGCTCTATGATTCATTGGGCCTAGTCAGAATCTCACCACTGCCAACCTGGGATTCTTTTGATGCTCACATATATTAGTTAAAAATTTGTGTTTTCTTTAATAGGGGCGGTTCTAACTTCTTCTAACCTCTATCTACCCTCTGGGAAATTTTCTATTGTATACAGTAAACTTATAAAAAATATGTAAAAAAATTGGCACAGAAGCTTCTGTTTTTGGTGAATTAAAAGAAAGGAAAAAAAAATAAAGAAATGCCAGAAGTTATGGTTGACCACGGCTCAAGTTAACCAAAAAATGTCCTAATCATTTCTAATTGGACTTTTGAGACAAAAGGGAGACCCCAATAATACAGCTGGTTACAGCAAAAGTGAAATCATATCCACCAGAATTTGCGATTTAGCAAGGTTAATTGACATGATCTTCAACAAGATTTTAGTGAAAATTTACGAAAATTCGTAGTAGATTGATGTGATGTGCCAATTATTAACGGGCATACGCTAACCAATGTTTTAGGATAAACAAATAAATTTTTATTAGAAAAAAGAAATATCTATTATCTAATATCTACTATAGATATAAAATATAGAATTTATTTAACAGTTATTTTAATGGCAATAATTAATAAAATTTTATCCTTATAATAAGGTAGTAATATTAATAGGAAGCGAGTAAAGAGAGACAGTGAAAGGCGGTAGAAAATCTTTGTTTAATTAGCGATATATCTTACAGTTGGTGCCAGAATAATAATAAGAATTTGCACCAGAGAATGCAGAATCGGTCCTAAGATTTTACAGTGAATAATTGTAAGGGGGAATTTTTTTTGAAAAAGACCTGCCCCAGAAGATAAGAAACTGAAATCATACAAAAGAGAGAGGGGTGGGGGTAAATAATTGAGAAAAGAAAAAGACAAAAAAAAAAAAAGGTTCTCCTATTGAATAGATCTAAGTGTAATAATGGCTTAATAATAATAATCCATGGGGTTGTTGGAATTAAATCTTTTGTTGTATCAGCAGTCTTCCTAATCTTCTGGGCTTCAATTCAGGCGTAATGAAAGGTGAGTCCTTGCTGATCAGAGCTCAACTTTCATTGTACATTATTTGAACCTGCTTATACCAAAAAAGAAAGAAAATAATAAGAATATGAATAATGTCAATTTTGTTGGGCCTAATGAAAATGATATTTCATTAACGTGTCAATAATGCGTGACTTTTTTGATAAAAAATAACGCGTGACTTTTCTTCTTTATTACCGTTGAAACTCGGGGATTGTATTGGTGTTTTTCTGTTAGCTGCTTGGCCAAACCCCATCTGAACAATGGTGTGGAGATCATCATCTAAGAATGCTAATGGAAACTGAAAAATCATTAGACATAAGAGTTAGTGGAAAAAAAATAAAAAGTTTAATTTCTATACTGTGAAAAAAAATTCAACCAATCAAAATTATGTTTTTAGGCCAACAAAAAATGTTTAGTATTATTTTTAAGACAATTATGTTAAAAGTCAATAAATTAAGCATAGATGATCATTTGTGATTTGATGATAATGTAAAATTCTTTACCTTATCTCTGCATACACTATATCTTAAAAAAATGTTCAAAAATAAAAAATTTCCAGTAATGTAATGGACTTTTTTTCTTTCATTATTAATTTGTAGAGAAAAGTAGAAGAAGCTTATAATTACCTGAGAGCCACCTTCATTAAACACATTTAGGGGAGGTAACTGCATTGCAAGGTTTTGGCACAAAGAAGTATCTAATGGGTCCACTGAGCAGTGGGTCACCGTTCTGTTAGGTATGTTATTATGGACAACTGGGTTGTTTTGCTGAGGCTGGTGCCCATAAAAGGCTTGTGCTGAGGAATCTAATGGGAATATTGCATTTGGGTGTGTTGCCAAAGAATTGTTTGATTGGAATACCTGAAATCATCAAAAGCCAATGAACCCCATTTCAGGAATATTCTTAAAGAAACTAGAAAGCAACAAATTTGTTAAGGAGAAAAAAAAAGGTGAATCATATAGTATTTGTCTAATCCAATAAAACTTACATCTTTTGAAATAAGACTCTCAATACTAAGATCCATCCTTGTGTTAACAGAAGCCAACTTCATAGACAGGAACTGCCATCAGGGAGAAAAAAAAGAAGCATAACTTATTGAGCAAGAATACAAACACACACATGATGACAATCATTTTGAGAATTGAGATGCTTATCTGCTAAGATTGGTTACCTCAACTTGACGCTGCAATGACTGTACATAATTTATAATTTCATCTAGCATAAGTGCCTTGCCAGTGACCTATAAAGAATAAATAAACAATTCAATTCATACCAAAGTTGGTAAAAGTACTGAATTTTACATTTACCAACACAACACAAGCCAATCTTCTTTGGATTTTTGGATTTTAACTTTATCTGCATATACCTTATTGCAACCTGGTACAAGATCTTGGAGCAGCTTCATCCTCTCACTGATTTTCTCCCTCCGTACCTATTTCAAGGTTAATAAAATGTCAACATGAAAGCTACACATAGTTTTGGTGCAAAGTGTCATTAATAGGAACCAAAAGCACTGAATTCTTACACGTTCTGCAAGACTATGGCTGTCAGTGGCTTGGCCTCTTCTTGCTCTCACATGAATGTAATCTTTTGGTGGCTCAGGAGGTTTTGAGTTACTTTTGTTCTGTTTCTCTTCCTCTGCTTTGGACTCTTCCTCAACCTTCACTTGGCCGTTTTCATTTCCCTCGCCCTCATTTGGCTTGCTGTGCTTTGAACTTGAATCCTCACTACCTTCAACACCCTGAATTGAAAAGGACACCTTTGAGATTTCAAAATTGCCTTGCAGAATCAAGATTTTAGAAAACAGTCCTTGATTACATCAGCCGCTGGAACATCAAGAAATGGGACAAAACTACGACTGTAACCACATTTAAAACCTTATGCAGAACCAAAAACTATCACAAAAGGGGACTTTGCCTTTAAAAAAGTACTCTCTTTTTTCTTGTTTACCTTGGTAGGATTAAAAGGGTTTGAAGTTTCTTTGGCTTTGCCTTTCGAAGAAGCTTTTCTTTTCCTGGAATTCATCATATCCTGTGAAGTTTTCACCCCAATTTCCCCATTTGGGGCTAGCTCAGAAATTGTGGATTCCTCTTGAGAATTGGCCCCTTCCATTCTCTCCTGCTCCTGATGAATTGTAGAATTCTTGCTCTCTTGGGCACCCATTTGAGATCCAAGTGTTTTGAGCAATGGACTACTTGAGACTCTAGGCAGCTTCCCACCATGTTTCATTGCTGGTGCAGATCTTTGAGCCAATTCAGCATTGTTCACCCCCAATTGGACACTCCTATCATTGAAACTCCTGCTGCCAAAGCAAGAAAACTTTGCAGCCCTCTCAGCAAAGCCAGGATCAGCTGAGAATTCAGCCACACTGGAATTCAAAGCCATTGTTGACTTCCCTCCTCCCAAATTTGCCAACCTCTCATTCACCAAACTGTGGACACTGTTCACCTTTGGAGGGGAGCTCAAAGGGGTGCTGTAGCATGAAGTGTTGGTGCTGTTATTGCCATTACTATTCATGCAAGAAGATGCCACAACCAAAGGGTGAGGAGAGTGTTGTGGGATCTCATCAGAGGTCCCAATAGGTCCCAATTTCCCCACCAATTCCCTGATGATGAAATTCCCATTGGACTTCTTGTTGGGGTTGGATGATGCTGCTGGTGGTGAAACCATTGAACTCAGTGCTGAGGAATCAAAATGGTGAAGGCCATGATCTCCTGTTGACTTGTCCCAATTGGGGTTGTAAAAGCAATCTTGGGTTTGCTCAGAGGCACAATTCATAACTGTTGGTTGAATTCCCATGTTTGGTGGTGAGAGTGATTGCCAAGAAGGCACTGAAGAAGGATTTGGTGGTGAAGGTCCAAAGTGAAGAGGGTGTTGTTGTGTTTGTGACATCCCAGAAGTCCGAAAGAATTGGTTTTCCATTTTTGTTCAGATCAAGGGGTGGTGGTGGTGACAGTGTTAGGCACAGGAAACAAAACAACAAAAAGAACTGAAATTGGTAGTTTGTTAAGGTTTATTATGTATGTCTCTGGAACCTGAAGCAAATTGTGATTTTGGGAATTACATTAGGAAACAAGGGAGAGGATCTAAAGGAGTAGCAGTAGCAATGTGGCAAAGTGGGACAACAATTGTAGAGATTAATGAAGAGGGTTGATTGGGTTGGAGTTGAGAAGAGAGAGAGAGAGAGAGTTGGGTGTGCAAAGGGAAGTAGTGAGTGTGTGGTAAATAAAAAAGCTGGGAAAGATTGAGAGAAGGGAAAGAGGGGGGAAGAGAATAGATGGGAGTACAATGGGGTTAAATAGACCCCAAAAAGAAGAGAAAACACTGTTTTGACCTTTTTTTAAGTTGTTGATGGCAATGGTATTCTGATATGACAAATGCTATAGTAAAATAGTAAAATAAACAAAAGTCAAAAACTCTTAACAGAAGAAATGTATTTATATTATTAATATCTTCTTTTCTAGTTACCAAAATTTTAAGCGTAAGGTATCTCATACCGAAGGAAAGAATAGAATTTACAACTTATCTAATGTGTATAAAAGGTCGGTTTTTATATATTGTTACAGTTTTTTCCCTTATATTATCAATAGCTTAAAATTATTCTAAATATGAATTTCGACAAAATTATTACAAAAGCAATAATCTGATCATACATAACTAGATATAATATAAAAGAAATATTTATAAGTCTGTAAAAGAATTTATAATATTAAAAGGAATAAATAATTTATATATTGATAATATAAAAATTTTTACAATACTATTTAATCATTTATTATAATATATAATAAAAAAAGTTACGTTAATTACTTTAAAAAATTAGTTTATCTATTATGATTTTTGTTAATAGATCATTTGAAATTTTTACATTAGTAGTGTGTAAAAATTAAACTTTACTAACCAATATTAATTAGTACAAATGGTAGCAATTTGTGTTTTATCATAATTTTTATGGAAATTAATCATGGCTTTCGACAATATCAATATCATGATTTATGTTAAGCAAAAAAGAAAATAAACTTTATTAAAAATATATAACATTTAATTAAATACTTGTTATCACGTCTTTTTACATAATTTTTTCTATCTTTATTATCATTAAGTTTCCAAATAGAAACGTTTTTGTTACAAAAGGAAAATCAGAAATGTTATATAGATATTTTTCTAACATTGAGCAGACTCAATTAAAACAAATTACAGAATTTAAATATATAGATATATAATGTCATTATTTATTAAAAAGTTGAGGAATATAAGGATATAAAGTTTATATAAAATATTTCCTTTTTATATTAGAGAGGATGAGTGAGTGAGTAATTATTAATTATTAGTACCAATTTACTAGTAATTATAGTTTGTTTGTTAGTTTCTCTCTGATTTTTGAATGGCATCTCTCCCCGCAAAAGACGGAGCAGGGTGATCGCTGCCCGGCATTGGACGTCGGAACACCAAAATGTCTCCTTTGCTTTTCTTTAGACTCTACACTTTGCGGGTCATCTATTGGAAGCCAGGAAGGATCGACAGCTCTACTAAACTTATTATAGTTTTCTTCCTTTCTTTTTATTTTTTCTTTTCTTTTCCTTCATGTTTGGTTTTTAATTTGATTGTATGTGTTTGTGTTTGCCTGTTTGGAAATAGTATATCCTTAGTATTATTGTGGATTTTTTTTCCTCTTCATAAATATTACATATGTTTTATTTATCATAATTTTTTGCTTTTCTAAATTTGACTGTGCGTTTAATGTTATTTACTTCAGATCAAATATTACTTTAAAGAATTTGAAAAGTTAGATTGACAAAAGTAAATTGTATGAGACACCACCAATTTATTGCAAGCGTCAATTTGTTTTAAGGTTAACTATTAATTTGTTCCTGACGTGGATATGACAAATCAGTCTTTTGAAAAATAAAACAATCAAAGTGGGTATAGATACCGCATTAATGAATTATAGGTCAAATTGATGGATCATTTATCAATTTTATTGACTTAATATATATTAAAAAATTAAAACAATAGATAATATAGTTTAAAAAATGTAATCAATCTATAATCTATATTTTAACATTACATAATTATTTATTATTAAAAGTTATTTTATTGGATATTATCACTAAATTATTAAG
The DNA here is from genome assembly GCA_013407115.1 of Glycine latifolia. NCBI lineage: Eukaryota > Viridiplantae > Streptophyta > Magnoliopsida > Fabales > Fabaceae > Glycine > Glycine latifolia. Next base: position 190,925 of record QARZ01000593.1, on the reverse strand, counting down.
AAAACTCTTCTTATTTTATCCAGTTAAATATAAAAGTTGTCAAACAGTCAATAATAAAAATGTGTAAATTATTTAAATCACGTATTTTTTATAATATTAATTATTTAAAGTATATGAACTATAATAAAAATTAGGTTGATTCCTTAAAAGAAATTAGGTTGATATATCCATATTATTTTGTATTTAAAAAATAGAATATTATAGTTTATAAAAAAGATTAAAATAATTATTTATTAGTTTCCTAAACATTTACTTAACATAGATGTGTTATTACTTAAATATTTAACAGATATCAAATAATTTTTCTTTTAAAATAGAGGTTTATTTTCTTGTAAAAAGTTTACAATTAAAATTTAAGAATTTACCCGCGGAGCAGTGGAGCAAAATGCATGTATGCAGAAATAATGCACATGAACTGAACCGATTTTATTACACTAGTATAGAAGATAGATTAGTGAGTGAAAGAGAACATCTCCATACTCTTAATATAAGATACCGACCCACCGATAATATACTCGACTCAATTTCTTTAAGGAAATGTGATTAATAAATAAGAATCCTATAAAATTGATCATCAGATTTCTAAATAAAGATTAGTTATAAATAAAATCAAGGAATATTCCATACAAATAATATGTTAAAAAAAATACTCACTTTAGATATCTCATATTAAAATAATTTGTCATTTTACAATGTGACATGATACTCAAACAATCTATGCATAAATTTGTTTTAATACAAAAAAATAACAAACAACTCACATTTTTTATTTTCATTTAATTTCTTTCAATTAAAATATTAATTTGGGGCTCAAATATTATTTTTTATCCTTAAGAAACCTTTATGCTATATATCTTTAAATAAGATATTATCTTAATTTTAATGAATTCTTTTGTCACATAAGCATGCTCCAATGGATAATAATAATAATAATAATAATATCTTATAATAAGAAACTTGATAAGAAACTAGTGCAAAAGATGCTTTAATATAAACATTTTTTTCATTCTTATCTAATCACAAATTGTTCATTTTATTAATTTTTATAATTAGTATTTAGTAAGTGCGTGTAAATGATAATTTTTTATATAATTAAAACTTATAATAAATAAATATTTTTTAATAAATAAATTATGTTATAATAAAATTTTAAAATAAATAAATATTTTAACATATAAATTATATTTTAAATTTATAATAAATAATTCATATTGTGATATAATGTTATTTTTAATATGGATTTTTTTCTTTTTCTTTTGGATAATGATGGATAATTTCTTTTAAAATTTAAAAATGAAGATAAAATTGATAAAGTAAAAGAGATGTGAGGCTGAGAAAATATCCTAAAAACACTTTCGTTAAAGAAAAATTTCTAATATTTTTGTTGATGTTAACTGTAAAAATTATAAATGTGCTCTGGATAAGTTATAATCTAGATAATTATATTTTTACAATAGATAATGAAACATAGAATCTATATTTTGATTATAAGTTCTTTTTCATTAAACAGAAAATTATAATTTCAACTTAAATTGATAGTTCATATATTGATGAAAACATTAATCATAATTTTGATAACAATATCCGTTATGGTAGTATAAAATATTTTTTTAAGAATATAATAAGAAATTGAGATTGGAAAAGTAGAGTTTTGAGAAGAAGTGAAGATCGGAAAAAGATAAAGAATCGAAAGAAATTGCCAAAAAGTAAATCAAATAAAAAGAAATTTCATTAAAAGTAAGGCAAATATATATATTGTGACTTTTGAACCGATAGTCATTGTGTCCACGACGTGAATGCATGGTGCTTGAGAATTTAAGTAGTAGTAATTTAATTCGAAGAGAAATGAATATCAAATGCCTTATTTATAGATTTCTAATACTAAAAGATGGAATTATATGATTTTTACAAGTGTACAATACTTTATTAACTTCCTATATCTAAAAGTGTCGCATGTTTCATTTGATCTATAAAAAAAAAAAAAAAAAAACTGCTGCAATTGCTCCTTTTTAATTTCAATTTCGATTTTCCTTTTGATTGCTTATGAATGCAAGTACATAATTAACTATCAAACCCAACTTCTGTCAAAAGAAGCTTTCTCGAAACACTTGTTAGAATTGCCTATCTTTCATTTTCAAAAATATATTTTCAAGAATATATTTCTACAAACTCCAATAATTATATATTTTATAATAAAAAATAATAACAATAAAAAGAATTCTTTTGAATTCATATATAAAGTCAATTTTAATATTATAAATTTTTATTTAATAAATTCAGAGTGCATGAAGTATTAAATATTCATTACGTATAATAAATATAAAATAGTTGTAAAGTATACATTAATAGTATAAAC
>QARZ01000593.1:134255-178657 GCA_013407115.1 Glycine latifolia | reverse complement strand
AGAAAAAAAGAAAAAAAAAGCAAAATCCTAAATTTTTTTACGGCTTTAGTTTAAAAAATTAAAAAATATATAAGTCATAATTTGTGTTACGACTAATAGAGATTACGACTTATTTCTTTTTGTAAAAAATTTAAATTATACCCAAATGGTAATTAAAAAAAAAAATTACACTCTTTCAGTGCTAAAGCCGATGTTTGCGCTAGAGACAGAGAAAGAGGGGGAATACGGGAAAAAGGAAAAGTTTTAAAAAGAAATATTAAAACATTCTCGTGGCTGTTAAATAGAGTCAGAAATCATAATATATATTTCTGGCGATTTCTTGCACCGCCAAGAGAAAAACGCAACTAAACACTAACTTAATTGTAGTAATTAATTTGTTTTGTCATAACCTTTTAAATTTTAGGAATATGAATAGTTTTTCAATCCACCCTTCTGTTTTAAATTTTAGCTATTCTATTTGAGTTAATAATGTTTTATTTTACTTTTCTCAAAGAACGATAGGTGTCATTTCAAACTTTTATTTGATCTTATCTTTTAATAATGTTTATTGGTGCGATTGATAAGAAGCACAATTGCCTTTAAATAATTAACGTCTTAAATTTAATCTTTTCGATTAGAAGAATAAGCTTCCTAAAAATCCAAAAACGAAAAGAATAAGCAGTTAAAGCGTTGCTTCCTTATGCATTCTACTAGAGTCGATCGGCTAAATGAATTTCAAAATCTTGGCTAAAATCCAAATTTGTCCTGTATTCCATTTTTTTTTTTGTTGAAGATTTTAATCTTTTTAACTTGATCTATAATTTATAAATTTTAGATATATGCATGATCCCTATATAATTTATCTTGATTTTAGTTTAGTCCTATATCTTAATTAAAAGTTTAGATTTTAATCTCTATAATTTATTTATTTTTTATTTTGGTCATTGTCACAAGTAATATATCACCACACGTATTCTTTAAAATAACAATAAACTATATAGGAACTGAAACCTAAGAAATAAAACTGAGGACTAAAAGTCAAAATATTAAAGCATACAGATCACTAGTAAAGGTCAAACTAAATTTTATGGACTAATTAAAATATACTACAACCTAATCTATAATTTTAATTTATTAATATTTTGTACTTTATAATGATATTAAATTAATTCTACTTTTCTTTTATTATAATATAGCTTTGCAGCAGCATATGACATGTATATGCAAACTTGCGATAATGTGAAACTTTACATTGTCACTTTGTAAATGTAGGTTATATTAATGACCAATATTTTCTCAGAATCAATAAAGTGCTGAAGCAATACTAGCTAGTGACTTCTTTTCAAAAAATACTAGCTAGTGATTTGAATTTTGTTACAGGTTTGCCTAAGTTCAAAGGTATACAAGTTTGACGAGCATAAGATTCCAACTTTTGGATGGCACCCTTAAGGCACTTGTACATACTAGCTTGACATAGAGCACACAAAAGCAAAAGTTGTGATAAAGTTCAATCTTTAAACTATAGGGGTGACAATACTACGTTAGGATGATAACTTTACCTGCGGAATGGACAACTCGGTTGAGAAAAAAATGACACATAATATGAATATGGAAGTTGTTAATATTTAATTTGGATTATTGGAATTTAAAGCGCTTTAGTTGTCATTAGGTTGCGTAAGTTTATAAAACAATTCAAGATCATGACAAGAAGGAAGGAAGGAAGTGGAAGCTGAAGGTATAAAATGTTAACAAGACTACGATTTTAATTTTAACAGTAACCCTAATGTTGACAAGTGCAAAATATAGATCATGAGCCTAGTTAATTTATCAATAAGTATGATGGACAGGTTACTGATGATAAATTAGTTCACATGTACTTTGATGAAGTTAAGAATTGATTTTATTTATGTTTATTTTAGCATGTACGTATTTGATAATTGTTTGGGACCAAGGATTTAGTAAGAAAAAGAAAAGGATAGATTTTTTTTAATTTAACAATTTTTTTAAAGCGAAGGATAAATTATGTATTTTTTTTACCTTTGAGATATATTTAAATTATACCATTTCATCGTCCAATAAAATATTGTACCATTTCTTCCGTTCTAATTTTGAAATTACAATTTTTTCCTCTTAAGAGATTAATACACACACAGACACACATAGTTTGATTATAATAAAATGTTTATTATATAATACTTTATTTCATTTGAATAAAAAGGTTTTCTATTATATTTTGATTATTATAACAAACTTCGTTGCAGGTCCTATTATTGTTTGCCTCTAATTTAGTTTATCCTCAAATCATTGATAGGTAATGTAACACACTGTTATGTTAAACACAACCGTACTTATTCATTTATTTATTTTAGTTATAATGAAAATGTGAGTAAATTTTTGTGTCGTTTTGAGATTTATGACATACGTAATTTGGATGGAGATATGATACAAGAAAATAAATAAAACAGTGTTAATAAGTAAAGAAATTAATGTAGACAATTACATAAATAACCATGATCTTCTTAAATAGTTACATAAGTTTTTATTACAAAATAAATACAAGGTTAATAGATACCCGGAAAATATGTGTTAACTATTTCAACTCATACATTAATTTAGTTAGAACAACATGAATTCTACTCTAACTCAGACACAATTATAAATAAATTGAGTGTTTGAGTTTTTGTATCTTCTTATCAGTCTTCACAATTTTCAAAATATATGCAACAATAGGGGAACTTGATCATCGACGTGATTGTCATCTTATTGTATCCATCCAACGAGTACACACAAAGAAAAGAAAAAAAAAAGGAGTAAAAAATATTGGTTTTATACTTTTCTACATATTTATGATACAACATTCTACTATCAACCATACCTTAAACTTCAGTTAGGCACCTAGAATTAATCACCTTGGCTAACTCTAAGCCTATTAGTATCATATTATACATCAACATTATTCTCTTATTTTTGACAACTCACTTGAATTTCACTTCAATATTTCATTGAATGGAAAATATGTATAACATCTTCTTTTTCTAACTATCCCCTAGCATCGTACTTACACTCTGACCATTCAAGGAGTCTCTTAGGTTGACCTTATGAAAGAAGTGAGATTTTATCGAATATAGACAAGTATGGATATTGGCTTACCTCTATAGAGTTGCAAGACCATACATCTATAGGATTTGCCCACTCGTCTATTCTATAGGCACATTCCTATTAGCCACCACAAAAACCTCCAGCACTAGGTTGAGAGTCTACCTAGCACCCTCAACTTACGTGTCTACTCATATATCTGGGCAACAACTGTACCCATGCTATATATCAACAACAGCAGTACATTTTTGTGTACCCACCGTGTACTAGCGACAACAAACAGTACACTTTTGTGCACCCACCTAATGACAACAAGAGTACATTTCTGGGTGCACATATGTACCAATGACAAAAACAATAATAACTCATTCAATATATCTAGGGTCGATTCCAACACCAAGTCCACACTCACATCATACATATCATCATCTCATCAATAGCATACTACATTTAAATAATTCATTCAAGTTATTCTTTTCAAGATATAACATTTCAATAATCATCCAACCATCTCAATAATAAAGTACTTGTCTTATGGATAATCCTACTACATTTATTTCAATATTTATAAGATTCATAATTATCCACATTCATCTTTGAAAGGAAAATTTAAAATAAAAAATAATCCTCATAAAAGTAACTTTACTCCTTCTATATATAGTTCATAAAACAATTATATACCCATTTGGAATGAGTTTGGAACCTCTCAAAAAAGTACTCAAGGTAAATAATATCATCTTTAAAATTGGCTTGCCAACAAATTTTTGCTTAGCCAAATTTCTCCAAACTTGCATTCTGCCACAAATTTGGCTTAGCCATAAACTGTCACAAAGCCAAATTTCTCTAGACTTCAATTCTACCACAAATTTTGCTTAGCCATAAACTGTCACTTAACCAAATTTCTCCAGACTTCTTTTCGGCCACAAATTTGGGCTTTTGTGGTACTTGGTCCACCTTGGGCCTCAATTCCCGATTTGGGTCATGCTATCCTATTTTTATCAATTCTTAATATGAGACAACTATCATTAACAATGCTAAAGGGTCTTCTTTTTACCATTGAATATAAAGACTATCCCATAAAAGGTCTCTATTTTATATGTCACTAATGTCCATATATTAGGGATTTTACATACATAAATTGGTGTTGTTGACAATTAAAGGCAAGGAAAATGCTGATGCTTGGTCAAAGTGAAAACATGAATATATATATATATATATATATATATATATATATATATATATATATATATATATATATTCACTAACATCATTTTTATCACTTAATGATTTCTTAATCTGAATCCATTTCCATCCTAACTCCGTCTATGTTTGCTTGCATGCATGACCTGTCCCAAGTTAGGATAAAGGAGGAGGGTTAGTGTTGGGTGTTTTGAATTGACCGTAAAAAATAGTTATTTTTATGAGATGAATCATTATGATATTTTGTTGGGGCATACTTGTAACGATCCGGATTACAAGTTGCTTAGTGGATGTTTGATATGTGTTTTACAATAAATAATTATATGTTTTAGTGTATGTTTAACTGCTATCCTGAGTGCTTCGTCTTGGGTTGTGTGCTTAATGAGTGATGAGACATAAGTCAACACTGTTGTGCTGTGGTTGCTGGCTGTGCACGTTATGTGGACGTACTGTGTCAGCCGTGTTTATAAGTAGCAGGCTGGCACAGCAGGAGCTTACTCTTCCATTCTCCAACCTTAGCATTTTCTTTTCTTTCTCCCAAGCTCGCTCTCACCCAGAACTCTCTCTCCCTCAACCTTTCTGTACCGCCTTGAACTCGTCGTCGTTGCCACAAAACCCCGACATCGAGGAGGAACTCGTGGTCGGAACAGGAGCTCAATACAACACATCGAGTAGCTACGAAACAAACCTCTGGTTAGGTAAGGAGAGCTTATCATATCTGATAACAGTTTTCAGGTAGCATGGTTGAGGACCAGAGAGTCCGACCAGAGCGATGGTTGCACGTCCCATGTGTGGGTTGTTTTCCAAAAAGCTATGTTTGTTTTATTGAACGGATTGGGTCATGCGTTGTGTTCATTGATTGGTGTGGTGTTGATGGTATTCTGGAAAGGGGAGTTGGTGTTGTAAGAACTCCTGTGCATATGTGTGGAGTTGGCATTTTGATGCTGAAAAGCTCCCAAAACATTTTGCAAAAGTGTTCATGATGGTGCCGAGTACCGGGTAGGGTTAAGCCGAGTTGTAGGCATGTGTGCTTGTGATGTCGACTGCTAAGATGGGTTAGCCAAGTTGTATGTATGTATGCTTATAATGTCGGCTACCGAGATGGGTGAGCCAAGTTGTATGTATGTGTGCTTGTGATGTCGGCTGCCGAGATGGATTAGCCGAGTTGTATGTATGTGTGCTTGTGATGTCGGTTGCCGAGATAGGTTAGCCGAGTTGTATATGTGTGTGCTTGTGATGTCGGCTGTCGAGATGGGTTGGCCGAGTTGTATGCATGTGTGCTTGTGATGCCGACTACCGAGGTGGATAGGCCGAGTTGTATATTCATGTAGTCTCTGCTGATGACATTAGCCTATGTGATGGCTTGAGATGTTTTGAACCTTGATAGAGCCATGGTGAGAGACTATGCATAGGCACGTGAGATGCCGGGATCGAGTAGTGAATCTTGCAAGGGCCATGGTCAGTGCATCAGTGAGCCCATGTTGGGGCGGCCCTTTTTTGGGGCAGTACGTATGTAACATGGGAGGGTATGGAGATCCTAGTCAGGGCGAGAAGTTCCTGTGCCGGGCCATACGTTGATGGTGCCCATGAAAGACATACTTGGTTGTGGCCCGTGTTGGGGCGGCCCTCGTTTGGAGCAGTACGTATGTAACATGGGCGGGTATGGAGATCCTAGCCAGGGCGAGAAGTTCCTATGCTGGGCCATACATTGAAGGCGTCCATGAGAGACATACTTCATTTGCATGACTGAAATAAGATGATTGACTGTAATAGTATGAGAAGTACTAGGGGTCACGTCTGTAGGGAGATCCTTATGACACCCATTTGGCTGATCACCATGGGGGGGTGAGTCCTGTGCACGACAGAGTGACCCTGACATCAACTACAACTATCATTTGAACCATGAATTTGGCCTATTTCTAGGATGGTACCACATTGCATACTGAGAGTTGAGACAGGAGCATGCATCATGTTAGGCATTATAAATTGACTTGTGAATTGTCCCTCGATGCGTGTTCATGGTGGTTGTGCGTGGATATTTCTGAATAATTTGGTGTTACTGTATTGCTTGGATTGTTTTTCCTTGGCTGATGTTACCTTTTGCCTATTATTTTATATGATGAACTCACCCTTGCTTTGTTGTGCCATATGGTTTGGTACCTATGATGATCGCGAACCCGGTTCGTGTAAGCAGACGAACAGCAGTAGGTGAACCGGGAAGATGACAACTTTTGAGCGGAGCCGCCGAGTTGTCGGGACGTCGATGTGACGAATCCTGGGCAGAGGTTATGTTTTACTGATTACACCCCCTAGTTTTGATAGTTACACCCATGTTTTGCTAGTTGCACCCCTGATGTTTAATTTCTTACTTCATTTGTAAAACATTTGTACGTTTTAAACATGGATAATTGTATTTAAAATTAAAACACGTTTTGTATATATAGATGTATGTATGCAATAGGAATGTTTCATACGTGCCTTGGTTATGTTTATCATCGTCATGTGATTGTGAAAAATTTACCACAGTTTCCATTCAACGATAAAAATGGGTGTTCTTTTCAACAAAAAAAATTACATTAATGTTGTGGTTAAGAGTTAGAGATACAGTAGCAACGTGGCGGGTCGTTACAATACCCTTCATAGCGATGCATTACATCGGGATTCGGGTGTAGTGAAAAATGGGCTAGGACCCTTGTCACAAGGTAAGCAGTTGCATTAGTCTTAGGAAGCAGTGATAAGTGAGTCAGGGTCCTTGCCTCAAGGCAAGGCGCCAGGTCTTCACCCGGATATGGTGACAAGTAGGTCAGGTTCCGACGCGCATATGGGCGAGCATGGCGGGCAAACACTGGCCAGGGATTAAGGATGCAATTGGAAAGCTGGAACATAGGAACCTTAACGGGTAAACTGAGGGAGTTAGTAGATGTTTTTGCCATAAGGAAAGTGAATATTGTTTGCTTGCAAGAAACTAAGTGGATTGGAGAAAAGGCCAAGGAAGTGGATGACACGGGTTTCTAGTTGTGGTATACAAGTATAAACAAGAGTTGAAGTGGTGTTCGAATTATGATCGATAAAAGTTTCAAATATAAAGTTGGTGACGTCAAAAGGAAAGACGACAGGATTATGCTGATTAAGCTTGTAGTGGGTGATTTGGTTTTAAATATCCTCAGTGTGTATGCACCTTGTAACGATCCGCCACGTCGCTACTGTATTACTAGCTCACAACCATGCATATAAATCAATTTTAATAAAAGAACACCCCTTTGATTACTTATGAAAACGGAGATGAGTTTTCATAAGCATATAAGGACTATCATCATAGAATATACACGTAGATCAAGATGCTTATAAAACATAATTTAATTATAAGTACAAGGATTACATCTCAAAATATACATCAAGCGTTTTACAAATAGAAAGAGAAAATAAAAGTTAGGGGTGTAATTAGCAAAACGAGGAGTGCATCCATTAAAACAAGGGGTACATCTAGCAAAGTGAAACTCCTGCCCGGGATCATGTCCATTGACATCCCGGCAAAACACGGCGGCTCGAACGACTCGAACTTCTCCTAAAGCACCTAATGTTGCTCATTTGCTCACACGAATCCGGTTCGCGGTCATCACAGGTACCAAATCACAAGGTACAACAACGCACATGTGAGTTCATCATATTAAATAACGATGATAAATATAACAGGAAAAAGGCATACAACCCGGTCAAGAAGCAACACGATTATCAGCATACAATTGCAAACGTTCCAAGCACAACATACACGGACATCCACAATCATCTCATAGATTAGCTCATAAAATCTAGCATGATGCATGCTCCTGAGTCGATTCTCATTATGCAATGTGGTACCATCCCAGAAATGGGCCATCCTAGCGGTCAGATGATGCAGCAGTATGTCAGGGTCACTCTGTCGTGCATAGGAATCACCTCCCATGGTGATCAACCAATGAGTGTCAGAAGGAGTTCCCTAACAGACGTGGCCCCCCAGTACTTCTGTACCCTACAGCCAATCATCAACCTCATTTTCGCCATGCAAATGTTGTATGTCTCTCATGGAAACCATCACTGTATGGCCCGACGCAGGGATAACTCATCCTGGCTGGGATCTCCATACCCTCTCATGTACATACATTCCGCCCACACAAGGGCCCAACGATGCACTGACCGTGGCCCTCGCAAGGTTTACCACCACCCAGTCCTGGCATCTCACGGTTTACTGCCCACACATAGACCAGATGATGCACTGATCGTGGTCCTTGCAAGGTTTACCACCACCCAGTCTCGGCATCTCATTGCTATAGATAGAGTATCAAAACGCATTCCTCATCTCGGGTCATCGCATAGGCCGAGTTCGAATGCCACCAACGTAATCACATACATCACTTAGACATATACAAACAAGCGAACCGGTGTGAAGTACAAGGTGTCTGGCTTGGTGCTTAGACATATTATCTCAAGGTAAGAATCTGAACAAAGTCAGACGAAGGCGGACAAGGTCGGTCAAGGTCGGTATAATGCGGACAAGGTCGGTAGAGGTAGGTCAGAGAAGTAAAGTTTGGGTAAGAAAAGGCAAGGGTAGCAAAATTGACGAGGTCGGAGGAATTCGGTTGAGGTTTATAAGAACCTGGGTTTGTATTTCGCCAACCTACACAAGAGTGCAAGGGGACCTGGTAGCTCATTTCCCGAGAGCAAACGAGCTCTGCCGAGTAAGGAACTCGACAATTCTCAAGAAACAAAAAAAGGTTTGGACTTAGCAGTTCTAAAGGGAACATCCCATCCCAGGGGTGAGGAACCCGATCTCTCTATAAAGGGAAGGGTGAGTTTCTAGAGATGACACGTGTATGGAACCCGGTTGTTCTAGAAGAAGAAACACAAGCTCAATCGAGTAGGGGAACCTGGTGGCTCTTTTCCCGAGAAGAATGTGCTCACCCGAGTTAGCAACCCGGTAGTTCTCTCTCTTGAGGTAACTTGAGCTCAACAGCTCTAACGTATTGTCGGGGTAGAGAACCTGGTACCTTATAGAAGGGAAAGCGAGTCTTAACAACTCTTAAGGGAATAACCCCGGGTAGGTGACCCGGTCTACAAAAGTCCACCAACAAGGACTAAATTACGTTCTACATGCGTGCGTGCATGCTACGTAACCCACTCAACTCGGCCTACCCATCTCGGTACTCATTACTGTTGGATATAGGGGGAGCAACTTGAAGTTTGAAGCTTAGGACTTGGAAGAATGTTTTGAGCTTTTCACATGCCTTGAAGATTGTACTTTAAATTAAATGTGTGAGAGGCCATCTTTTGATCCTTGCATTGCATACATATAAATCATTAACATGCTTACATGTTTCTCATTAAAATATCAAAGCTATTCATGTTCTAAAAGAAATCAATAAGTTATGGTTAAAATGTTTTTTTTTGGAAAAATGTGTTTTCACTGCTTTAATTGATTAAGCCCTCGAATTAATTAATTACACAAGAGTACAACCCAGTGTTGGGTTATGCCAGGTTCACATACAACTTGTCACAATACTGTTGAAAGGTGACAGCCGAGTTCATATACAAATTCCCGGGTTACACCGGGTTCATATACAAACTTGTGTTACGTTATAAGGTTGAAAGGTGACGGCCGAGCTCATGTACCACTTGTCGGGTTCCAAGATTTAGTAACATTATAGTCAATCCGGGTTGGGTTCCAAAATCATCCGAGCTTCAGGGTTCCTGATTCGTGTAGACGCACTGATATTAATGATGGTAATGGTAGGGATGTCGGGTTCCAAAACTCATCCGGGTTCTTGATTTGCTGGTATTGATGATGGTAGTTAAAAAGGAGGTCGGACTCCAACTATCTATCGGGTTCTAACAAGCCTATTCTTTTTCCTGGATTCGTATTAAAAGGTCAGGGTCCTCGAGTTTGTATACCACTGGCCGAGTTCCATAATAATCGATTACTTGACTCTTGTAATCGATTACATAGTAAAAATGAAAAGCATGCCTCATTGCTTTAATCGATTACCATGAATTGTAATCGATTAAACTAAGCTTGTCTCATTCTAAACTTCACTGCTTTAATTGATTATAGCTCGGTTTAATCGATTATTCTGTTCATTGCTCAAACCCAGAAATCAGTATGAACACTTTAATTGATTAAGTGGCAATTTAATCGATTACACAAGGCTTTTTAATCGATTATTTGGCGTGTTTAATCGATTACAGTTAGTTACAAAAAACTGTTATAAATAGGAGTGAGACTTGGCTTGGGAAAAAAACTTGAATACTTCGAATTTTCTGAATACACACAAGCTTTCACAAAGTTAGAAAGTGATTTTCTGGGTTAACTAACTTCTTGTCCCACTCTTTAATCTTCATGGGTATTGAATGATTTCTTGTGCAAGAGTTTTCAAAGAAGAATAGGAGAGCATGTTCTGAAATTCATTTTGTTCATTCAACTCTAATTGATAAACCACATGCATTCATATTCATTGGATCATCAGGTTGTTTCTCTCCATTCTCTTTGGTTGTAAATTTGTTTTTGCAATTTTTGTTATTTAGAGCTATTGTAAATTGTTCTTTGAAGCTTGTACTAGAGTAGTGTTCTCTAGGAAAGAACAGAGTAGTGTTCTCTAGTTCTTGTTCATTAGAAGTCTAATAGGATTTTAGATTTCTTTCTTTATCTAGAGTTGATAAAAAGTGTTTGTAATAAAGCTTGTAAGAATTGAAATTTATAATAGTGGAAATCTAATCTAGTGTTGATTAGAAGAAACTGGATGTAGCTTCTCTTGAGAAATGAACCAGTATAAATTCTTGTGTTGATTTACTATTCCTTAATCTCTATTAGTTATCTTGTTCATTGGTTCTTAGTATTTTTATCGTCACTCAACAAGTTCTGTTTTGAGCTATTGATTTCTTGAGCTGAGTGGTTTGATTGATTAAAAGCATTCTTGGTTTAAAAGTGATTAAGATCCTTACTCTGATTTTATAAAGAATTTTTAAAAGACCAAGTATTAACCAATTCACTCCCCTCTTGGTTATTGTGGGTATTCTTATTGTTTTCAATCACCTTTATAAACACTTCTGCAAAGTGCCTTAGAAGTTTTTCCAGCATCAAAATGCCACTTCACACACATGCAGGGGAAGTTCTCAAAGCATCTACTCCCCACAAGAACACCAAGCATCAACACAACAACTTCTAAAAAAAAGGCATAAAACACCCTATTCAGAAAATGACATGGCTTCCCTGGAAAACAACACACACAGGGACATGCAGTTATCGTCACGGCTGGACTCCCTGGCCCTCAAACCGTGGTACTCAAAGCCGTTAAGAAACACAATAAAACTCCCATTACCTAATTAGAGTTCATTCACAAGCTTTACGATGTGTTTGTCCTGAACTCTAGCTCCGACCACGAGGTTCTTCTTAACGTCGGGAGTTCCGCAGTAGCTACAGTGGCTCTCGTGGGTGGAATGCAACACAAAAAGGTTAAGGGAGAGGAAAAGAGAGTTCTAGGTGACAATTTCCGAGAGAGGATAGAGAAAAGCAAGAGGAAAATGCAAAGAGAAGATAGATGAATAAGCTTCCACTGCACACTCCTTCTCTTAAGTACTCAGCTGACAGGACATGTCCACCTTGCGTGTTCGGGCAGCAACCACAGCCAATCAAAGTTGACTTAGTACATCCATCATAAAACACGCATACAAAGGCAGAACAAAAACAACCAGCACTTACCAAAATAAATCAAGTAATTAAGCAACATAACACACATGGCACATGAAATTTAATCACTAATTACACACGTCAAGCCTCCAGATTAGTAACTTATAATCCAGGTTGTTACACACCCTAAGTTGGACTGCAATCAAATGATAAGAACTGATTTTGGGAAGACTTAGAGGAGGCTCTGAGAGGAATACCATGAGATGAGAAGATTTCATAGGAGGATATCTAAATGGTCATGTTGGTAAAAGCAATGGAGGTTTTGATAGAATTCATGGAGGTTTTTGCTATGGGACAAGAAATAAGATGGGAAACGATATTTTGAACATTGCACTAGCCTACGATTTGATGCTAGCAAACCGCTTTTTCCAAAAAAGGGAGTCTCATCTTTTCACTTATCATAGTGGTCAAAATCGTAGTCAAATTGATTTCTTTATGGCTAAAAGATAAAAAATCTTGTATCGACTGCAAGGTCTACCCTGGAGAGTGTGTTGCTACGCAACATAAGCTAGTAGTTCTAGAAGTTTGGTTCAACAAAGTACTTAATATGAGGAAGAAAGCTCAAAACCGAAGGATAAGATGGTGGAAGCTAAATGAGCTAAAATAAATAGAGTTCAAGGAAAACATGTGTGAAGGATTGTGGGAGTCTGTTGGACAATCAAATGAAATATGGAATGAGATGACTATGTGTATCCAAAATGTGGAATGAGGGTGTTGGGAGAAAGCAAAGGAAACAAATTTCTTACAAAGGAAACATAGTGGTGGAATGGAGAGGTGCAAGAGGCAATTAAATAGAAGAAGGAATGCTTTAGATCTTTGCATAAAGGTCCCAATGATGAGAACTTGCAAAAGTTTAGATTACGAGAAAAAATGCAAAGAAAGCAGTGCCGGAAGCTAGAGGCAAGGTTTTCGTTGTTTTGTATAAAAATCTTGGGGGGAAGGATGGTGAAAAAGGTATATACAAACTTGCAAAAAAGAGGGATAAGAAGAGTAAAGACCTCACCCAAATTAGATGCATCAAGGATGAAAATCAAATTTTTTTGGTAAGAGATAAAGATGGATGAACTACTTTAACAAACATTTTAATAGGGATGGCGATGAAAGTGAGGTGGACTTGGAGGACGCTTATGAACTAAATAGAAGATTTGTGCACAAAATTAATGCACATGAAGTTAAGGAATCTTTAAAGAGGATGAAGAATAATAAAGCTTTAGGACCTGATGGCATCCTAGTGAAGTGTGGAGAGGCCTAGGGGATGTGACAATAAAATGGATGACCAATCTTTTCAATAAGATTCTTCAAACAAATAAGATGTCTGATGCTTGGAGGAAAAATATGCTTTTGCCTATTTACAAAAACAAGAGAGATATCCATAATTGTTCTAACTATAGAGACATTAAGCTTATGATCCATACTATGAAGTTGTGGGAAAGAGTTATTGAACATCGCTTGAGGAGAGAAACTAAGGTTTCTGTAAATCAATTTTGATTTATGCCAGGAAGATATACCATGGAAGCCATTTTCTTAATGCGACAATTAATGGAAAGGTATCGAGAAAAGAAGAAAGACTTACATATGATGTTCATAGATCTTGAGAAAACATTTGATAGGGTCCCAAGAAAAGTTTTATGGTGGGCTGTTGAGAAGAAAAAAGTACCATTAAAGTATGTAAATGCAATTAAGAATATGTATGATGGGGCTCCCACATGTGTGAAAACTTGTAATGGAACATCAAGTTATTTTCCTATTACGGTAGGTGTATTCCAAGGTTCGACTATTAGTTCTTATCTCTTTGCCTTAGTGATGAATGAACTAACAAAATATATTCAAGAGGAAGTGTCGTGGTGTATGCTTTTTGTAAATGATATTGTGCTTACTGATGAGACAAATGTTAGTAGGAAACTTGAATTGTGGAGAAACACTTTGGAGTCTAAAGGATTCACGTTAAGCTGGAGTAAGACTGAGTATATGAAATGTGAGTTTTCACTGGTAAGAGATGATGATCAAGACCTCATGCATCTACTTGGTCAAGAGGTACCCAAGAAAGATGTTTTTAAATAACTAGGATCAATTTTGCAAAAAGGTGAAGAGATTGATGAAATGTAAATCATGAATTAGAGCATGGTGGATGAAATGACAAAGTGCATCTGAGTTGTTGTGTGACCACAAAATTCCCCTTAAGATAAAAGAAAAAATATATAGAACAACTATAAGACCTACAATGTTATATGGAGGTGAATGTTGGCCAGCACATAGGCAACATGAGCATAAAATAGGGGTAGCAAAAATGAGGATGTTAAGGGGGATGTGTGGTTATACGAAGATGGATAAGATAAGAAATGAAGATATTCGACGATAGGTAACGTAGTACTGGTGAGTGAAAAGATGATGGAACATAAATTAGGGTGTGGTGGTTTGGCCATGTAATGAGACAGCCATTGGATGCTCCCGTAAGAGTAAAAATTTGTTACCAAGAGCTCGACACAAAGAGAGGTAGAGGTAGACCGAAAATTACCTGGGGAAAGGTAGTTAAACAAGACTTAATGGAGTAAGATATAGATTGGCGGACGGTGTGTCTTAGGATAGAATGGAGAAAATTTATAAGATTGGTAAAGGGTTAGACTCGTTATTATCTCTATGTTCCAGATGGTCTCTTTTTAGTCCTTTTTCCTCTTCATCTCCCCCTCATTCTTTTCTTTTATCTTATTTTCTTTTCTTTTATTATATTTCTTTTTTTTCTTTTTTTTTCCAACCTCCTTATATCTATCATTGGGTTCATGTACCATCGACCCCAATTAGCTTGAGTTAAAGATTTTGTTGATGTTGAATCCATTTCCATCCTCCTTAATGCATAGAAAAAGACCAACTCATGATGGCTTAAATGACACACAGTAAACATGCTAAGCACAAAAACTTGAAATTGATTTTGTACTTGTTTTTTTTTTGTGTGTTTCATATCATTTAGGCCTTCCTCATGTTACAAGGTTATTTTCATTTATCCTTAAAAGTTCTTCTTAGGCTTCTAAAAGTGAATAAAGTTTCGTGAGTGAATTTATCATAAAGGAAGTGGTGGTAAGCACTAAGCAGAGAACTAAATGATATTTAGCAAAAGAAGCTTACTTAGGAGAAAGAATATGTTGTGATTCTAGTTTAGATATCATTAATTAAGTTGATAAATGCTAGCAACACATTCTTTTGAGCACTCTTTCTCTTATTGGTTGAATTTTAAAAAATATTACAAAAAATTATAGGTCTCACCTGCACCCGCCTCGATTTCGATGGGGAAAAACTGAGTTGATCAGATTCGGTTTCAGTTTTGGTTTTTCCCTGCATATTAAATTTGGGGGCGGGTGCAGTTTTGATAATGCTGGTATCAGTCCCTACCCCCACCCCCGCCCCCGCCCCAGCCTCACCCCTATTAAAATATAGTATTGCCAGCCAGCTTGCACGCCCTCTGCTCTGACCATTATTTCGTCGACTTGGTCGCCATCTACACCATGCCTTTTTTTGTCGATCTCGCACCTCTTCTACGTTCAGTTTGGGGATGGGACGGGGTGGGGAAAATCGACTTCCATCGGGGGTGGGGGCAAATTTCTAGCCTCATCGATTTTCAGGGCTGGGCTGGGGGTGGGGGTTTTGAGAGGTGATGGTGGGGGCAGGTTAAGCAAAAACTGCCCCCGACTGCCCCTGTTGCCATGCCTACTCCAAGCCCATAACATGTTGTGGCAACAAAATCTGGAGATGTAGCAAAGGACCAAACAAGCCTAGGTGATCCTCCAAGCACAAGCAACAACTCTTTGGAGTTTGGAGGGGGAGGCCATAGTGGAATAGTGGAACAATAGAGTGATTTCAACCCCCCTCATGAAGGTTGTGTTGAAATGAGAGATACCAATGAATATTCTGATCCTTAAGATGCCAAATTCATCAAACATGCATATGCAAGTAACAACATAATGGCTTCTAATCTAGCTACTGGAGCATAAGTTTCATCATAGTCTATGCCTTCCTCTTGGTTGTAACCTTTAGCAATCAATCTAGCTTTGTTCCTTACTATGATGCCACTTTCATCCAGCTTGTTTCGAAAAACCCATTTTGTGCCAATAGGTTTATGAGTCGATGGTCTTGGGACTAACTCCCAAACTTCATTTCTTTTAAATTGGTTTAACTCATCATGCATAGACATTAACCAATGTTCATCCAGCAGAGCTTGATCAATACTTTTTGGTTCAATCTGTGAAACAAAAGCCATGGTACAACAAAGATTTCTTAAAGAGGATCTAGTAGAAACTCCCTGGGATACTTCCCCAATTATGTTGTCAAGAGAAATATCTTTAGTTGTCATCCACTCCTTGTGCTTTTGTTCAGTAGTTGACTGTTCCAGTACATCATTTGATTTAGTTTTTTCTTTTTCATTCAGATCATTAAGTTGCAGAAATTCTTCCTTTTGTCTTGCATTAACATCATACTCCAAATTCTCTTTGGAAGGGTTAGACTCATCACATATGACATGGATAGATTCCTCAACACACAATGTTCTTTTATTGAAGATCCTATAAGCTTTACTTTGCAAAGAGTAACCAAGAAAAATTGCTTCATCAACTTTGGAATCAAATTTGCCACTAGAATTTTTTACCATTGTTTAAAACAAAACACTTGCAGCCAAATGCTCTAAGATGAGATATGTTTGGTTTCCTTCCTTTGTATAGTTCATCAGAGATTTTCTTCAAAATAGGCCTTATGAGAATCCTATTCAAGGTATAACAAACAATACTTACAGCATCAGCCCAAAAGTGCTTAGGCAATTTTATTTCATTTAGAAGAGTTCTTGCACCTTCCTCAAGTTATCTATTTTTCCTCTCCACAACACCATTTTGTTGGGGTGTTCTTGGAGCTGAAAAATTGTGATTAATTCTAGATTCTTCATAAAATTTTTCAAAGTATTCATTTTAGAATTCTCCACCATGATCACTTCTAATTGAAACAATATTGCAAGCTTTTTCATTTTGAATTATCTTGGCCAATTTTCTAAAAGCTGTGAATGCATCACTCTTGGATCTTATGAATAAAGTCCATGTGTATCTTGAGTAATCATCTACAATGACAAGTCCATAGAAATTACCTCCCAAGCTCATGGTTCTTGAAGGACCAAATAAATCCATATAAAGCAACTCAAGAGGTCTAGAGGTAAAAAAACAACATTTTTGCTTTGAAAAAAATTCTTTGTTTGTTTCCCTCTTTGACAAGCTTCACATATTTTATCCTTCTCAAACTTAAGCTTAGTAATCCTATAACCAAATCCTTTTTCACAAGCTTGTTCATGTGATGCATATTTATATGACTTGCCCTTTTATGGCATAACCATGTTTCATTAGTTTTACTTACAAGACAGCTAGTGTTATGAATGAATGCATGGTCAATGGACAAAACATAAATGTTACCCTTTCTTTTGCCAACATGGATAACTTCACCGCTTTGATTGTCATAAATCAAACAGCAATTGTTGTTGAAGGAAACTTTGAACCCTTTGTCACATAGTTGGCTTATGCTTAGGAGATTATGTTTCAAGCCATCAACATACAAAACATTTCTGATCATTGTTTTGAGGTTGTCTCCTATGTTTCCTTCTCCAATTATCTTTCCTTTGTTATTATCCTCATAGGTGACAAATCCTCCATCTTTGAGTATAACATTTGTAAGCATGGATATGTCGCCTGTCATGTGCCTAGAGCAACCACTATCAAGATACCATAGTGATGATTTTGCTCTTAGACACACCTGTAAAATTCAAATCAAGTAACAAGGAAAGGTACCCAATTGAGGTTGGGTCCAAAGGGGTTAACTATTTTCTTTTTATTTTGCACCCATACACATTCTTCATTAGGCACATAATATTTCCTAGCATATCATTTAAAAGATGTATGTCCTTTCTTCATGCAATAGTTATAAGTTACAGTTCTTGATGATATTTCAAAGTAAGCATTTTGATTGAACTTTGTTTTATAAAAACTCTTTTGATTCTTCTGTTTTGGTGGTACAAATTTGGTTTTTCCACTATATTTTGAACCATGTTTGTATCCCAAACCAGAAGTATCTCCAGCATATTTTTGCACACTTAAAATTTCAGCCAAGTTGCACTTTCCTCTATAAAGCATTCTCAAAAGATCAACGAAATAGTTATTTTCTGAAAGTAGTAGCATATATTTTTCTCCTTGGCTTCTTTTGAAAGCATCAAACTCATCTTGTAACAATTTGCATTTTTCTACCTTAGAAGAAGAAGAAGAAGGGCATATACAACCATTTGCCTTGTAACTTGAAAGAAATTTTTCATTCTCTTCTTTCAACTTACAAAGATCACTTTGCATTTCTGCAAGTTTGGTGATATGCCATCTTAGATATCCTTTCAGCTTATTATTTGCTTTTGCTAGCTTTTGAGCCCCATCATGCATTTCATGAAAAAGCATCAACAATGTTATCATATTCTGAATTTACCTCAGATTCAGCACTAGAGAATCCTTCATCATCACTCAACGTTGAAGTGAAGCATACATTTGCTTCTTCTTCATTCTCACTCCTTGATTCAGAACTTGTTGATTCATTATCTTCCCATGCAATGTAGGCTTTCTTTGGCTTTCCTTTCTTCTTTATCTTCCTCTCACATTGTTGATTTTTCAAGAATATTGAACATTCAGATTTGATGTGTCTAGGTTTTCCACATTCAAAACACGTAAAGTTGGTAGAGGTGTTGTTGTTACTATCTTTGTCATTTCTCTTGTTGAACTTTGTAAACTTTCTGTTTTTGTTCCTTCTCATGAATTTGCTGAACTTTTTGACAATTAGATTCATGTTGTCATCTTCATATTCTTCACTTGAGTCTTCTTCTATTTCAACCTTAGATGATGCAGCTTCCAAAGCTATGCTTTTGTGCTTCTTTTATGCATCTTTTGCATTGGTTAGTTGTGACATTTCATGTTCATACTCAAGAAGCTTACCAAATAGTGCAGCCATGGACATCTTAGACAAATCTTTGGATTCCTTGATTGCTGTAACTTTTGGTTGCCATAGTCTTGTGAGACACTTTAAAATTTTGATGTTCAATTCTTTAGCATCAAAAGTCTTTCCAAGACCAAGAAGATGATTGACAATGTGAGTGAATCTTGTTTGCAGCTGTGATATGTTTTCAGTATTGCTCATCTTGAACATTTCATATTCATGAATCAAGGCATGCTTCCTTGATCTCCTTACTTCATCTGTTCCTTCATGAGTTTCCTCCAACCTTTCCCACATCTCTTTTGCACTTCTGCATCTCATAGTTCTAAAAAATTCATCAGAAGACAAAGCAAATGTAATTATGTTTTTAGCTTTAAAATCATATTGCATAACTCTTTTTTCAGCTTTTGTCATTTCATCCCATTGTTTGGGAATCAACTTCTTATCAACAGTTTTCATAGGAACCAAAGGACCTTTTTCAATAGCATTCCATGCACCGGGATCATTGGATTGAATAAAGATCTGCATACGATTTTTCCAAAAACTAAAATGCTTACCCTCAAACATTGGTGGACGATTGAGAGAAGCTCCATTTCTAAAAGTTATTTGAGTATTATTCATTTTCTTTAAAAAAGAAAGTGATCTTGAATAACTTTCAAGAACCAGCTCTTGATACCAATTGAAAACAATGAATATACTGCAAATACACCAAGAGGGGGGGTGAATTGGTTCAAAACTGATATTTAAAATTTTTCTAAAACAAATTGTGGAATTAAACTCTTGGATCGTATCACTTGTTCACCTTAAAATCCAGAAATCCTTCTTCAACCAAAATCAAACCTTGATATACATGTAATGATAGAAATTGTTTCTTTGAAGATAATATTTGATTTCACAAAGATAGGTAATGAAATATACAGAATTCTAAATAAGAGACAAGGAAATTTATACTGGTTCACCTCTCAACCATGGAGGCTACATCCAGTTACTTCCAACCAACACTAGGTTAGAGTTTTCACTATATCAACGAATCTTTACAAGTAGTTTTACAACGATCACCTTTATCCACACTAGATAAAGAAACAAAAATCTAAATCCTATAGACCTCAAATGATTAAGACCCAGAGAACCCTACTCTATCTTTACCTCTAGAGAATCCTACTCTAGAAAACCACTTTAAAGAATCAAAGATATATCAACAGAATTTTTAATACACAGAAAAACTCTAAAGAAAGATTCAAGAGATACAACATGTGATCCTTCAAATGAATGAATGAATGAATGATGTTACCAATCAATCAGGTTTAATACAAATCAAAGCTCAGAATAAGAACTCTTGAAATCTCTTCTTTTCTTTAACAACTTATCTCAAAGATTTTACTCTCTTGATCTCATGAGAGATTTTTCACTCTTAGAACAAATCATTATTTTGACTCTTGAAATAGCTTTCTAACTTTTTGATGATTCACACAAAATTCAATGTTGTGTAGAACAATTCGCTCTAAGTCTATTTATAAAGACAAGTTAAGCAAAGTTGTTATAAAACAGATTTAACTAACAATAATCGATTAAAATGACAAGGTAATCGATTATTTAATCATATGTAATTGATTAAATTATCACATAATCGATTAATATGTTATTGAGCTTCCTGAAAATATTTTTATGAATAGGATAATCAATTAAATCGATACTTAATCGATTAAAGCAGTCTAAGCATTTTTGAAGCATGAAGAAATAATCGATTACATAAGACTGGTAATTGATTAAACCAGTAAAGCTCAAACATGAAAAACACGAACCCGGCCTGTGTAATCGATTACTGAAACTGGTAATCGATTATTCCAGGAAGGCATCATGACAAAAAATTTAAGATAATCGATTACATAACAAAATAATCGATTATTCCAGTGATGCATGTTTTTCAAATATAACTATGTAATCGATTACAAGAAGCTGATAATAGATTAAAATGTTCTTCAAGGCTTTTCCAGAAATAGTATGAATGTATTTAATCGATTAAACTGCTTGTGTAATCGATTAAAACAATAAGTTTTCATTTTTCAAAAACTTAGCCATGAGAACTTATCTTCTTATGAAATCATTGGATTGCTTTGAGATTTTAATCAAAAACTATGTATTGATAATGAAAATGCAAATGCAAATGAAAGATCACAAGGCAAATCACTTGAACCACTTAGACAAATTACAAATGCATTCAAATGATTGGGCATGTAAAAAGCTAAAACTTCAAGCCTTCATCCTTGCTTCAATCTTCTTGCAGCTTTCCTTAGAATCAATAATCTTCTTCTCATAATCAACATCTCCCATTCCCACATTTAAGACATGGACAAGATAATTTCCACCCAGACATGGTGCATTACATGTGGTAAATTGTAAGAATTCTTCAACCCCAATTTCGTACTCGTCACTAATGTGGGGTACTTTCATCCAAGTACGATCCATATTTGCGCTTTGGTGTCATTCTCATATTGTAAAACTTATATGTGTGAAAATCTATTTTTTCTTAAAAAGGTGTGGCCCTCACTACTAAAAAAATGCCTTTCTACGACAGTTCTATACCCAATACAAAGACAGTTGTACAACCATCTTTGTATCGAATGTCGTTGAAAGTCATTACTTTCAACGACGGTTATAAAATCGTCTTTGTAGCGCTCACTTTTTAGACAGTTCCTCAAGGAAACTGTCTTAGAAGATGGTTTTCTAAAACTAACAAAAGAATTAACATGTATTTCTAAGACGATTATTAGGAAAACTGTCTTAGAATGTGGCCTAAGAATCGTCTTAGAAATGGGCTTTAAAAAAAATTGTAAATACAAGCTTTCTAAGACGATTTTTCGAAGAACCATCTTAGAATTAATTTTAAATTATTTTAATTTTTTTTAAAAAAAATATTTTTAATACGGTTATAAAATCTACTTTTTAAGACGGTTTTCCTAAACCTTGCAGATATAACACATATGTAGACAAATGTTTCAATTAAACAAAAAGAAAAAAAAATCCACCTTTGTGAACAAGATCAAATATCTAGGCACCAAGAGCTACTAGATTTCAGTTAGTTATCTTTCCATCGATCTCAGGATAGGGATTATGACAACCTCTTATTATAGAATTTGGGTCCCTGAAGGTCACCTACAAAACAAAAGTATAAACAGATATTTAAGTGAATGGAGTAAAACACCAAGAAGTGAAAGACCAAGTGCTTAAAGAGTAGAGAAGCGGGTGTTACAAAGCCATATCCTTTTGATCTTCCAGTGATTCTATTAGTGATGACAACATCCTCTAAGATCTCCCCAAACTTATCAAAATAGCATTTTAGAATGTCTCTCTTAGTCCCCTAAGCCAGTCCCCCAACAAAGATCCTAGTATAGGTTGTGTCAGCGGCATTTTTGTCTCTCTTTGTCGTTTTCCAGTGTTTTAGAGTATCTTTCTTTGTTGCTTTCCAGCCACAGCTCATCAGAAACTGCTAGATTCCATTTCTCGTCGTCCTTTCGTCTTTCTCCTCCTCTAACCTCTTCACCTCCAACTGCAATGACCTTCACGTATACAAAAAAACAAAAAAAAATTAAAAGAAAAAAGTTAAATACCAAAATTAGATCTAAAACTTGAAAACAATAAAATATTATGAGGAGTTTTTTTATTTGCAAAGATTTACAGAATGGAAACAACATTGCATTAGACCTCGCGGCGGAGCTCGATGACGTGGAGTTTGCGCAATTCGTCCAGCCAGGGGACGTGATCGAAGATGGTGACGGCGACACCATTCTGGCTCGGCAATGGAATCTTGTTGTGGCATTGGTCGGCGAATCGGTGGCTAAGATCATGAAATTTCTGCTCGCAGTGGCACACAGTGGCGAGGAGGCGCGTGGTGCACGACTGGACCTCCATGGCAACAGTGTCGTAGTCCTTGAAGCCATGGCGGTTCACAACACACGCAAAGAAAAACAAAAAAGATATTGTGGTGCGCGTTTTCCATATGCTGTATATGAGCTAGCTAGCGCGCAAAATTTCAAAAGACCACGATGGTTTTAAAAAGAAAATGTTGTGGAACATAATCAACAAGGACAATTTTATTGAAACCGATGTTGTGCATTTCATTTTAATTACAACATTGCTACCATATTTTCTTTCGACAATGCTTTTTTGGAAATCATCGTCGATGGACCATCATGAAAAATACTATTATTGTAGTAGTGGCTATTCATGGGTGAATGGAGCTAAAAAATGGTGGAGAAATGAAAAGGTGGAATAAAATGTCTTAGGAGAGTTTGACAACACTATAGCCTCCACCCAGACTTCAATATTAGGTCAAAAGAGACCTCCCCCCCTTTGAAAATTTTTGTTAGGCCCCTTTCATTCTCTTTATTTTTTTCTCTTTAGGTGACAATGCGACAACTGACAATTCTAGCCAAGAGAGCCAAAAATTTCATTGGGCTAGAGCTTCATTAATAGACACTGGATGCTTTGGCTGGTGCACAAAGTACCTCTCTCTAACATAGATGATCTCCAAAGATATAGAGGTGCCACTGAGTTATTCTAGCTGGGTGAGACTTGGGTTTCTGCCCTTTAACTATGACTCCACGCTGCTCCATGAGTAGGCTTCCAAACCTCCATTCAAGATTAATTGAAAAATATAAGATTTGATTTCTAATTTTAACATATTGAAAAATTCCTAATAAACTACACGCTAACTAAAAGAAAGACAAGAAACTAAACTTTAAATAAGGAATAAATTAACGAGATCGATAAATACAATTATATGTACCTAAAATGGTAAGCATATAACACAGTTATCAAACCTCCCACTTCTCTCCAAGATAAAATTAGGGTAGTTTTGAGAAAATTTCGACTAGTTGCAAAAGGAAAGGGAGAAGATAAAGGATATTGATAAAGAGGGGGAGTGAGAGTCTCTCTGAAAATCGTAGTCTCTAATTTATAATACTTAAGCAGACATTTGAAAAAGGATAAAGATTATGATATAAGATGTTGGACGCACTAAAAGTAATATACTACATATTAAGAGAATATGATGAAAAAAAATACTAGAAAAAAATAAAGAGTCAAATTTAAATGTAGGAATTGAAAATTAAATTAGTAAAGTATAAGAATGTGTATTGTTATATTAAAAATCAAAACCTATATATAATTTTTTAAAGAAAATAATGAGAGAAAGGAGCCAGTGTCCACCCTTTGTATTGCATCTGCCCTAAAATTCTTATATTAAGAGGTCTTGACGTTTTCTCTTATTTAAAAGAAAAATAATTTACAACAGCCTCTACCGTTATCTATAAATAAAAGTCAAAGTAAAACGTCAGCAAAAAAAAAGTCAAAGTAAAAAATTATAATTAATTTACGCATATATTATAAATTAAAATTCATAATTTGGAGAGTGAGACTCTTAGTTTTCACTATCTTTATTAGAAACTTTCAACATTCTGTCTTTTTTATTTATTTGGAGGCGTACTTCAGACACTATCTCTATAATTAAGTAAAAAAAATCTCAATCATTAATTATCTTAATTTTATTTTTATGTCTAAATTCAATTTCAATAGTTTTATTTTAAAATTAATTACCAATGGTTAAAAAATAATTTTATATTACTATTTAAATTTTTCTTGTAAATATTGCTATATGATATATAATCAAATATATTTATTTATTATAAATTTTAATTATAGTGTAATTTATATATTAAAGTATTTATTTATTATGAATTTTAGTTATAGTGTAATTTATATATTAAAGTATTTATTTATTATGAATTTTAGTTATACAAAAACAAGTATTTATTTTGTATATGGCATAGATTTATAAAACAAAGCATCCAACATATTTGTTATCTGAAAAGGAAATATTATTTTCCTATCAGTATTTTTTCCCCTTTTTATATATAAAATAGATTACAGAGTAGTAGCCAGGAAAATAGAGATAAATCTCAACCTAACGGTTGGGGCTGTTGATCTGAAATTTCGTTGACAGTATCCATACATTATTATGGCTCATCACCAAACCCTATGATAGTTGCGTTGTGAGTATTTTCATCATATTAAGTAATTAAATTAGTCTTTTTTAAGTGTGAGTGGGGTAGTTAGTAACGTAAGTATCTATGCTTTATATTCTGCTGAACTAATTAAACTATTACCCTTTACTTGTGTTTTTTACCTTAGATATTCATTTTCTTTTCAATCATAAAAAAAAAAATACATTGCTGACATAGAGGTTGATTGTCTTTTCTTCATTGAGTTACAACTCAATTTGACTTTAGTATTACGTACTTATTCGTCTTTAAATTGTTTTGTTTTTTCAAAGCTTGAAATTTGTTGGAAAGTATATAGTAATAGTTTATGAATGAACGTTAAAACTATAATGTGAGTCTAATCAAAATCCAGCTCTCACACGGAAAGCAGTGCGGACAGATAGTAACATTTGTCATCATAGCTTATAGTTTTAAATTTGTGACTAAATGTTAAAGGTTTCGAATTTATTAAACAAGGATAAATTATTTAATTACTTAGAAAAAATTGTTACTGGAATTGTTAATTATTTAATCCTTTTGTATGTATTTGGCAATACGCCAAAGAAACTATATTGAATACTATCTTGCACTGTATTATATATGATCGATTGTCCCAAACCCGTCGTTGCTAATAAGGCACAAATTCACATAGGGGCTGTTTTATGACTTATTGATGGCTTAACATTGATTTAAATAAAAGGGGATGTTGTTAATCAGTGTACTTTAAAGAATTAATAATATTTTTTTATATTAAAAACCACAACAAAGTATACTAATGATATTTTTTTAATAAGTTTTTTAATTTTAATTCTTTAGCTTATGCCTTTAAGCACTGATTAGAATTTGTTAAATAACAATAATGCCTTTAGCTTATGCCTTTAATTTTATAGGCCTAGTTCTATAAAGGAAAAAAATGAAAATTTCAAATCATTACTTGAAATTAGCGTTGATTCTTCTACTAACCCTATAAACTATACGGAAATTCCACTATAAGTTCTTATTAAGGTTGATGGTCTTTCCTAACCTTACAAAGCATCGTGTCTTTTCCTAATCTGTTTTTGTTTTGTTTTTTCATATACGAAAAATTCAAATAATCAATACTAAATAAAAATTTAATAATGAATTATTATATAAAGTTTGACTTAAATATCTTTTTGGTTTCTTAAATTTGGACATTTTTTCTCTTAAATTTATAAATGGTTTATCTTTATCTTTTAGATTTGAAAATAACTCACTTTTGATTCTTGTTTTTTTATTTTTTTATTTTTGTAATCATTTTAGTCCCTCTAATAAGAATTCAAGGGGGATTAATTTTAAATTATAGGGATAACAATATTCTCATTTAAATTTGGAAAATCAAAATAAAAAAGACCTAAGTTTGAGGGGGGCTCGGGGAATATCCAAAAATGTAAAATTTAAAAAATTATAATCATTTTTAAATTTTTGAAAAACTAGAAAAGTATTGGAGAATGAAAAGTAAGAGCCAGCAAAAAAGTACTGGATTGTCGTTAAATTTCTGTACACCAGATTTTTCATCCTTATCTCTATTAAAACCATAAACAAAATTAGTTCATCATAGTACTGGATTGTCCTTTAATTTGAAGATGAAAACAATCATGATTGTTTTCCAACCATACAATCAAACAGCTGCCAGACGGAATATTATCGAACTATTATTTTCATATTAATTAAAGAGTACTATTATCGAATCAGGTATTTTTTTCTTCTATTTTTTAAGTCTAAATTCCATTAAAAAAAAGCGTTGTATAATTAAACACACACAAACTTACAAAGAGACACACACAGAATGCATTAAAAAAAAAAGAAAGACACACACATACATGTACATTAAGAAATTAATTAAACTAGAAATCATATATAATTTTATAAATATAATTGACTATATTTTTTATTTCTCACGCTTTCTGTACAAGCACAAAAGAAATAATTGCTTCTCATTTTTTTTTTCATTTACAGATGTTTGAAATACTACAGTATCAATTTTCTCTCTTCTTTTGATACTCTTTTTTCTTTCATGATAAAATATTTTCTCTGTTCGTTTTCTTTCATTCTACTCTCAGGCTCCAATGCTCCATATAAATAAGTATAGATGTCGTAAGTTTTGATCAAGAGAGAGGTTTTAATATTAAATTCCACAATTTAAAATGCCCTGTTCTACGTATGAATCTATAATTAAAATAAAAATATTCTCTTGGCTTTTGCTTGACTAAAATACAATAATATATACATATTTCGGTGCCTGGTCTGCCAGCAGAATTTGGCAAAACCGTGGGAGGATGGTGAATGCGAGTTTCGTCTAACTCACGACTACGACCACTCAGATCTTGAACCTTTTGAAACTGGGAGTATTATTTCCTTTTATTTTCTTTTATTTTTGATAAAATTAAAGAAGTATTATTTCCTTATAATAGGTGAAAGGTCAAATATTAAAGAAAGGAGGTTCAGTGAAAAGAACCAATATTAACGGTTTGAGTTCAAATAATTAACCACAAGAAGGTTAAAAACAGGAAGAAGAAAAAAGTTAAAGGTGTGTTTGATTTTAATTTTTATAAATTACTTCTAATTTTAAATTGTAATTAAATAAAGTTGCTCATACAATTGTGAAAATTGGTGCAAGTCACAAAGTAAAGTGTGAAATTGAAAAATAGGTTATGAAAATAAAAGAAGAAAATGAGAAAATGTCTCAAAACTTTATTTTATTTTTTGGTTTTTAAACCACTTGTTTCTTAAATGATTTTTAAAACTTAATTGATTTTGTATGAGAAATTGTTTGTTAACTACCGCAAAATTGTTTTAGAAAATAGTTTTGAAGACTAAAATGTGAAAATATAATCAAATATTAAGTTGAAAATAATATAACGGAACTTTTGCTTTTTTATGAAAAAAAAAGAAAAATAAGGGAACTTTAAATTATATATATGAATCAAATTTTACCAATATTACACCATTTATAATTTTATAAGTTACAAATTTTAACAATCCAGCTATTGAATTATAATTTATTAATCAAATAATTGTTCATATACTTGATATACTTGATCATATATAGTGTTATATTACTTTGATTTTTTTCTCAAATTTTATTAAAATTAAACCAAAATAAAAATAATCACATTATTCTTATTTTAATATATATTAAAAAAATATTACATCAATCTTGATTTATATAAATGAGATATTAAATAATTTCATATTAATGCAAAATTATATATATATATATATATATATATGATTTGTGTATAAGAATCTTGTAGCCGATGCAACGTGATTGGTATGTGTCTTTGCTACATATTAGTAGAGATGCAAACTGTGTAACTCATTGCCTAGCTAACCTTGGAGTTAGACAGCTCCAGGAACATGTGTGTTTGGGTCTCCCTTCTCCCATCGATAAATACTACATTGTTTAAAGATAGTGCTGGATAGTCTTCCTCTTTTTTGTACTCTTTCCACTATAGATACACACTACAAAAACACATGTTTAGTGACCAAAACATTCAGTCGCTAAATCCTTAAATTCGGTCGCTAAAATTGTCACAATGACCCTGATCGCTAAAATTTCAGCAATCGGAACATTATTTGGTGACTATTTAGCAACCAAAATTTTCAGTTGCAAGGCCACAAAATTCGGTGGCTACTATACATGGGACGAAATCAGCCACCGAAATATTCAGTCGCAAATTCAGTTGCAAATAAGTAATTAAATTTTAATTGTAAAATAGTCAAATAAACTTCAATCGCGCCGCTAATAACTAATTAAATTTAAATATAAAATTGAGTAACATAATATTTGGTCGTTAATAAATAATTAAATTTAACTATAAAATATAGTAAAATAATATTCGGTCGCTAATAAATAATTAAATTTAAAAGAAAAATACAATTAAATAATATTCAGTCGCCAATTTGGTCGCTAATATTATAATTAAAAAATGAATTTTAAATCATGTCAATTGCTCTTTAATAACTGATTTTTAACCTAAAATAAATTAAAAGTTCAATTGGATCACCTCTTCATATTTAATTTTAAATATAAAACAAATTAAAAATACAATTCAATCATTATTTGGTAATGAATTTTATAATAAAATAAATCGATCGTAGATTTGATTGCTTAAAAAATGTTATATTTTTTTTTTCATTTATTACATTTAAACATACTTAATAATTAACGAATATAACCAGAAGTCAATGGCCCTTTGACATGTCATGAGGACGATCACAATATAAAAATGTTACTGTTTGTGCAAACAATGGTCATGTTTGACTCCCTAAATTCAGTATTTGGGAGATAAAAGGAAACAAATTGAAGCACCGTGCCATATGTTGTCTCGACAATGAGCCTTTGAAAGATATGTCTGAAAGAAAGGTATGATATGTATACACAAATGACATTGAACTGCAAAGAAGAAAAAAATGAGAGATTATGAAAGTGAAAGAAAGGATAGTTAAGCATTTAGTATTCTAAAATTGTAAATGAAAAATAAACGACCAATATCAATAACTTAAATGACATGAAATTGCATATTGGGAGTTCTACATATATTCATGTATTTTGGAGTCAATGAAAAACATCGACACCAGTAGGGGGCACCAGTAGCATAATGTAGGAGTCTTTTAACACTAGCTAAGAGAGTAATAATAACCTCATGTCATAACAACACTCTGTTGGTTGCTACATTATTTAATAATTTGATTCAGAGTGCCAACATATTTTCATCTACTAACGGTGAGTCGTCATATAAAGGTTTGTCACCCCCAACCTTGGACATAAAAGAGACTAGACTTTTCTTTTTCTTTCATATTTTATTTACTTTAATATTCAAAAGCATCACACTATCAATAAACGGATTCACCAAAACAATCAAAATACTATATTAAATCCTCCCTTCGTATTCACCTCCCCACCCTTCTCTTTTTTCTCACCTTAATCTTAGGTTTTTTACTTTCATAGTGTAGCAGAATAACATGACAAAATTTATACACTGATTTGTCTCGTACTCCCCTGTATTTGTGTTCTCCAAAAACAATTAAGACTAGACTGTTGGACTCTATCATTCCATAACATACCTGAACAGACAACAATTTTTTTAATTTAAGATTCCTCAAAGAAAGGTTGTAGCATTACCACTCTTGGGGGCAATTTTGTATGAAACATTGTTTGTGCTAGTTTAAACAATTATTGTAGCTCATTTTCACATTTGCTAAAGGTTTCTATACCAAGCTCCCTATAAAATAAAAGTAAGAAAAGTAGTTAGATAATTTGATTTGAACATACCCATTAATTGAGTGCCATTTTTCAATTTAAAATTATGAAGTTGAAAGTCAACCATCCTCCAATGAAGTTATTTGATATTTTGTAACACCCTGAAATTTTGAGTTTCTGAGATAGATATTTGATGTGTGTTATAATAACCAAGGTTAAATAAATAAAAGAAAAAGAAAGAAAAGTTTAAATTTACTAAATTTCTGTCGCAAAAGCATTAGCGACGGCTGGAGACTCACCAGAAAGCCATTTTTCCACTGGTATGCCACGCTGGTAGCGTGGGAGTGGCGCTGATAACGTGAGATTCCAACAGAAAGCCATTTTTTCACTGGTATGTCACGCTAATAGCGTGGGCCTCACGCTGGTAGCGTGGGAGCACGGGCTGGGGGCCTATAAAAGGCCATTTTTACGAAATTTAGGCCAAAAATCAATTCCCTCTTAGGAAGCTTCATATCTTCTCCATACTTCATCTAAACACTTCCCACCCAACTAGAAAGTTGATTAGAACTCCTCCATGAGTTAGATTCTAGCTTCAATTTCTTAAGAGAACCATCAATCGGAGAAATCCCGTTCTCTAGGGAACTTTGGGAAAACTGAGTTTGGAAGGGAAAGAAGGCGATTCAAGGACGCCAAAGCTTGGAGAAGTGATCCTCCAGCCTTCCTCGACTGTTTTGAGGTAAGAAACTCAAGTTTTACCGATTGATTTGTGAAATTGTTCATGGGTGAATAGTAACCCATTTGAGTTAGGACTGGAATTAGGCTTGGGTTCTTTAGGAAAGTATGATCACGAGGTTGTTCTAATGGAAATAGAACTTTGAAACATGACTTTTGATGAAGTTTGATTTTTGCTCTGAGATATGTATGAGTAGGAAGAATGTTGGTTAAATGAGAGGTATTATGATATATATGGGCCTAAGTGTTATTATAAAAGATGTTCAGGAGGCTAAATAAACGGTGAAAACGTGTTGGAATAACTGTTTTAGCCAAGTTGAATGATCATTGATATTTGGCCTGGATAAAGGAAATTGAATTGGTTGGATTGGCTTATGCAGAGTTTTTGGAAGGCTCTAGTGCCTTGGTTAGGCCGAGTTAGATCCTGTTGAGGATCTGTGAGTCGCCTTTAAGGTGGCTAGTTCTGATAACTTTAAGATAGAAGACAAAGATGTCTAGATGAAAAGGAATTGTGTTTCTTTTCTTTTAAACGGTTGAGAACCATTATTTGATACTTGTTTGTGTGCCTTTGCATAGGGCGGGACAAAAAGGGTGTCAGTGGCGGAGACCACAGTCCAGAGATTGGACAGGAAAGCACTGCCTTGCCAGGTAAGCTCTTTGTTCTTGGGAGTATTTTCCATTGCTTGTGTTCCACCATACTCCGAGAGGGAGTGATGGTTGCATACATGATTTATATGCATTGAATTGGTTGTTACAGTTCTATTCATAATGATATGTATGCATGTATCTGTGCTTTGTGTATGGTTGCCTTTTGGATAGATCTTCTGGCCAGTAGATAGATATGGACCTCCCTAGGAGTAGAGTGCAACTCCTAGTTTGGTTTGCTCCATAGGAGAGATTCCTTAAGACCAAGAGATAGGTGGTCCCGTGAT
Source organism: Glycine latifolia (assembly GCA_013407115.1). Lineage (NCBI taxonomy): Eukaryota > Viridiplantae > Streptophyta > Magnoliopsida > Fabales > Fabaceae > Glycine > Glycine latifolia. The sequence continues at coordinate 146,752 of QARZ01000593.1, read as the reverse complement.
GGTTGCAGCCTATTCTCGGAGGTACCATATACATGCATCCTTGCGTAGGGGTAGCTCCCGTTGGATGACACAGGTGTGAGTTCCGGCCTCACACTGGGGACTGAGATGGTCCCGGGGACTGAGATGGTCCACGATGGTATACTGGGGACTGAGATGGTCACGGGGACTGAGATGGTTCACGATGGTATACTGGGTACTGAGATGGTCCTGGATACTGATGATGTTACACATTAGAGCTTGTGTGTGCCTATGTGTTGTTGTGATGGTTTGTGATACCTTTGATGTATGTGATCATGGAAGTGAGCCAGGGTGAGGAGAAGCCTCCAAGAACCCTGAGCTTACTGAGATTGTTATCTCACCCCGTGTGTGGGGATTATATTTTGCAGGTTGTACATCTAGCAGAGATGATGAGTCCCAGGGCGGGAGGCCCCAGTAGGGACGTGCATGGTATAGCTGCTTGGAGCAGTGTTTTGAGAGCTTGGTTGCTTACTGTTGTGTACAGATATATATATATATATATATATATATATATATATATATATATATATATGTTGTTATTTTGCACCCCTGTGAGGGAAAATGTGTATGTTTGCATATATTGAGTTTTGTATATGGTGTACCCTCATATGAGAATGTGATATGTGATATCAGGGCACTGGATGCCTACTATTTTGTATGGATGCCGTCAGAGTATTTTGGTGTGGAATGTACATAGTCTATGTATATTATTTTAGACACATATGGGTAGTGATCTCCGGATATATCTGTATAGATATTATAGTCCTATCTGCTGTTATTCACGTTGTTTTATGTAATCTGGATCATTAAGGCTATTGTGGTGTTGCGGCATTCGTTTAATTTATTGTCTATATGTACCATACATAATGAATCAAGAAATATGGTTTTGAAATGCTTCCGCGTGATTTGGATAACTGTTTTAATTAATTGTCGCGCTAATCTGATTAAATAATATGTTAATACACCGGATGCATACGGGGTGTTACATGTGTTATGTTGCTTGATTGTTTAATTTATTTCATAATTTGCTGTTTTGTAAGGCTTCTGCCTTGGTATGAGTGTTTGGTGAATGTTAGGTTAAGTCAACTTTGTTTGGTTTGTGGTTGATGTACGAACACGCTAAGTGAGCTTGTCAAGTCATCTATATATAAGTATCAGAGAGGCGCAGCGGAATCGTGTTCTTTCTTTTTTTGCATTTTTTTCTCCCTTTTCTCTCTAACTTTCCACACCTAAAAACCACTCCCTTCAACCACTTTGAACCACCAAGGACCACCGTAGCTTGCCACGGAACCCTACGGCAAGAGGAACCTCGTGATCGGAGCAGAAGTCTTTGAAAACCCTTCTTGAAGTTCAAACGAGAACGGAGCCCCAACCTTTCCTTTCTTAGCTTCCTTGAGAGCGCTATGTTTGGACAAGCTCACGCTTCAAAGGATAGTGTTATGACATCGCTAGACTGTCATAGAAGGACTCTTGGTTAGGTAAGGGGAGTTTATTATGTTGATAATCAGTTTTAGATACCATAGTTGGGGGCCAAGGAGTCCAACTATGAAGATAACTGCATGTCCCTGTTGTGTGCTGATTTTCAAGAAAATCTATATCTTTTAACGAATAGGATGCAGAATGTTATGATTAATGGTGTTTTTGTGTGAAGATATTGATGTTGTAAGAATCTTCTGTCCGTGAAGTTGATGTCTATTGCTGTGAACTCCTAAACTACCTTTTTAACGGTGTGTTTGTGGAAGTGAAGGCTACTGGGTTCTTTTCCCGGGCTTGTTTCTTCTCTTTAGAACTGTTGAGCTCGTTTCTTCTTCTTTAGAGATACCGGGTTCCTTTCCCGGACTTGTTTCTTCTCTTTAGAACTATTGAGCTCATTCCCTTTTCTTTAGAGATACCGGGTTCTTTTCCCGGACTTGTGTCTTCTCTTTAGACTTGTTGGGCTCGTTCCCTTTTCTTTAGAGATACCGGGTTCCTTTCCCGGGCTTGTTTCTTCTCTTTAGAGCTGTTGAGCTCGTTCCCTTTTCTTTAGAGATACCGGGTTCCTTTCCTGGGTTTGTTTCTTCTCTTTAGAGCTGTTAAGCTCATTCCTTTCTTTAGAGCTATCGAGCTAGTACTGCCTGGTTAGTGAACCATCTCAGCTCACTAGTTTACGTTGTGTTTACGATTGATGTGTAAGTAATGATTGTATATGATAATGTTGGAATAGTGAAGGTTGGTATATGAGGTGAAAACATTGATGATGCCGTGGTTGTATGCTATGCATATACTGGATGGTGCAATGATCAGTTGGTTACCCTTGTGAGGAAGGATTTGTTCCTGGTCGGGTCATGCATTGATGATGCCCATGTGACATACTTCATTTGTTTTACGAAAATAGGATGATTGGCTACATAGTACGGAAGTACTGGGGGGCACAATTGTTTGGAACTCCTTTACTGAGACCCATGGCTGATCACCAATGGGGGGGAGTAGCCTGTGCGCGATAGAGTGACCTTGACATCCTGCTACATCATCTCCCTGTGTTGGACTATTTCCAGGATGGTACCACATTGCATGCTGAGAGTTGATTCAGGAGCATGGATCATTCTAAGCATTATAGGTTGACTGTGGAATGTATTTGGATGACTGTTCTTGTTTGTTGCTTGATGAAATGATTGAGTGTTGTGATGATATTGTGATGTTTTAGATTGCCTTCTCTGACTACTACTATCTATTACTTGTTGTGTTTACATGATAAACTCACCTTTGCTTTGTTGGTACCGTGTGGATTGGTACCTATGATGATCGCGAACCTTCTTTCATGTGAGCAAATGGACAACATTAGGTGACTTGGAGGAAGATCTCTTTTTGGTTGGAGCCACCGAGCCGTCGTGATGACGATGGATCAGATTTCGGAAAAGAGTTATGTTTTGATAGTCAACTCTTCCATAGATTAGTCTCTTGTTTTCTTTTGAAGAACTTGTACGTTTCAGATGTGGATACTTGTAAATACAACTAAATTATGTTTTTACATGTGAATAAATTGCGATGTTTAAATGCACTTTTATCTACGTATTTGCTTCATGGTGATGAATATTTATTTGTGAAAAACTTACTACCATTTTCATAATCAATTATAAGGGATTTTCATTAAGATCTCTTATCAGAATAATTAAGAGTTAGTGATACAGTAGTGACGAGGCGGGTCGTTACATATTTCACATAATCGATATTCTGATAAAACACTTTAACATCTATAGTGAAAAATAACATAAGAAAAAATCAACTTTAGGAAAGGATACCAAGGTATATAGGCATTAGAAAGCCATCAAATGTTTTGTTCAAAATGAAGAAATAAGTAATATAGATTTTTCATTTTTTCCAATATTCCCTTAATTTTTTTTCTCTCCTCCCTAGTCTTCTAATTTGTTTCCCTCTCCTCTCTAGTCTTCTTTCTTTCTTTTTAACCCTGGAATCTATTTGTAACCAAAGTCATATTATATTCTGCATCAATTAATCCTTGCTTTCATTATCTATTCCCAGTAGGACTGCTAGTTCAGTTTGTAACTTGGTATTAGCAAAGATATCTATTTTTGTTCATATTTTCAACAAGCAAGATAGCATTATATAGATAAGACTTAAATGCATGTTTCAGTACCTATAGCTTTCTCTGCAGCTCTTAATGGGGTCACCATTAGCAATCGCTAGAACTAGATTAGCATAGGCAAGCCTCCATTGATCTGGGAGATCCTTCACTTGTCCATAGTGTAGCACGACAACCTGAATTGAGGGAAGTTACTATATTAGGATGGTTAAGAGTTAATAAAAAATAAAATAAAAATTAGACCCTAATGTGTAGAACTAATTCTCAATATTCTACCCATTATTACGATCATTTTCATATGTAATTCCTCTTGATTAAAACATCTCTACAATAACTGTAGGATACACACCTAGAGATGAAATAATAGTTAAAGAGATATTAGAAAACAAATATAGTTGATGACTTGCCTCTGCTCTGATCCTTTACATATCAGGATATTTCCTGGATAAGGATCTGCATAGAAGAATCCACTTTTCAAAATCATTTGACCATATGCTAGAGAGAAGACTTACAAATGATTTCTTCATGAGGAGTATGTCTACCAAGTAGATCAACCATAACACATTTGTTTTAGGACAACTGTACATTTGAAAAGGTGACCATAATTTAGTGTATAGAAAATACAATAATGTACAACAAGGAACATTGGAACTTATATACCAGTATGTACAAAAAGCCAAATCTTTTAATACCAAATCAAATTATCATATTGGCAAGGACATGTGGAATTACACTTAATCGATCAAAAGTCATGTAAATTTTGTTGTCACACAATTAATTTTCTTTACATGAAGAATGCTAAAGGGACAACATTGGGAGAAGCTATTAAGAGGAATCTCATGATAAATACTACATAGCCTTTCAGAAGGAATTCGGTTGAGTGAATTGTTTCAGTTCCATATATTTTTTTCTTTGAGTAAAATTTAAGAATAAGGTACAACCAAATTTTTAATTTTTTTGTTTTTAAACTTCAAATGAAAGAAATATGAGGCAAAAAATTTCAAAAAGTGAAAGGACTAAGACAGAGTTTGCTCTACCAGAAAAGGGTTAGTCCTCCACAATGTAACCAACCAAGATACAATGATAGTATATATAACGCCACATCATGATGACCCACTAGTGAAGATCTCGATGTTCAAATTCAAAGGCAAACTTAGCCACAACAAGCCTAGCTGTAACCTGTATTTTATGACAGAAATTAGCCTAAAAATTAATACCTTGTCAAGCTTCAAGCACTCAGTAGGTGCAATCAAAATCATAACAAGTATAACATACCTGAACCAGTAAAGACCTTGCCTCGTCAAATTCAGGAGTATAACTCTAAATGTAATTATATGTGTTAGTATAACTCTTTTGGGTGATCATTCTCCGAGCCATGCTCAAGATCTCAATCTTCCTATGCTTGAAATTAGTGCCGCATCATAAAAGGGCCATGACATACTCTAAATCTATCACAAAAGACAAGACCATAGATAGATGAGAGATAGACACTAGTACTTAGCCGCAAAATAAGTAGAAATTTAAATTAAGAAATAGTTATTTTAATCCTGGCCAAATGGCAATGACCCAACAAATTATCTGTGTTTCTACTTTCTACCATGCCACAATGACCAAAAGTACAAAACCACAGGTGGCAAACCCAAAAATTTTAGGTAGAAAAGCCTAGAGCAGAGTGTTTCTAGTGGTAGGTTGTTTAGAGGTGTGTTAGATTGTTGGTTTTTGAAGTCAACTTATAATGAACAACGACAACTACTTCCTGGTTGTGCAACGTACCATCACCTTTTTTGGACATTTAAGGCACTTGTTGATGGGTTTCCATACTGCAAACCAATAGTTCAAGTTGATGGTACTTTTTCTTGAAAGGAAGTACAAAGGAACATTGTTAGTGACAGTCGCACAAGATGGAGCCAGTCGCATCCTTCTAATTGTCTTTGCCCTTGTTGAGGGTCAGACTACGAAAGTTTGATATTTTTCCTCCAAAACATAAAAAGGCATGTGGCAAAGCAACATGGATTGTGCCTAAACACCAGACAACTCGATGCACATGTATTGCATCAATAACTTAATACAAATAAAGAGAATACAAATGGAAACTTTTTACACATGTCACAAAATGAAAACTTCTACAAGAAACTTACTTATTTAACTTTCGACTAGATAAAGCTTTAATCAACAATATTTGAATTTAAAAAACAAAAATGTAAAATACTAAAACACAACCAAAATAGCCCAACTTCAAAAAAGACCTTGGATTGAGCTTCCTACACCATCAGCATTTCTCCTACACCATTTAAACTTTTCATAATTCCAAAAATACCCTTAATGAGTGAAAAACTGATAAATATAAAGAATGAGCAATGGAGTTGCGGGAAGCTTAACTCATGGACGTATTTGAGCTGTGCATTGCTTGGAGTCATCTTGTTAGGTGATTGTTAGGCATTTGGTTTCATTTAGGTGTGCATTCTGGTTGTTGGAGGTGGTTTTTGGTTGGTTTTCGCCGGAGTGGAGCGTCTTCGCAGGTGGAGGTGCAGGTGAGGTTTTTTTTGCCTTACGGATTCGGTAATCTGTAAGGATTGCACGGATTATATGATCCGTAAGGATCGTATGGATTACTCAATCTGTATGGGTCATACGGATTAGGTAATCCGTATGGGTCATACGGATTAGGTAATCCGTATGGGTCATACGGATTATATGATCCGTATGGTTTAAAAAATTAAAATTAAAAGAGTAATTAGTTGGGTTTTATTTTTTTAACATTTTTAAATTGAGTAGATATCATTTAAAAATATATGGAAGAAAAAAGTTGCTTAGTTATTTAGCAAGTGGGCTTAGTATATTACAAGAGTAGTTATTGAATTTTTTTTACTATTATTGTTGGTTAGTTTGTAAAATGTATAAAATTATTATGTATGATGAAGACAAAACAAAATCAACTTGATGGAATTATTTTGTGAATGCTGAAATAGAATTTTGCTCCTTATCGATATTTAAATTTCACTTTTGATCTCTTTGTTGGATCAAATTGGTTCATCCATAATTTTTTTCTTTGAACTTGTCAAATATTACCAAGTTAATTGAATTAGTGTGATAAATTCACGAGAAGAATTAATTTGGCTAGACAATTTTTAAGTGATTAGAGTGGTATATTCTAAATTGTAGATAAGGGATCAAAATTAAATTTGTCGATATATTGGGTTAGATTGAATTACGCACTTTGTATATTCCCTGTTATTTGTACCTATCTTACCTATGTTTTACCTTCTCTCAATATATCTCCATGTTACTATTATTTATCAGATTTTTCTTTGTTAGGATGGACAATGATGAGTGGATGTATGAGAGTATAATGGTTGAAGAAATTTATATGAATGAAGACATTAGAGCAGACGCTGATGAGTTTGAAGACAATGATTGTTTAGTTGATTGTTCTGCAGCATTCCAAACAACTGAGGTAATTATGTAGATTTTAATGTAGTCAAAGAATATGAATGTAGTTAAAGTTATTAAATGATTGAATTTAGAAAATTAAATATGAATTATCCATTTGTGTAGGTGTTTGAATCGCGTGATGCGATATTGAAATGGGCTGGTAATGTTGCATTTGAGAATGATTTTGTGGCGGTTATAATGAGAAGTGGCATGAAAACTGGAAAAATAGGAAGAACGTCATTTATGCTAATTGGTTGTGAAAGGAGTGGAAAGTATATAGCATGGAAAAAAGGTTTCACACCTTCCACTACTAGCACTAGAAAATGTGAGTGTCCTTTTAAGCTGTAGGCCAAACCAATCTCGGGAGGGCAAGGGTGGGTGGTGAAGCTAATATGTGGAAATCATAATCATGCTTTGGCCAAGTCATTTTGTGGACACCCATATCGTGGTCGAATAACTGAGGAGGAGAAGACCATTGTTGCTGATATGACAAGGGCGATGGTCAAACCAAAAAATATTCTTCTAACATTGAAGGAGCACAATGAAAATAAGGTAACAAGTTTGAAACAAATATACAATGCAAGATATGCATACCGGACGCGTACAAGAGGCACTAATACTGAAATGCAACAGCTAATGAAGCTTCTTGAACGCGACATGTATATTCATTGGCATCGATTGAAGGATGAGAATGTTGTATGTGACTTGTTTTGGGCACATCCACATGCAGTGCAATTGAGCGATGCATATCATTTGGTGTTCTTGATAGACAGTACCTATAAAACAAATAGGTACAGACTTCCTTTACTAGACATTGTCGGTGTTACACCTATTGACATGACATTTTCAGCTGCATTTGCCTATTTAGAGGCTGAACGCATAAACAATGTTGTATGGGCCCTTGAACGGTTTAGAGGCATTTTTTATAAAAGTGAATTCTTCCCAAAGGTAATTGTTACAGATAGAGATTCAGCATTGATGAGTGCTGTGAAAACTGTTTTTCTAGATGCAACAAATTTATTGTGTCGATTTCACATTGAGAAGAATGTGAAGGAAAAATGTAAAACTTATGTTAGGCAGAAGAATGCATGGGATTATCTGATGGAAGCATGGAGAAGTCTTGTTGACTGTTCTACTGATAAGCAATATGATGATTGTCTGATGCAATTTGAAGTTGCATGTGCATCGTGGCCTACATTTGTTGATTATGTGAATGACACTTGGTTGAATCCCCACAAAGAGAAATTTGTCACAGCATGGACAAACAAAGTTATGCATTTTGGAAATACAACAACAAATAGGTGAGTTTGTGTATTTACATTGCTTAAGGTAAAACATTTCCATAAGTTATTTTTCTTTTACTATTTAATTTGTTATATCATACATTGCAGGTGGAGTCTGCCCATTGGACCTTAAAGCGACTACTGCAGAATAGTGTTGGAGACTTATGCACAGTTTGGGATGCCATGAACAATATGATCATGTTGCAACATGATGAGGTCAAGGCATCTTTGGAGAGAAGCACACATGTGGTAGGACATGTTTTTAAAGTAACATTATACAAGAGACTTGTTGGCATGGTGTCCAGGTACGCGTTAAACCATATTGCTGAGGAGTATGAGCGAGTCCATTATGCAGGAAAAAATCCTTCTCCTTGTGGGTGTGTTGTGAGAAGAATGCATGGTTTGCCTTGTGCGTGTGAGCTAGCTAAGTATGTACTTGGGAGCATTCCAGTTGACACCGTTCATATTTTTTGGCGGAGATTAAACTTTTCAGATCATGGTATGGATGAATCTGAAGTCACAATTACTAACGAGATCGAAGTCATATCTAGCCGATTTGAAAAAACTAGATTTGTGTGGCAAAATGACACTGAAGAGTAAGCTTAAACAAATCGCGTACCCTAATTTAAATTCCATGTGCCCTCCCCCTGATAAGGTTAAAACTAAAGGTGCTCCAAAGAAGAAAATGACAAAGCACGAAAGGTCAACGAGAAGGGACCCGTCTTACTTTGAGTATGTAGATGAGTTACATTCCGTGCAAAATAGTTGCTCCACTCCAAAGCAGTCCAGTTCGTCATCTGATGTTTTAATGCAACACGGGATGGCTCCAATGCTAGATCAATTTCATCCATTTATGCAGAAGTTTATCTTGAATATCATCGATGTGAAAGCTGATGGTAACTATGGATATCGTGTAATTGCTGCATTATTAGATTACAGTGAAGAATGTTGGTCTTTGGTTCACAATCATTTGCTCAAAGAACTTGCAGAATGGACTGATGAATATATTGCTTTGTTCGGAGGGATACATAGATTTGAAAGCTTAAAACGGTCCCTATTGATTGATGGATTGTCAAAGGTAAAACATCCTCGGTTGTCGGTTTCATATGCCTTTACTGCTTGACCAGTTTACATTTACTATCTTTCATGAACTGTGTATTTTCAGGTTACGATGGACAAATGGATGGATATTACCGATATGGGTCATGTAATTGCATCAAGATATAACGTCATTCTTGTCTCTCTTTCACTTCAGCAAAGTATGACGTTCTTCCCTCTAAGAAGCCAACCTCCTCAAGATCGTCAAGTTCATCGCATTTTGTGCATTTGTCATGTTTATGGTAACCACTTTGTGCAGGTATGATTTTACGATATTCACATTATTTTTTATTATTTTGACTACATTGGACCTAGTTAACGTAGGTGTTTAATTGGGCTGTAAACAGGTATTTTTACGAGACAATTGTCCTTTGCCATCCATGGCGTTCTTGTGGGCTACTAACTGTACCAATGAAGCTCAACAGTGGCCTGATTATTATCTTGCTCGAATGCAAATGTATACAAAATGTATGAAATTACACACACAACACGTTGATTTACGAGATGCTTAGACAATTTATAAATAATGAAAGCACAATTTAATTTCATAAATGTTTAAATATTAGATTACATAATGTAGTAATGTTGTCCAAATGTTTAAATGTTAGATTACATCAATAATATATAAATGCTAGATCAAAGTCGCCTGCGTTGTGCATGTCTAGGCCGTGTATAGACAATGGCATCATCTTTGACACCTCGAGCAAGATGCAAAAGCTGCTCTGTCATAGAATAGGCATCAGTGCCCTCTATGACCATCCCCATGTCAAGCATCTGCTGCAACCCCTCAGCAATCCGTTGGCAAACAGCCTGAAATTACCAAAAATTATATCATTATTAACAATGCAAGATATGCTTACAGGGATTTCTTTATGGCATTTAATAAAATGTTAAATTAATCACCATTGCATGTCGAGGGGTCTGGTCTTGCGTAGAAATGGTCGACTCTGATAGTGGTCGTGCGTCTTCACTTGCCTGATGTATCGGTGGAGCAACTGGTATGGGTCCTGTGGTCGCCTCAGAAAGACTCCGTGCACGAGTTGCGTCATACTGTGAGGGAGTCATCACTGGGTGTGATACACGGTAAAACCAATCCATGTATCCAGCCACATGTTGACCTGGATAAGCAACCAAGTCCCCAGTCGCGATCATGTGATCTGCAAAATGAGTCCATCTGTCATCCACAGCCTCCGCATCAGGCAATTCAGACCTCGTCATCTCTGGAATGTCCTAGACATATCCAAACTGCCTCAGGACCCGCTCAGGTAGATATCTGACAGTATATGGGCCCCATCTGATGGGCCCAGAATACTGTGATATGATCTCAAACTCTCTGTGCTCGCGGTGGTCCTGATACGGCGCCCAGCAAACATCAGCCATAGTCAACCTATCTAAACCCGTCCAATAGGTTGCCAGAGGTAACGCCTTGGCAATCTTCCACCGGTGGGCATGTGGTTGAACCTCCTGATACTCATCATTCGGAACAACACTCCCTACCATAGGAAAATGCTCATATATCCAGCACTGCATATTACAATGAATTAATGATTAACACATTAACAATAACACAAACCAACAACAGCTAAGACACTAAATAAATCAATTATAAATATCATTACCTGTAAAAGCGTAATGTAGCCAGCCAGATGCTTCCTATGATGCTTACATGCATAATTCAAGTTATCATACATGTGCACCAGAGCAGCCGCTCCCCAAGCGTATCTGGCAGCTTCATCGATGTTGCGGAAAGCTTCCAAGAATACACACCTATATGTGTGGCACTCTTGTTAGCAAATAGAGTGCACCCCACCAGATGAAGCAGATAAGCCCTCGCCGCTAATGTCCACTGCCTAGCTTCACACTTCCGATAATACAAGTCTCGGAGCCAGGAAAGACGGACATATGCCCTATGGCATTGGGTTGTCTCAGCATCTGCTTCTTCGACTATCACCTCTAGCAGATCAACCAACATCGTAATGGCCTATCCTACGTCGATAGCACCGTAGGACTGCAACATTCCCATAACAGGGATATGCAAGATCGAGGCCATGACGTCTAGGGTCACTGTGACCTCCCCCACAGGCAGGTGGAAACTACTGGTTTCAGGGTGCCATCTCTCGACAAAAGCAGATAGCAATCCCCTGTCCCCAGTCTCCACACAGCAAGAAATCAAAGGAGCTAGCCCCGATGCAGCCACTAAGCCCATGATCTCTACCGTTGGCTTCCCAAATTTTATCACTTTCCGTCCGTGGGAAGCCAACTTCAGCTCATGACGTTCCTGCAATAAAGAGTACATTAGATTACATGTATTTTATGAATAATTATACTTATTAAGCTAGACGAGTTAACATTATGATACCTCTCCAGCCCATACTCTAAGGGCAACATGATCCGCATAAGAAGTTAACATGGAACTGTCTTCTGGCCCCCTTGGATATGCTTCTGTCTCAACACCAACATCCTCTGTCCCAACATCCTGTCTCCGAACATCCTCTGTCCCAGGAATATCGGTATCCATATGAGGTTCCTCAAGAACGGGATCCTCAGCAACAACCTGGTCTAACCTTTGCCTACGAACGGATGCCGTAGGCCTATGCCTCTGGACAGGCTCATCTTCAATAGCTCTACTACTTCCACCCACTTTCCGAGGCATTCCTCTAGTCTTAACCATGATCTCTGTGCATCATTTGTATACATGTCAGCCATCACTTCAAACCAAATCAAGCAACAAGAATACTTAACCATTCCAAATCATACTACACAACCAACAACAAGGGTCAACTATTCCAACTTATACACAACCTTCATTCATATTTGGTGTCACTAATGATTTCAAAGCAAACCCAACAAGCAATAACTCACGACTTCAAACCAAACTCAACAAGCAATAACATCCCAACTTCAAACCAAACTCCAAGCAATAACAAGCAACAAATTTGCATGCCAGACTTCAAGCAACAACAACAAGCAAGCAATAACATCCCAACTTCAAACCAAACTCCAAGCAACAACAACAAGCAATAACCATTCACAATTTGCACATCACAAGCAACAACAAGACTCAACAATTACATGCCAGTCATGAC
>QARZ01000593.1:59059-128907 GCA_013407115.1 Glycine latifolia | reverse complement strand
AGGTTACCTTGACCTTTAATTCAAGGGAAAACATCTCAGTCCTAACATCTGTAAGACAACTAATGGTTAGAATACATTTTCAGAGTTGATGTTCAATTGTATTTTGCAATTTTATATTATGCTCAATATATATTTTTAATTTTTAATAATTATATATAAAAGGATTTGATTTTTTAATTCTTACAATTAATTTCTTCCAAATTTTTAAAATTATTAATTCTTCATATTATTTTTACTTGCCATTAGGAATATTAATCGATTGAATTCAATTCATTTTGAGGAAAAGTCATATGCTAGTAATATATTTTCTTTACAACACAACCGGGTTACCTTTAAATTTAATCTAATTTAAAGTAGTTTGAATAAGATAAATTTTTTAGTTCTTAGTGGGTAGTGAATAGGCTTTAAAAGAAAAAAAAATATTTAAAGTATCAAATATTTATTTTATAAATTAATTTCTACAAGTATAAAATTAAGCTAAAACAATATATCTCAATTCAAATTTAAATTATTTACGATAACTTATGCAAAGACACAACAACCAGTTCTTTTAAGCTGCCAGTTAACCTGATTACTTTATTAGTCATATATCGTCCTATTTTTTCTTTATTATCCATTATTTATTAAAACTGTTTTTAATACATATAAAACTTTTTTCTTTATATATATATATATATATATATATTCACCAATGTTGTGTTATGAACACTGAATAAGAATAAGGGTTGGTGCTCGTTGCACAATTGAAACCCTTAAGGCACCCCTTACGACCACCCTTTGAAAGGAAGGACGATGTATTGGCAGCCTCAGAAAACTAAACCAGCACACTATAAGAGATAGAGACTTAATTAATATGTTGATAAAATGCATGACTAAAGAAATGAAACACACTAATAAATTTATTCATGGCAGACATAAAACAAAAATAGAGCTTCAAGTGAAAACTTGACAATGGAATAACGATGGACAAGTCACAGTAGATGGTACCACTTTGATATCATGTTGAAGTTACAAGGCTTTTACATAAAGAGAAGAGAGAGATTATAACTTTATATATATAAAGTTATTTCAATGGAGAATTCCTCAACAAAGTCCTTTTTATTTTAAAAAAAATTGTTCAGAAATATTTATTTACTGTAAAATTTAAATATAATATGATTTATATATCCTACAAAAACTATAATCTTAATTATTTTATAAACTGATTATCAATTTCTAATTAGCATCTTTTGACTATTAATTAATTAAAGAGTTTAATGCTTATATAAATTATTATCCAATCATAAATTATCGTTTGAATTATTTTAAGAAAATTAATAAACTTATCATATACAACGATGAGTTGCAATTAGTAACTATATAAATTTTTTTCTATAATCATTTTCTCTTAATTAAGTTTTCAACTTTTAATCCTTTTTAAAAAATAAAATTTGAGCTAACACTTCGAGTACTTTTACCAAACATAGCGATATCTTTTGGAGGGTTTAGACTTAGAATTTACTTATGGTATGCCAAATGATATATAGACAAGACTGGTTGAAAGCAATATAAACCAAAATTGGAGACTTTAATTATCTTTAGGTGATTATATCTGTGGACGATTAAGTCGCTTTTTTATCTAACGGCTATGTAGTAATGTCTAGTCATGGAAATGGAAAAGCTAGCAAAGTTGGCTTATGCGTGATGCACTGAATATGAGTTGCTTTATGATTTGAAATTCTGAAGAGAAAATCCCCCAGTCATTATCAAAATGCTTTTATATCCCGTAACACAAGTGAGAGAATAGCAAAACCACGTGAACTGGCCCCCCACAATCTTTCTCACTTGTCTCCAATTAATTGCTGAAATTTCAGGCGTAGTATAGTATAGTATAGTAGGGACCCTACAATGCTACACTCTTTTATTCTTCCTAAAGTGGCCAGCTTTCCAATAACCATGTCTCTTCCTTCAAGCCCTCCTTAGAATTTCTTTCTCATGTTTTTGTAACTTGTAATGTCATGAGGGCACCGCCAAGGATCTGAAATTCTACATTGTTTGATCAATGATTGAAGCAAAAAACCACACAAATGGTGTAAGAAGAAAAGCCAAAGGTTTAAGGTCAATGTGTAAAATTTCAACTGATGCCTTATATGGTCTCCTTCATTTTAGTTTTTTGGGCTGAAAAGAGAAAAGGGAAAGCTCATAGTGACTGAAATCTCGCAGTGGTTTGTCTTTTAAGAAAGATGATCTGCGTCAGAGGAATGTCTCTGCCATCATATGCATCATTTGTGGCAAAAAAAGCTATCTCTACGCCAGCAATACCTTTCATAAGCTATATATATAACTAATAGCTGGTTTGATTATCCAAAAAAAGAAAGTGTAGCTGGTTATGGATTAGAAATGCTGAAGCATGCAAAGAGTGTGTGTGGACACTTTCAAAGCTGAAGCAGTGACCCCACTAGTGGTTTAATTTTTCAGCTGAGTGTTGAAACAGATTAATGCCTATTACAGGTTTACTGTGTATCTTTCTTGTTTTGAACATGTTATCTCTCCAAAACATTTTAATTTCTCGAGTTTTCTAAAGGCTGGGCCATAGCTTACTTGACTAGAAGTTTAAATTAAACAAATATTTATAGATTATAGTCAATAATCAAATATGAAACCTTACACTATTTATTTAAGTTTTAAATGTTATGTAGTTAGCAGTATACGCATGGTGGGTGGCGTGTTCTTGGTCTTTTGGGGGGGATTTTTAGAAACTGTTTTTGGATATAACTTGTATCATTTTGGTTGAGTTGGACACATCTTTGCTTAAATAGACATTTCAATAAAATCTTTCCTTATAAAAAAAAGTTTAAAATTTAAGAAAAACTCCCTAATTGATTTTACGTCTATCAAGTATGAAGTAGAAGACTAGCTTATTTGCTGATAATTTAGGATCCTTTTCTTCTGATTGAGCTCAAAGTTTGAGTTCTTAATTAATTTTTGGAACGGGAACGTAACAAGAACCTTTTCGGCTTAAACGCACTCATGGGATCAAGCCCAAGGCCATATAGATAGCAGATACTCTAGCTTCCTGTTTATTGGACTTCAGTGGTTAATTTTTTCTGCCCTCCGCAGCTGAAAGAGCCCATATTAAATGGAGGCCTTAATAAAAGCCCATATCAAACGAAAAGCATAAGAGAGGACCAACAAGAGCCCAATCTAATGCATTTTAGACGTTTAACCTGATCGAATCCAAGTAATGTTTGGCATCAGCTTCCTACACCATCAGCATTTCTCCTACACCATTTAAACTTTTCATAATTCCAAAAATACCCTTAATGAGTGAAAAGATGATAAATATAAAGAATGAGCAATGGAGTTGCGGGAAGCTTAACTCACGGACGTATTTGAGTTGTGCATTGCTTGGAGTCATCTTGTTAGGTGATTGTTAGGCATTTGGTTTCATTTAGGTGTGCATTCTGGTTGCTGGAGGTGGTTTTTGGTTGGTTTTCGGCCGGAGTGGAGTGTCTTTGCAGGTGGAGGTGCAGGTGAGGTTTTTTTTTGCCTTACGGATTAGGTAATCCATAAGGATTGCACGGATTAGGTAATCCGTAAGGATCGTATGGATTAGGTAATCTGTATGGCTCATAGGGATTGAGTAATCCATATGGTTAAAAAAAAATTAAAATTCAAAGAGTAATTAGTTGAGTTTTATTTTTTTAACATTTTTAAATTGAGTAGATATCATTTAAAAATATATGGAAGAAAAAAGTTGCTTAGTTATTTAGCAAGTGGGCTTAGTATATTACAAGAGTAGTTATTGAATTTTTTTTAGTATTATTGTTGGTTAGTTTGTAAAATGTATAAAATTATTATGTATGATGAAGACAAAACAAAATCAATTTGATGGAATTATTTTGTGAATGCTGAAATAGAATTTTGCTCCTTATCGATATTTAAATTTCACTTTTGATCTCTTTGTTGGATCAAATTGGTTCATTTATAATTTTTTTCTTTGAACTTGTCAAATATTACCAAGTTAATTGAATTAGTGTGATAAATTCAAGAGAAGAATTAATTTGGCTAGACAATTTTTAAGTGATTAGAGTGGTATATTCTAAATTGCAGATAAGGGATCAAAATTAAATTTGTTGATATATTGGGTTAGATTGAATTACACACTTTGTATATTCCCTGTTATTTGTACCTGTCTTACCTATGTTTTACCTTCTCTCAATATATCTCCATGTTACTATTATTTATCAGATTTTTCTTTGTTAGGATGGACAACGATGAGTGAATGTATGAAAGTATAATGGCTGAAGAAATTTATATGAATGAAGACATTGGAGCAGACGCTGATGAGTTTGAAGACAATGATTGTTTAGTTGATTGTTCTGCAGCGTTCCAAACAACTGAGGTAATTATGTAGATTTTAATGTAGTCAAAGAATATGAATGTAGTTAAAGTTATTAAATGATTGAATTTAGAAAATTAAATATGAATTATCCATTTGTGTAGGTGTTTGAATCGCGTGATGCAATATTAAAATGGGCTCGTAATGTTGCATTTGAGAATGGTTTTGTGGCGGTTATAATGAGAAGTGACATGAAAACTGGAAAAATAGGAAGAACGTCATTTGTGTTAATTGGTTGTGAAAGGAGTGAAAAGTATAGAGCATGGAAAAAATGTTTCACACCTTCCACCACTAGCACTAGAAAATGTGAGTGTCCTTTTAAGTTGCGGGCCAAACCAATCTCGGGAGGGCAAGGGTGGGTGGTGAAGCTAATATGTGGAAATCATAATCATGCTTTGGCCAAGTCATTTTGTGGACACCCATATCGTGGTCGAATAACTGAGGAGGAGAAGACCATTGTTGCTAATATGACAAAGGCGATGGTCAAACCAAAAAATATTCTTCTAACATTGAAGGAGCACAATGAAAATAATGTAACAAGTTTGAAACAAATATACAATGCAAGATATGCATATCGGACGCGTACAAGAGGCACTAATATTGAAATGCAACAGCTAATGAAGCTTCTTGAACGCGACATGTATATTCATTGGCATCGATTGAAGGATGAGAATGTTGTACTTGACTCTGTCATAGAATAGGCATCAGTGCCCTTTGTGACCATCCCCATGTCAAGCATTTGCTGCAACCCCTCAGCAATCCGTTGGCAAACAGCCTGAAATTACCAAAAATTATATCATTATTAACAATGCAAGATATGATTACAGGGATTTCTTTATGGCATTTAATAAAATGTTAAATTAATCACCACTGCATGTCGAGGGGTCTGGTCTTGCGTAGAAATGGTCGACTCTGATAGTGGTCGTGCGTCTTCACGCGCCTGATGTATCGGTGGAGCAACTGGTACTGGTCCTGTGGTCGCCTCAGAAAGACTCCGTGCACGAGCTGCGTCATACTGTGAAGGAGTCATCACTGGGTGTGATACACGGTAAAACCAATTCATGTATCCAGCCACATGTTGACCTGGATAAGCAACCAAGTCCCCAGTCGCGATCATGTGATCTGCAAAATGCGTCCATCTGTCATCCATAGCCTCCGCATCAGGCAATTCAGACCCCGTCATCTCTGGAATGTCCTGGACATATCCAAACTGCCTTAGGACCCGCTCAGGTAGATATCTGACAGTATATGGGCCCCATTTGATGGGCCCAAAATACTGTGATATGATCTCAAACTCTTCGTGCTCGCGGTGGTCCTGATACGGCGCCCAGCAAACATCAGCCATAGTCAACCTATCTAAACGCGTCTGATAGGTTGCCAGAGGTAACGCCTTCGCAATCTTCCACCAGTGGGCACGTGGTTGAACCTCCTGATACTCATCATTCGGAACAACATTCCCTACCATAGGAAAATGTTCATATATCCAGCACTGCATATTACAATGAATTAATGATTAACACATTAACAATAACACAAACCAACAACAACTAATACACTAAATAAATCAATTATAAATATCATTACCTGTAAAAGCGTAATGTAGCCAGCCAGATGCTTCCCATGGTGCTTACATGCATAATTCAAGTTATCATACATGTGCACCAGAGCAGCCGCTCCCCAAGCGTATCTGGCATCTTCATCGATGTCGCGGAAAGCTTCCAAGAATACCACACCTATATGTGTGGCACTCTTGTTAGCAAACAGAGTGCACCCCCCAGATGAAGCAGATAAGCCCTCGCCGCTAATGTCCACTGCCTAGCTTTACACTTCTGATAATACAAGTCTCGAAGCCAGGAAAAACGGACATATGCCCCATGGCATTGGGTCGTCTCAGCATCTGCTTCTTCGACTGTCACCTCTAGCAGATCAACCAACATCGTAATGGCCTCTCCTGCGTCGATAGCATCATAGGACTGCAACGTTCCCATAACAAGGATATGCAAGATCGAGGCCACGTCGTCTAGGGTCACTGTGATCTCCCCCACAGGCAGGTGGAAACTACTGGTTTCAGGGTGCCATCTCTCGACAAAAGCAGATAGCAATCCCCTATTCCCAGTCTCCACACAGCAAGAAATCAGAGGAGCTAGCCCCGATGCAGCCACTAAGCCCATGATCTCTGCCGCTGGCTTCCCAAATTTTATCACTTTCCGTCCGTGGGAAGCCAACTTCAGCTCATGACGTTCCTGCAATAAAGAGTATATTAGATTATGTGTATTTTATGAATAATTATACTTATTAAGCTACAGGAGTTAACATTATGATACCTCTTCGGCCCATACTCTAAGGGCAACATGATCCGCATAAGAAGTTAACACGAAACTGTCTTCTGGCCCCCCTGGATATGCTTTTGTCTCAGCACCAACATCCTCTGTCCCAACATCCTGTCTCCGAACATCCTCTGTCCCAAGAATATCGGTATCCATATGAGGTTCCTCAAGAACGGGATCCTCAGCAACAACCTGGTCTAACCTTTGCCTACGAACGGATGCCGTAGGCCTACGCCTCTGGACAGGCTCATCTTCAACAACTCTACTACTTCCACCCACTTTTCGAGGCATTCCTTTAGTCTTAACCATGATCTCTGTGCATCATTTGTATACATGTCAGCCATCACTTCAAACCAAATCAAGCAACAAGAATACTTAACCATTCCAAATCATACTACTTAACCATTCCAAATCATACTACATAACCAACAACAAGGGTCAACTATTCCAAATTAGACACAACCTTCATTCACATTTGGTGTCACTAATGATTTCAAAGCAAACCCAACAAGCAATAACTCACGACTTCAAACCAAACTCAACAAGCAATAACATCCTAACTTCAAACCAAACTCCAAGCAACAACAAGCAACAAATTTGCATGCCAGACTTCAAGCAACAACAACAAGCAAGCAATAACATCCCAACTTCAAACCAAACTCCAAGCAACAACAACAAGCAATAACCATTCACAATTTGCACATCACAAGCAACAACAAGACTCAAGAATTACATGCCAGTCATGACTTCAAACCATTACACAAGCAACAAATTCTGAATTACATTTAACTCAATGGGGTGACACTGCTCAAAGCCAGCCATTAGGAACCTATGGTTCTGCAACTTTTTCTGTGAATTCACCTTATTTCATAGCCAAGAACATGACATTCAAAGTGACAAGCTCCAATACAATCTTGCTCTATCTGTGTCTTTTACAAGCAAATATGAATGTGCAAATTGCGTACAGAAAACTGCCCCAATTCTAGCACCAGTCAACCATATATATTCATTTGCTACAATAATCATTTAAAATAATATAACACTAAGCAAAATCTTATTTCAATTTGTCCAAAACCAAATCAAGATTAACACTCAACCATTTCAAGTCATACTACACAATTTTTTTTCACAGCAGCTAGTTAATTTTTCTTTGGTTTTACTCCAACACAGGTATTTGTACTGAAAAACCAAAAAAACTCCAAAAGCACACACATACGGATTGCCGGATCCATATGGTTTCTGCGAATTGATGCTTCTAATTCAGCCATTGCCAGCCTACAACAGCCACCACACACCACCATGGATAACTATTAAGAATGAGACCACTCACCAGGGCCACAAGACGCAGAAACGACCACCACCAAAGGCAATGTATCCACGGAGAAGCTCGAACAAGGTGCGCAGATTCAATGGGTTGTTTGAATAACTTGAAGCAAAAGAGATGGTAGAGGGAAGAAGAAGAAGTCAGCTTCGTTGCCTTTGTTGTAAAGGGAAGAAGAAGCGAATTCGATGACAATGGCAGGGAAGAAGTCCGGTGGTTGCAGCCGGAAGAAGAAGAAAATAAGTTTTAAAATAAAATTATTATTAATTTTGAAAGTGAAGGGCAATATGGGAAATGCACTATTTGAAATATGGTGTATGAGAATTTTTAATGGTGCAGGAAGCTGATGCCAAAGACCTTTTGCACACAAGCCCAACCCATATGGATGGTCAAACCAAAAAGCAGGCTTCACACTATTTTTTAAGCAAAATAGTGTATTGTTTCTTGCATGCTGAGTTTCAAAGGCAAAATCCCATCAACAATAATGGCAAGTTTAAGGTGTCGAAATGTAGCCAAAGCCATAGAAACAGGACTCACACGATAAGGTGAGGGCTATTTGTTAACCACAATAGAAACTTACCAGAGATTTGGTGTTTCCAATGCTACTGCTATTTCCAATTCCATGCTAGACGTGAAGGATAAAGCGCATAAATTTCTTTGTGCATCTGAATCTCAATCCCAATCTCATCTCAATCTCATTATGAATCTCCAAAACACGAGTATTTTGAATCTCAAATTCAAATTCAAATATTCAACTTCAATTCAAATCAAATATGAAAACAAGCGGGAATGTCTTTGATCTCTCTATATATAGAATTTTGCTATTGGGGATTTGAGATACAATTGCTCTATCGCTTAGATCCTCCCTCCTCCTCCTATAATGTCTACTTCTCAAACATTTTACTCTATTGCTGAAATCACTCCTGAGAAAGAGACCTGAAGAATCATTGTTAGATTTATTTGGCTACGTGTGGTTTCTGATTTCTCAAGACCAAAAATTCCATTTTTAATGGAGATGGTGTTGTTGGATTCTAAGGTGATATATATTTTTTAATCAAATAACTATTTCGCACTTTTTTAATATAATTTAATCATATGAATCTGATTATGAATTCCAATATTGATATGTTTCCTGTTGAAATTGTAGGGAGATAGAAACCATGCTTCTACCAGAAAGAGCCTGATTTACAGGTATAATAATGATATACAGGAAGGTAAGGTATACTCTATCTTTTACTTTGGAATTACCCCTAATGGTCGTATTTACAAAACTAGCCACCACAAGTATAAGATCAAATTTGAGTTTGGTACAGGTTGTGTCCGTGGACAATGGTCAGGTGCCTAACTCTATTTATGAGTTTGTTCCTATATCAACCATTATTGGAGGTAGCTTTGTTACGGATTATTTGGTTGGTAAGTTATAACGATTGTCTCACGTTTGGTCTTATACTTCAAAGTCAAGATCATATTTATTAGTTTTAAGAAACTATTTGCCGTTGATAAGTTTCAAATTACGCTACAAATTTCGTGGGTCTCCGTACTAGAGTTGGGATCGAGAGAAAAATTCGGAAAAATGATTCATATATTGTGACTAATAATATTTTATGTAAGATATTTTTGGCGAAGAAAAATGAGCACTGAAAAGGCATCATTTTAGTCGAACTCCACTAAGAGGGTCTAGGACAATTTACTTTAAAATACCTACTCACCTGTGTCTTTATGATAGTAAAGTTTGTTTTATTTTGGCCTCTGTATTAGCTAAATTGATACAAAATATCAACGTATGAATAACATTTTTATTAAAATAAAGGATTTGAATTATCTAAAATAAAAGTAAGAAAATCAATAACGGGACCAGTCCATAACTTATTTACTTAGTGAATTCTTGATTTTAACAATTGCCACCATTTTTTATGTTTTCAGGTAAAGCATAGACAAAATGACAACCCAGTAATGTGTTTCTGGCTTTGATGGGTTTGCTACATTTCAAAGTGTGAATGTTGATGGATGTTTTGACACGGCAGTATGGGAAATAGTGTGAAATCAAACAATGGAGGCTTCATTTGAGTAAAGTTGAGTGATCTTGAACACTAGCTAAAATTGTTGGTTTGTTCAACTTCCAGCAATTTTCTTTCCAGTGGAGCATAATGGAACGATTTCTTTGATAGAGATGACATGTGCTATAAAGTTGTTCAACAAGCACACCAACTAAAGTGAGTTATAAAAAAATTATTATCATTTCTTTTGAATTGGATTCTTACAGTTGAATTTTCAAATGCAAGATGATGGTGTATTGTGATCTTATGGTGTCTTACAGTCAATAGCAAAAAGGTTCACACTAGAACAAACTGCATAGGTCTCCAAAAAAGAAAGAAGCAGAGTTTGTCATGGGAGTTAAGAGAGTTTAATTGGTTTTATAATCAAGCTTTGCAACAATACTATGTCACTACAATGTGTTATTAAATACTATGAAGTTGAGTCTACTTTTTTTCCCCCATAGCTCCTTTGTTGCATAGATATTTTTTTTGTTATGTTTGTTCATACTATTCTTTACAAGTATACATAGATTAATGTTTTTTAAATGGCAGCATCCATTCTATTTCACATGGTACTAATCTTCGTTATTGGTACAAATTTGATCCCCTTCGTAAAATCCTTCTCATTACTTATTTCTTTATTAATTAATCTATTTGTAATTGTGAGTTGTATTAATGATTTCATAACATATGCATGTCCACATTGTTTAGCATTCTCAGTCTTTTTTTCTTTATTTTTATTAGTCAATTTTTTTCAAAGATCCCCTACCTTTATTTAATGAAGATCCTTATCTTGAAGTTACACTTGGATGTTTGTATTCTATGATCAACAAATTTTATACAATGTAACAAATGTGATTTTAAAGTAGTGTGACATGATTTAATGATAAGTTCCAATACAGCAGCTACATGGATTTGAATCGTTTTTCTCCAATGGATAATTTGGGAGTCTAGACCTCTGTAATTTTCTTTTTCTCTAAGCTCGTCTCAACAAAGACTACGCATAAAAGTGGATGATATATCATGATTAGTATATAATAAAAATATAGAATTGTTGCATCACTAAGAACAATACTTTAAAAATGAATGGCATGGGTTTACTAAAGCTTACTAATATGACAATTAATTGAATGAGATTACAGTCAAGAATTAGAAAGCACACCCGAGTCATTTTTTAATTTTTTTTAATCTATATTTGCATGTATGAATCATTTAAAACATGAAAACCCTCTAAGTGAAATTATCAAATTGAAAACCTTTCTTTTCAAACTTTGGTATTCAACTTCGATTTTGGATAATTTTGTTGTTTGCAAGACTTATATCTTTTCTTAAAACACAGTATCTTCCACTCTAAATATTTATTTAGTGAATAATCATTATTATGTTTTTTTCTTTTGCAAAACTATCGTCTAAAATTAATTTTAATCAAATTTTTATCCTTTTTTAATTTATTATCTTCTCACTTAAATAAATTATACAAGAGTTTTTTTTTCATTTGATCAAATATTAGTTTCCTTTTATAAATTGATATGTATATATAATATTATTAAAATCCAAATTACATTTAAAATATTAAACATGGAGATGAATTTTTTTATGAAAGTAAGTAAAGGAATTTTAGTCCATGGGACCTTTTTCTTCATAAAAGCAAGTAGGAAAGTTTCACTTAATTTAAGGGTATAAACAACTTACTTAAAATCACATTAATAATTATAATACATATTTATAATGCTTATAACACTCATGTTAATAATTATTAATCACTAATATAATATTTAAATGCTTATCTTAAATTTCTTAGATGATAATAAGTTGTCCTAAAATTATTATTCAAATAAGATGCAATTTATTTTGTAAACTAATATTTATTTTTATTTATTATTTTATCATTTAAATAAATTATTCATGAAATAAGAAGAAAATTTTAATTTTAACTTTATAGGAAAAATATAAATGTAGCACATGTGGTGAACAATTTTTTCTGAAATAAATAAAAATTTATATTTAATTCATGGAAATAAGCTTTTAGACTAAGATTTTTTGTCCAAACAAAATTAAAGATTATTTTACCTAATTAAAATGTTTATTACATAAAAATAAAGCATAATGTTTATAACACTTATGTTAATAATTATTAATCATTAATCATTAATATAATATTTATAATGCTTATCAATAAATTTTATATGTTTCTATGTCCCCGTGTATTGCACGGGTACGAATACTAGTTAGACATATTACACAAAACTTCATGAGACATTTCAACAAGTTAAGTCTAAGGAAAGAGGTCATTAGCAAGGGTAAGTTTCAAAACCAAAGAATTATTATTTTCACTAAACTTTACATTATATGGACAAACATTGTTAATGTAGTTGTTGATCAAATGTTAGGGTATGTAATGACTGCCTTCATCTTTACGATATGACTACTCTAAAACGCAAAATTTCAACAAAAAAAGTGAAAATTCTATTAGTTTGATTGTGAAAACGGTGATAAATTTTTCGTCATATAATTCACCAAATAACACATAAATACAAATATGTGTGTGTGTGCTAAACCATCATACATCATTCACATGTCAAAATATAATTCAGTTTTACATGTATCTAAATTTGGGATTTACATGCCCAATCAATAAAAAATCAAGGAACTATCAAAGGAAGAGTTTGGTAACAAAACACAACACTTCTAAAAGAAACTCAAATGTCATCACGGCGGCTTGGCAGCTCCATAAAAAAAAAGATCTCCCTCCAAAGACACCTATTGATGCTTATTTGCTCTTACAAACGAAAGTTTGAGATCATCATAGGTACCAACTGCAAAACACAATGAATATACTGCAAATAAACCAAGAGGGGGGGTGAATTGGTTCAAAACGATATTTAAAATTTTTCTAAAACAACTTGTGGAATTTGAAATCTAGATCGTATCACTCTTTCACCTTTTGTAAAACCAGAACTTTTCTTTCAATCAAGATCCACCTTACTATGCATGCAATGACAGAAATATTTTCTTTTGCTAATAATATTTTGATTACCCAAATACAAGCAATGAAAGAAACACAGAATCAGAATAAAAGACTCAGCAATTTATACTGGTTCACCTCACTAACATGGAGGCTACATCCAGTGTCTTCCAACCAACCAGGTTAGAGTTTTCACTATATCAAAATATCCTTTACAAGCAATTTACAAGTGATTATCTTTATCAACCCTAGATAAAGACTCTGAATTCTAAAACACTATTAGAAAAAAAAATCACAAAAATCTTGAGAACCCTACTCAGATCTTCAACCCTAGAGAACCCTACTCTAGAAAGCTTGAAAGAATCACTTTGATATATTACAATACAACAAAAATATTAGAATATCTAAAAAGAAGAGTTTCAAGATAAATACAACCTGTGATCCTTCATGTATGAATGAATGAAATGAATTAAGATTACCAATCAATCAGGTTGTACGAAATTCAATGCTCGGAATCAAACCCTTGATAAACCTTTTTTTCTTTAACACATCTTTTCAAAAACTCAGAAATCGTGATCTCACAAGATGTGTTTCAAACTCAGAATCAAATCAGAATCTTGAACACTTAGAAAGCTTAGTATCTTTTGGGTAAAACTCTCATCCCCTTAAATGATTCGTTTAATCTCTATTTATAGAAAACAAACTCACCAAGCTTTATATAAAACTGATTTAACTGACAATAATCGATTAAAACGACAACGTAATCGATTATTTACTTATATGTAATCGATTAAATTATCACATAATCGATTAATATGTTCTTGAGCTTCCTGGAAATGTTTTCATGAACAAGATAATCGATTAAAATGATACTTAATCGATTAAAGCAGTCCTAGCATTTTTAACGTATGAAGAAATAATCGATTACATAGGTAATCGATTAAACCAGTAAAGCTCAAAACAAGAACTCGACCTGTGCAACACGAACCCGGCCTTTGTGTAACACGAACCCAGCCTTTGTATAACACGAACCCAGCCTTTGTAATCGATTACTAAAAATGGTAATCGATTATTCCAGTGATGCATGTTTTTCACATATAATTATGTAATCGATTACAAGAAGCTGGTAATCGATAAAACTGTTCTTCAAGGCTTTTTCAGAAATAGTATGAATGTATTTAATCGATTAAAATTCTTGTGTAATCGATTAAAGCAATAAGTTTTCATTTATGAAAAAAAACTTAGCCATGATTACTTTGAGGTTTTAATCAAAAACTATGCATGCATGATAATGAGAATGCAAATGAAAGATCACAAGGCAAAACACTTGAACCACTTAGACAAATTACAAATGCCTTCAAATGATTGGGCATGTAAAATGCTAAAACATCAAGCTTTCATCCTTGCTTCAATCTTCTTGCAGCTCCCCTTAATCAACATTCCCCCCCCTCAAAATCAACATCAACCACACAGTACAAAAATGCAAGTGTAAGTTTATTGTAAAAGATTAACAACTATCACATGTCATTGATTAGAAAGAAAAAGAATAACAAATCATCACAATCATTCTCAACCATTAATCAGTTCAACATACATTCAACGTACTAGTCATCAACTTTTCAACGATTCAAATCATTTATACTCGAAATGATGCATGCACCTGACTCAACTCTCAAATGCAATGTGGTACCATCCATCAAGAAATAGCCTAACAATGTCCCCATGACACTATCACTTAGGAAAACTTAGTAGCAACTGTTGAGGTCACCTAGTCGTGCACAGGCCACTCCCCCCCCATGTTGATATACATGAGTCTTAAGGGAGTTCCAAACCAAGTGATATGCCCTAAAGTACCAGCATTTTTTCTCATGAAAAATCACAAGTACTTACTGACAAAGTTTATACTATTTTCACACAATTAAGCAGTATGAAACATGGGCTCCAACAAAGCAATGATGTTGAATAGTTAAAAAATTTAAAAAATCATCTTCCCTCTCCAAGTGTGCTTAAAAATTTTAAACTAGATCCTCTTCCATCTCCAGGAATATTTAGATGGTCATTGCAATCCCATGTACATACGCAACATACAATCATCTCACCGACATCATCAACATCATTTCATCTCAATGTCATCCACATCACAAGGAATCACATTCCACATGCATACATATTAACTTATGCCTAAGATTTACATTCCCCAGGTCTCTAAACAAAATAAATCACATGTAATCATAATTTCCTAATATAACGAGTCTAATATTTTATGGAAAATTCTAACTTAAAGAAGAGAACTATAGTATACAAAACAAACTCTTAATTCCATCAAAATTTTAATAAAAGAAGTAACAAGAGAACAAATATAAAATTTTGGGCTAAGTTTCCTCTGTAATTAAGACTTTTTCCCAAAATATTAATCAATACAACAACAACATCATTCGCAGTTTTATTCATATATAACAAATATATTGCATCCCATTAATTTAAAACACAGTTTTTCTTGAAAATCAACATGCAACAGAGACAAACATATAACCCCATAATTGGGTTTTAGACCCCAACTATGATACCAAAAGCTATAAACAAACATTAAACTCCCCTTACCTATCTATATCTCCCCAATAGCTCATCCCAATGTTGTTCAGAGATCTCTTAGGTTCATGTCTGTTGGTCCAAACACATAGCTCTATATACCAAATTGAAGACAACTCAGTATAGATTTCAAAGACAGGATCAATTTTAGCATTCAGGGTCAAATACCCATTTAATTTTAAAAAGGGCTATAATGGTGTTTTTGGGGTCCTCATCAAGGAGACATCATTTTGAAATTTCGATCACGCCAATGTGATCGGGGTTCAATAAAGGTCACAAAAATGAAATCAATTTTATAAAAGGAAACTTTTACAATGTCTCATTTTCAAGATTTTTTCAAAGGAAACGTAAAAGCATCCAATAATGGTTATCAAATCACAAGGAATACAAGGATAGGCTCAAACTAACTAGGAGAAAACATCGCAATCACGATTACATCAAAGAAACCAGGAACGAGGGTGAAGAGCTTCATTTTCTACCGATTCTTCGAGTTGAGTTTTCAAGATTTCGTTGTGATTAAAGTGTTCCACTCCGTGCGGTGGTCTAGCGGCAAACAGTGGCAGCTCGTGACGGTCACCAGTGTTATGGGTGGTGGAGGAAGAGGTTTGGGTTTTTGGGCAAGAGTTTGGGGAGAGAGGAGGGGGAAAACGTGTTCTTTCATGCTGCGTTCATATTTATAATTCTGTAAGACTCGATTACGACCTCATCTTGCTAAGTGAATTTTAACTTTTGGCGCTAAGCAAGACATTTCGCGTTGAGCAAAATTGCTCTTATGGCTGGAATTGCACTTAGCAAGTCGGTGTCGCTAAGCGAATTATTTCCTCTAGATGGAATTGCGCTTAGCGAGCTAGTGTTGCTTAGCAAGTTGCTCCAATGCAGATCAAACAAACTCCACTTAACCTAACATCCACGCCAAGCAATTCCACAATGATAATTCATACAACACTTCAACTAATCCAATTTAATCAAGTAATTAAACAGTACAAGAAATACATTGAACATCTATTTTTAGTTATTGATATTTCAAGGTGTTACAACTCTCCCATCCTTTTAGAAATTTCGTCCCCGAAATTTACCAGACTCAAACAAGGCTGGATAGGCTTCTCGCATATGACTCTTTAGTTCCCACATTTCATCCTCTCTTAATGCACCTCCCCAGACCACATTGACCAACATAATCTCTTTCCCTCTTAAGTGCTTTGTTCGCCAATCCTCGATCCTCAAAGGCAATGTTTCATAGGTCAAGTTCTACTTTACTTGAATGTCATCTAATTCGATCACGTGAGATGGATCATGGATATATTTACGGAGTTGAGAAACATGAAAGACATTGTGAAGGTTAGAAAGAGACATGGGTAATGTAATTCAGTATGCCACAAGGCTGACTATTTTGAGAATTTGGAATGGACCGATAAAATGAGATGAGTTTGTGATTTTAATGCTCGACCAACC
Source organism: Glycine latifolia (assembly GCA_013407115.1). NCBI lineage: Eukaryota > Viridiplantae > Streptophyta > Magnoliopsida > Fabales > Fabaceae > Glycine > Glycine latifolia. The sequence goes on along the minus strand of QARZ01000593.1, from coordinate 111,836 downwards.
TCAGTCCACGGGGTGACTCTCGAGAATATACGATCACCAACCTCAAATTGCAAGTCTTTCCTCTTCTTGTCCTGATAACTCTTCTGTCTGCTCTAAGCAATCCTCATCCTTTTTTGGATCAGCTTGACCTTCTCAGTGGTTTGTTGTACCACTTCAGGTCCTAAGGTGAAGTTCTTTCTGGGTTCTAGCCAACATAGGGGTGTCCTACACCTTCTACCATACAGAGCTTCGTAAGGAGTCACGCCAATGGTAGAATTAAAACTAACTATTGTTATAAGTGAATTTTATCAATGATAGAACACTCTCCCAACTCTCCTTTTGTTCTAATACACACGCTCTCAAAAGGTCCTCCAGCAACTGAATCGTTTGTTCAGTTTGACCATTGGTTTGAGGGTGATAGGCTGAACTTAAACTAAGCTTGGTTTGCAAAGCTTTATTCAGACTCTCCTAAAACCTAGAGGTGAATATAGGATCTCTATCTGACACTATGCTAGACACACATTGTATAATCTAACAATTTCACTAACATACAGGGAGGTCAAATTCTCTAAGGAAAACTTGATATTGATGGGGATAAAGTAAGCAAATTTGCTCAATCTGTCAACAATAACCCAAATAGAATCTAAACTTCTAAGAGTTCTAGGTAGTCATACAATGATATCCATGGAGATACTATCCCACTTCCACTAGTGTAAGGGTTGCAACTTGCTTGAGGGTCTCTGATGTTCTATCTTAGCCTTTTGGCAAACTCCCAGTCTTACATTGTTAGAGGTAACCTCACACACAAGGATAAGGTCTCTAAGCATCATTCACTACATTAGCTTTGTTGGGATGATAACTAAGCTCAAAATCATAGTCCTTAAGAAACTTTAACCATCTCCTCTGATGCATGTTCAGCTCTTTCTAACTAAATAGATAGTTAAGGCTTTTATGAATTGCTAAACACTTCAAACTTAGAGCCGAACCGGTAATGCCTCCACATCTTAAGAGAGAAAACTACAGTAGCTAACTCCAGATCATGGGTAGCATAATTTTTCTCATGAGTCATGAGTTATCTAGAATCATAGGCCATTACCTAACCATTATGCATCAACACTCCTCCTAAACCCATTTTTAATGCATCACAATACACCTCAAAGGGTTTTCTTGGGTTAGGGAACACTAACACGGGCTCGATCATCAACTTTTCCTTAAGGGTTTGGAAACTATGCTTACACTGGGCATCCAACACAAAAGCTTGACCCTTACGAGTCAACTTGGTCAAAGGAAAGGCTAACTTGGAGAAACCTTCTATGAATCTACAATAATAACCCGCTAAACCTAGAAAACTTCTAATCTCAAACATAGACTTAGGACTCTCCCATTTAAGAACAACTTCTATCTTAAAAGGATCTACAGCTATATCGCCTTGGAATATTACATGTCCTAGGAAACTAACTTTCTCTAACCAAAACTCACACTTAGACAACTTAGCATAAAGTTGTCGATCTCTAAGGGTTTACAGTACAATTATCAAGTTTTCTTCATGCTACTCTCTAGTCTTGGAGTATACCAAAATATCATCTATAAATACTACCACAAAACTATCAAGATAGGGGTGAAAGATTCTATTCATGTAGTCCATAAACACACTAGGGGCATTAATCACACCGAGGGAATGACTAGATACTCGTAATGGTCATAGTGGGTCCCAAAGGCGGTCTTTGAGATATCCTCAGACTTCACTTAGATCTGATGGTAACCTGACCTAAGGTCTATCTTGCTAAACACACAAGCTCTTACTATCTTGCTAAACACACAAGCTTTTATCAGCTAATCCATAAGATAATCTATTCTAGGCAAAGGGTACTTGTTCTTAATTGTTACCTTATTCAACTAGCGATAATCTACACATAACCTCATGGTTCCATGTTTCTTCTTCACTAACAACACTGGCGCTCCCCATGGAGACACACTGGATCTCACAAACTGTTTATCCAACAACTCTTCTAATTGTTTCTTAAGCTCAGCTAACTCTATAGGACACATCCTATAAGGGGCTATGGATATGGATTCGGCACCAGGTACCAAATCTATAGAAAACTCTATCTCTCACTCAGGTGGTAAACTAGATATGTCCTTAGGAAACACTTCAAGAAATTATTTAACAACTGGGAGGTCACCTATAGAAACCTTGGTTTCTACTTCCATGTTAGACAAGATCATGTACACTTAGGCATCCTCTTTCAAAGATGCCATAACTTGGTTGGTAGAGATAAACATCCTATCCTTATTCACTTCAGAATCACCAAACACTACAGTTTTATCAAAACAGTTTAATAAGACATGGTTGGAAGATAATCAGTCCATACCCAGAATAACATCAATTTGTCTTAGAGGTAAACAAATCAGATCCATCAAGAATTCTCTACCAGAAATCTCTACAGGAGAATTCAAACACACATCAGAAGTTAAAACAGGACCACTAGTTGGTGTCTCTACCACAAAATCATCAATCAAAGAAGACACAAAAAGCTTAAGTTTCTCCATACACGAGCAAGATATAAAATGAATGGATTGCACCGAAATCGAATAACACAAGTAAGGGAATCCCACTTATGAAATATTTACCTTGGATTAGATCTTTGGATTTCAAAGCTTCAACGCCATTAAGAGTAAAGACTCTTCCAATGGCCTTTGGACGTCCAGTTTGGCCATCCAGACTCCCACAATTTTCCCTTCTTTGGATATGAGCAGTCTCTTTGAATATGGCCCTTCTTCTACAGTTGAAACAAGTCATGTCTTTGTCTGCACAATTTGAAGAAATGTGGCCTGGCTTACCACACTTGTAACAGAAAACCTAAGTTGAAAAACTAGTGGTTTGCTTCCACTACCACCAGGGAACCCCATAGCAGTAGTCCTCCGATTGTTGGGATGTTTACCATATTACTTGGGAGGGGTTGGGTATGGTTTCCCCGATTTTGGGATCCATGCTTCTTGTTCTTCATTGGGCCTGTATTTTGATAATACACCACCCTGTCTCGAGAGTCTTCATCCCAAATCCTATACATGTTCACCAGTAGTGAGAACTCACAAACACCTTGATAATTCACAGCTTGCTTCACCTCTGGTCGCAAGTCATTCAAAAACTTCTTCGAGTTTTCACCATCTCTTCCCTGGTAATAAAGGAAGTACCTCACTAGCTCTTCAAACTTGGCTGAGTATTCAGCTACAGTCATGTTCCCTTGCTTGAGCTCTAGAAATTTCATCTTTTTCTTGTTCCTAACATCTTTAGGGAAGTATTTCTCTAGAAATACCATCTTGAAGATTTCTCAGGTCACAGTTTGACTTTCAGCCTCATGGCACTAGCGAGTGTTCTCCCACTAGTACCCAACTCTTTCTACTAGCCTATACGTGCCAAAAGTAACCTTTTGCTCCTCTGGACATGCCATCATTTGAAGGATTTTCTCAAACTCCTGTATCTAATTTTGAGCACCATTAGGGTTGTATCCTCTGTGAAAGCGATCCAACCTATGATACTTAATAGCTCCACTACCTTATACTCTATTCTGATTCCTTATAACTTGGGCTAAGGCTTGGAAGGCATAAGTTATCACACGATCATTCCTACCAGCCATCACTCCCTGCGCACACTAGGAAGTAAGAACATGGAAGGAATACACACAAGAAAAGGAAAAAGACAATCTCATACCTATCTCATGTCCCTACTTAAGTTACTCTTGAGAGTTTATGCCTCGAGAAATCACTCATCTACAACAATTTTCTCCTGAGACATTAACACTCACTCTCCACCTTTTGTATTCCTGACTACTTGCCATAATGTCTCATTACACTTCACGAATTATCAAGATGGCCAGTCTGATAGCTCGTAACAATGCAATGGAACTCATGGTATAACAAACCTCGGGGATACAAAACTATTATGGCAACACCAACAAATCTCTATAACCCACGTAGAACAAAAATAAGTAAGTTTCAACCACAAACAACCCAAGCAACTACAAAACAATCAGGTACTCAAACAAGAATGCACAGAGAAACACAACAGACTCATAACTTACTAGCCGAAAGGTTCAACTAGGCTTTGATACCACTAAATGTAACGACTTGCCTCGTCGCTACAATATCACTACTCTAAAACGCAGAATTTTAATTCTTTTTAAGTGCAAATTCTATTAATTTCATAGTGAAAATGATGATAAATTTTTTGTGATTTACATTCACCAAATAACACATATCTATGAATATATATATATATATATATATATATATATATATATATATATATGATAAGTGCCCTAAATCAGTTAAAATCATGTTTTAAATAAAGGCACTTATCCTTTGATTTCATAAGCTTTTATCATAAATTTACCCTAAACCTAGTTAAATAGCTCCTATTGCTTGTATACATGTCATTTGTCATATTTCGGAAGATTAATCCATCATGTTTTGTATTTTGATAGATTCCGAGGATTTTTGGGGCTTCCGAAAACAAAAAGCAACCAAATAGGGATCATAAAGCAAACCTGGGAGGTGTATCAAGCAAATCAGGCCCAAGGCCCAAAAAGATTTCTCCAGAAGGTGCTTAACTCGCTTGGGCAACTGAAACATGAATAAAATGGTCGCTTGGATGACCAAACACGAGCAGATCAGCCCCTATAAATACCCAAACACCCCCAAGGCTCACAACATTCATTCCAACTCAAATCTCTTCTCCTCCTTGCTTCTTCTAAGCTTTTTCTTAGTTTTTTGTAGTAAATATTAGTAGTAGGTAGATTAGGAAAGTGAGAGAAGTGAGATTTAGTGTGGAGACTCTGCCGAAAAGAAGCGGTGATGGGGCCCTTCATCAATTCTTCTCTTAAAGAGGTTCTCTCCATGCTTGGTTAGTTTCTCTTAAGGATTGAATGTAATCTTCTACTTTTAAGTATCTCTTTTAATATTTATTTATGCATAAGTCTTTTCTATTTATTATTGGTAATTTTATTTCGTTCTTAATGCTTGATTCTACTTGATCACTAGTTTCATGAAATTGGATTCTAAGTTTAACTGGGAAGTACTCTTAGAATTTGAACTGAATAATTTTACTCATTACGTTACGATCGCTAGGAATAGGGCGTACCGTTTTGATTGCATAAAAGCACGCGATTAAAATTCTTAATGCTGGGGTATTTACTTTGTATGCGAGGGATCGATATTCGGTAAATATCCTTAGAACTCGATTACGAGGGATCGATTCGAGGATAACATAGTGTGCATCAAGAAGGATAGATAATGATTATTGCATGGTAATATTAATTGGATATAAAAGGATATGAATGATGAAATCCAAATCCTACGCTTTTCTTGAATTTATTAAAATCATTTTATTAGTTTCCGTACTTTTTAGTTATCTTTCGTTATTTCCGTAAAACCATAAAAACTTCGACCATACTCGTTGTACATAACTATTCAACTGTTGAATTTTATTTGGATTAATTGAGTAGCACAAGTCCCTATGGAGACGAACTTTTATAAATTTTATAACTTACAACGACAAATTGGTACGCTTGCCAAAAGTCTAACAATACACACGCACACACACACACACACACACACACACACACACATATATATATATATGTATATATGTTAAACCACCATATATCATTCACATTGAAAACAATATGAACAGCACACAAGAACCAATAGGGGTGTGAATTGGTTGTTCTTGGTCAATTAAAAATTTCTTAAACAATCAGAGTTAAAAGGGATCGTATCACAAAACAACCGTTGAACACTTTCAATTAATCAAACTCCGATCTTTAAAGAATGCAATGACAACAAAATATTTCTATTGATTATGAAAAGTTATACCAACGAATAACAATTAATAACCACAAGAAAAGATAAAGAAGAAGTAGTCAACACCAAGATTTATATTGGTTCACTTCTCAACCTAGAGAAGCTACATTCAATTCTCCTAACCAACTAGTTAGAAATTCAACTAATAACAATTAGTTTCTTACAAGCTTATACAATCACTCTCAATCAAGCATAGATTAAGAACAAGAAATCTAACTCCCTTAGACTCTCTTTGATCAAGACATAGAGAACACCCTTCTCTACTCTTCCCTTTTGAAACACCTATTCTAGACAAGCTTTAAGAAAGACTATTTTTTTTAGATACACAAACCAAAAATTCTAAAAAGAATTACAACCAAAGTAGTATGGAGAGAAACAACTTGATGATCCACTACAGATGAATGCAAATGATTACCAAACTTGAATCAAGGTTGAAAGACAAATCTTAGAACATTCTCTCCAAGTTCTTCTTTAGAAATTTGTCCAAAAAGAAATCCTCTTAAAGAATCTTGAAGCTTAAGGATTTGAGGGTCTAACACAGAATAACTTGTAGTATATTTTCTCTCTTCAGAAAGGTTATGAAATTCGTTGATATTTCGTTATTGTTTGGTTAAAACAAGTAACATCTATTTATAGAAAATTGTGTTAACTGTCAGTAATCGATTAAATCACTTATGTAATCGATTAAAGTATTCTTGAGCTTTTTGGAAAAGACTTATGAACAATGTAATCGATTATCATTGGAAGCCTTATTCAAAATCGTTGCCAAGTAATCGATTACCACCATGATGTAATCGATTGTCACAGGAAGTCCATTTTGTGATTATGAACTGTGTAATCGATTACCACAATCTCATAATTGATTAAAATGGTCTTAGTTCTCAAGTAATAGATTACCACTTACTGGTAATCGATTAAACTAGTGAGAAAATATTTTTCCAAAACTTGAAATATTGAACACTTGTCTTTTTATGCATTCATGAAAACCATGTGTTTCAGAAAAGCTTTTGTGAAAATATGTATGCAAAAACATGAATGAGTTTTATGCAATGGATCATAGGATGACTCATCTTAGACATACACAAATTACATATGTCATCCAATTGAATTGGCATGTAAAAGCCTAAACATTTCAATGTCTAAGAACTTCAGCTTCTTGATCCTCTTTAGCTCCCCTGGGTCTAACACACATGTCAAAATATAATTCAGTTTTTACATGTATCTAAACCTAGGATTTACATGCCCAATCAAAGAACTATCCAAGGAAGAGATTGATAACAAAACAGAACTCTTCCAAAAGAAACTCCAACATTATCATGTCGGCTTGCCATCTCCAACAAAAAAATACCTCCTTTCAAAGACACCTATTGCTGCTCATTTGCTCCCATGAACACAAATTCAAGATCATCACAGGTACCAACCACACAGTACAAAAATGCAAGGGTGAATTTATTGTAAATGATTAACAACTATCAGATGTCACTGATTATAAAGAAAAATAATACCAAATCATAACAATTATTCTCAACCGTCTATCAGTTCAACATACACTTAACAAACTAGTCATTAACTTTTCAACGGAATGATGCATGCACCTGACTCAACTCTCAAATGTCATGTGGTACCATTCATCAGGAAATAACCTAAGTGTGTCCTCATGACACTCTCACTTAGGAAAACTTAGCAGCAATTATCGAGGTCACCCCGTCGCACACAAGCCACTCCCTCCATGTTGATCAACACGAGTCTCAAGGTAGTTCCAAATTGAGTGATATATGTTAAATAAAGGGGGAGCTTGAATAGGATCAAGATGCTGAGGCTCTTAGTCTTGGATGTTTTAGCTTTTACATGTCATTCAATTGAAGACATATGTAATCTTTAGTTGTCTAAGAGATTCCATCTTTTGATCCATTGCATTGCATAAACATCATTCATTGGCTTGCATTCATGGTTTTACAAAAGGCATGTGTTTTGTGAAAAATATTTTAAAGTATTCATGATTGCATTGAAAAGCCAAAGTGTTCAAAGCTTATGTTTTTGGAAAAACTATTTCACGCTTCTTTAATCGATTACCAGCTTATGGTAATCTATTATTTAAGCTTTGAAGAACACTTTAATCGATTACAATAGAATGGTAATCGATTACACTTCACAAAGTCATAGAAATGTCTTCCTGTGATACTCGATCACGATTTGTGGTAATCGATTACTTGGCGCGTTTTGGAAAACAAAACTTTCTGTGTTAATCGATTACATAGTGATTTAATCTATTACTTTGTTCATATATCTTTTCCAGAAAGTTCAAGAACACTTTAATCGATTGAATTTGTTATTAATTGATTACATTAGTGGTTTTAATTGATTACATTGACGATTGAATCCATTACATTTAGTTACAAAAGTTTATAATAAATAGTTGTTGAGTCTTTTGAAAAAACAATATCATTACTCTACAGAATTTTTATAAGTTTTCAAAAGCCTTCTGAAGTGAGAAAGGATATTCTGAGTTCTTAAGTTATTATCCCACATATTCTAAATCTTAATGTTGTAGGGAAAGATTTCTTCTCGGGCAAGATATTAAAGAAGTATTTGAAGAGGAAGCTCTAAAACTTGTTTTAATTTCAAACCTGATTGTTAAACCATACTCATTCATATTCATTGGATCATCAGGTTGTCTCTCTCCATTAACTTTGCTTGTAAATTCGTTTTAGAATTTTTGATTGATTGTAAGTATTACAATAGAATTCTTAAGGCTTATCTATAGTATGTTTCTCTAGAGGGAAAAGTAAAGTTCTTTATGTCTTGATCACTAGGAGTCCAAGGGGATTAGATTTATGTTCTTAATCTAGGTTTGATTAAGGGTGATTTGTAATAAGCTTGTAAGAAAAGAATATTGTGAATAATGGAACTCTAACTTAGTTTGGTTAGAAGAAACTGGATGTAACTTCTCAAAGGTGAGAAGTGAACCAGTATAAGTTCTTGTGTTGATTGCTTTCTTTAATCTCTTCTTGCTATCTTAATCTGTGGTTGTTTGGTGAAATCTTTCTTACTCAACAAGGTTAAGTTTTTGAAATTGTTTTCTTGAGCTGAGTGGTTTGATTGGTTGGAGCATTCTTGGTTTAATTGTGAAACAATCTTATAACTTTGATTCTTTAAAATTTTATAAAAGGCCAAGTTTAAACCAATTCACCCCCTCTTGGTTATTGTGTGTGTTCATACTGTTTTGAATATGCCCCCAAGTACCAGCATTTTTCCTCATGAAAAACCACAGATACTTACTAACAAATTTTTTACTATTTGAGCACAATTATGCAGTATGAAACATGGGCTCCACCAATGCACTGACCTTGAATAGTTAAAAAATTTAAACAATCCATTTCCCTCTTCAGGGATGCTTAAAATTTTTAAACCAGATCTCTTTCCCTCTCCTGGGATATTTAAACAGTCATTGTACCCCCCATGTACATACAGAACATGCAATCATCTCACTATCAGCATCAACATCAACATTATCTCATCTCATCTCAATGTCATCCTCATCACAAGCAATCGCATTCCACATCCATACATATAAACTCATGCTTGAGATTCACATTCCCCAGGTCTTCAGACAACATAAATCACAAGTAAAATAATTTCATAATATATTGAGACTAATATCTTAGGGAAAGTTCTAAATTAAAGAGAACTATAGTATACCAAAAAAAGCTCTTAAGCCTATCTAAATTTTTAATAAAAAAAGTAACAACAGAACAAATATAAATTTTTTTGGTAATCTCCTCTATAATTAAGACTTTTTTCCAAATATCAATCAATTCAACAACCACATCATTCATAGTTTATTATTCAATAACAAATATATCACATCCCATTAGTTTAAATCACAGTTTTTCTCGAAAACCAGCATGCAACAAGGACAAACATACAACACCATAATTGGGTCTCAGACTCCAACTATGGTATCAAAAGCTATAAACAAACAATAAACTCCTCTCACCTATCTATATCTCCCCAATAGCTCATCGCAACATCATTTAGAGATCTCTTAGGTTCACGTTAGTTGATCCAACTGTAGAGCTCTATATACCAAATCGAAGACAACTTAGTATAGATTTCAAAGACAAAGATCAATCTTAATATTCCGGGTCAAGTACCCATTTAATTTTAAAAAGGGCTACAATGGTGTTTTGGGGGTCCACATCAAGGAGACGTCATTTTGAAATTTCGATCACGCCAATGTGATCGGGGTTCAACAAAGGTCACAAAAATGAAATCAATTTTATAAGAAGACAACTTTTACAACGTCTCATTTTCAAGAGTTTTTCAAAGGAAACCTAAAAACATCCAATAACGATTACCAAATCACAAGGAATACAAGGATAGGCTCAATATAACTAGGATAAAACATAGAAATCACGGTTACCTCAAAGAAAGCGTAAAGGGAGGGTCAAGAGCTTTGTTCTCTTCTGATTTTTCGAGTTGAGTTTTGAAGATTCCGCTCCGATTAAAGTGTTCCACTTTGTGCGATCGTCCGGCCGCAAGCGGTGGCGGTCACCGGTATCGTGGGTGGTGAAGGAAGAGGTTTAGGATTTTTGGGAGAGAAGAGGGAAAAGAGGAGGGAAAAAACACATTCTTTCATGCTGTTATCATATTTATAATCCTACAAGACTCGCTAAGGGAGCTCATCTCGCTAAGCAAATTTTAACTTTTAGCACTAAGTGAGACATTTTTCATTGAGTGGAATTTTTCTCCTAGCTGGAATTGAACTTAGTGAGTCGATATTGCTAAGCGAATTACTTCCTCTAGAAAGAATTGCCCTTAGCAAGAAAGTGTCGCTAAGCGAATTATTTCCTCTGGATGAAATTGCGCTTAGCGAGCTAATGTCACTAAGTGAGCTACTCCAATGCAGATCAAATAAACTCCACTTAACCTAACATCCACAGGTGCACAAGGATAATTCACACAACACTTCAACTAATCCAATTTAATCAAGTAATTAAACAATACAAGCAATGCATCAAACATCTATTTCCAGTTATCAAATTTTCAGGACGTTACAGGGTATGCCACAACTGAGCCCAAATTTGCATATTACTTCAACAATGTAATGAAAGAAAATAAGCAAGCGACTAATTGGTTAGTGAAGATCCCAAAAGAAAAATGGACTACTGTTTAGGATAACGGGGGACGATGGGGTCACATGACAATAAATCTTGCCAAGGTCATGAATTCAATGTTGAATAAAACAAGAAGTTTCCCTATCTTTGCATTGGACAATAATACTTACGAAAGATGCAACAAATACTATTGAATCAAAGAATGAAGACTTGAAGATTAGTCTTTGAATTTTTTGTTTTAATAATTTTACAATGCCAAACAGGTTTCTAAATATTGGCATTTGTATTGGATGTTTTTAGACTAGGCATGTTGAGTGTTTAGGCTTAGTTTATATATCCATGGTTATTGGTAATCAAACATGAGAAGAAAAATATATTGATCTCAAAGCTTCTTAAAAGCAATGAATTCAACACTGTGTAATAGATTACCGAATTTAGTAATCAATTACAAAGTGCTAGTACAAGCAACAAGACTTATTTCTCTTGAAATATTGACAAGTTTTATTGAATTAATTGATTACCAAGTTTTCTATTTTCTGACCTTATCAATGGTGTGTGTGAGTTGATAGGGTTTCAACTCCTGATCCTTCTCCTATAGGGTTCAAGGGAAAAATAGAATTTTAGGAAATTGCTTGTGCATAGGGTTGTACTTGGTTCTCTATTAGTGGAAGTTCAAAGGGGTCTTAGAACAACTGCATGTAGGTCCTCTTGGGAACTAAACTGGTATAAATTATGTGTGTAATTCTCTCTTTCTCTAAATCTTTGGTAATCAATCTTGGCAATGAAATTGATGTAGAAGTACCATGAAACTTTGTTTTTTCTTTGATTTGTGTATTCTTTGTTTTCATTGATTACAAATCTTTATTATCAAGTTTTTGAGAAAACCTTGAATACAAATAAGGGTTAGCTTTAATTGAATCTTATGAATGAATTGGTAAAAATTTCAAAAAGAATCCATTCAACCCCCTCCCCTTCTAGATTCTAAGTTATTCCAACAAATACTTTGTCAAAAGCGATAGGGAAGCCATAACAATGGTGGCATCAAGTAAAGAATTGATAGAAAATGTTAACAAGATCATTGAGGCTGGAGAAAAAAAGGCTAACTCCATATGTGTAATTGAGTTCAATTGATAAAGTACTCTTTTCTTAGTGAAATAATCCCTAAATCCAAGACAAGGTTTTCCACAAAAATTTGATGTAAACATTATTGAACGATGGTGTGATTGTAGTAAACTGCAAAAACTACATATGCCATGTTCACATGTAATTGCAATATGTAAGTACATCCACGTTTATTACAAACAATTCATCAATGATGTTTACAAGCTCAATTATGTGTCTAATGTTTATAACAGATCATTTGGCCAAATGAAGCACGCATCATATTGGCCAAAATATAAAGGGTCAATTATGCGTCATGATCTAGAAATGCGGAGAAAAATAAGAGTCACCCAAGATCAACCTATATACACACTGAAATGGACCAAAGAAAAAGGGGACAATTGAAGCATTGTTCATTGTGCAAAACCTTTGGCCATTCCAAGAACAAATATCCAAATAATTAGGGAAACAAAGACAAATTTGCCAATGTACCATTAAATTGTTGAAATGTGTGATAACTTATGTTGTCATTGTTTTTGCCTACTGATTATCACAAATCCTAATTGTTAATTTTGTCAATGTTGGTCTCTATTCATATTATTTGGTTGTTATGATGAACTAATTTTAAGAAATATTAATAATTATAAAACATATTCTTCCAATTAGTTACATTATATGTTAATATTTAACAATTATAATAATTATTTATATTATTCAAATATAATATATATAAATACATTACTATTATTATTCTTATTATTTTTTTATTATTATTCAATGTGTATTTATTAAAGATTTAAAGGAAATTTACAACAAGAAAATAAAAAACGAAAAAGAAAACGTTCAAAAATCGATTTTGGAAATACCATATTTCCAAGGGGGATGCAATAAGAAGTTTAAAAAATTTGGTGTGAATTCAGGACCCCATTCCTGAATTCACAGTTTGTCCTGTATTGGAAGATAGTTGGGTATATAATTTTGGGGGAGGAATAGATGGGTATATAAAAATATTAAAAGGTGCATTTGTGTAAAAAAAAATGCTATGATAGAACCCTTGGAAATGTTTGATCTTTGCTCATTTTAGCTTCCTACAAAGCCATTTGAATAGTAAAGTGTTGTTGGAGTATTTTTAATTATTCTTTCGGTTCCTATTTATAAGACCTAAATTTAAAACGATGTTTTTATTATAAGACTCAATATATAATGTCTTTTGCGTTAATTATTTTTATAATAGAATATCCTACTTAGAAGAAGAGAGAGAATACATTAACAAACAATTACTACCTTCATTCCTATTTATAAGATCCAACTTTTTAAAGTTGTTTGATTCCATATATAATGCTCAATCTATATTATCTCATGCATTAACTATTATTAGACAAACATACCCCTAATTATAAGAAAAAAAGTTATATTAACATGCATTTAGAAGAGAGAAAAATATTAATGACAATGGTATTTTTGGAAAAATATATAAATTTAGGACAAATTTATTACTGTTTACTAAATTAATCACTTTTCTTAATCTTGATAAATTATTTAATTGAGTCTTATAAATAATAACAAAGATAGTAGAAGAGAGAGATGTATTAGCGACAATGATAATTTTTTTTAAAAATTATAAATTTAAGATAAATTTATTGTTATAAACTAAATTAATCATTTTTCTTAATGAATTAGTAGGTAATAACTAATATATATAAGCAAAAATAGTTAATTTCACACTAATTAAGAAAGTTCGTTGACACCATATTTTACTAATTTCAAGTAAAAAATAATTTTTCAAAAAATGTCCTTCAATGAACCTTGTTATCATGAATTAAAAAAAGTCATTAAAAATAAAGTTGCAATTAAAGATACAATTTTAGGAATAATATCATTAAATAGCAATGATATTAGTTAGATATATTTATATTTAAGTCCAAGATACAAGACAACTCTTTTTTGCTGAGTTGAGAGGGATTATCTTTTAAGGGGACAAGGTTTAATAGTTATTAGTAAGTGAGAAAATCTATGACCTTTTATTTTATACAAAAAAAAATATGGATAAATTAAAATTTTATACTTCCATGCCAAAAATTAAAGTTACAATGTTTCACACTTTGAAAAGAGTTTAATAGTCAGATGCAATGATTACATTAGTTTTAGAATTTAACGTATATAGACTAACAATGAAAATAATTTTATATTGTCATTTAACACACAAATTATCGTTGAATTACTTTAAAATAATTATTTTAAAAATCAACAAATTTATCATTTTAAATTGTAGTTTGATTCTTTTTCAGATCTTGTTATAAAAAAATGAACCAAACCGAATAAATTACATATTATAATTATATTTATTTTATTGTGATAATTAATAATAAGTATTGAATAATTTATTACTTTCCTTTACTTTATAACTAAGATGCTTATTTTACTTTCATATGTTAAAAAATAAGGTTAGATATCAAGAGAAGCACAAATTACTATTATGTTCTAAAAAGAGCTAGTAATATTATTTTATATTAATGCTAAATAGAAGTGAAAATAATATTTCAAAACTAAAATATGTTTAAAAAATATAATAAAAATAAAATTTATTTTTAAAATAATATAGCATAATAGTTATGTAAGTTTAATTGATAGATTTTAAATTATGATAATAGAATAAAAATAAAAAATAAAAAACCACCAAACTGATCTCAAGTTTGGTTTGATTTGAATATGATATTATATTTTAATAGAATCAAACTAAAGTATATTTTTATTCAAACTTTTGTTTCCAATGATAATATGCATAATTTTTTAATGCAAATAATTTTTTTTATTATAATGTGAAATTTCAATTTTAATTAGAAATCATATATAAAAAATATTTCTAGAATTATACGTAAGTTTTTTTTTTCCTCCATTGAAAAATGAACTTGAATATTTACAATTTACCATAATTTTTAAAAAAACACCCCAGGGAAGCTAACTAATTGTGTGCGTGAGTGGCATTGGTCAAAGAAATCCCGAATGAGATGCTCCGGAAAGTGGAACAGGGAAACTCACCCGTTTTCTCACTCTTTTTTTCCTTTCCTTTTCGTACTTCTCAAAGCTTCCCTTCTTATTATCACTCTCCCTCGGTTACCTCCACCCCTCCATCGGACCCATCCACCATGGCCTCCAACCACCTCCTCACCTTAACCCGCCGCCTCCGCCGCCGCCCCTCCCTCCGCCTCTTCTCCACCTTTCCGGCGGCCACCGAGTCTCCCTCCCCTCCCGCCCCTCCCCCTCCCGACGCCATGCTCTACGACCGCCTGGCGGAGGCGACCAAAGCCAAGCTCCGCCGGCTCAATAACCCGGACCCACGCTTCCTGAAGCACGGGTCCCCGGTGCCCGCGCCGGCGGACCACAGGCGGGTCCTGGGGGCGCCCGAGACCCGAGTGACCACCCTCCCCAACGGCCTCCGCGTCGCCACGGAGTCCTCCCTCGCCTCGCAGACCGCGACCGTCGGCGTCTGGATCGATGCCGGGTCGCGGTTCGAGACGGAGGAGACCAACGGCACCGCGCACTTCCTCGAGCACATGATCTTCAAGGGCACCGCGAAGCGCACAGTCAGGGAGCTCGAGGAGGAGATCGAGAACATGGGAGGCCACCTCAACGCGTACACGTCGAGGGAGCAGACAACGTATTACGCTAAGGTCATGGAGAAGGATGTTCCTAAGGCGCTTGACATTTTGGCTGATATATTGCAGAATTCGAAGTTTGATGAAAAAAGGATTAGCCGCGAGCGTGACGTGATTCTTAGAGAAATGGAAGAGGTAATGGTTGTTGTGATTTGTTTTTTTCTTGTTCATTTTGTGTTCATTTTGAATGTGTTCATTTTTTGGTGCGATTGGGTTATTATTATTATGGGAAATATAGGAGGTAATGGTTAATGTGATCGCCTGCTCTTATTTATTATGTGTTAATTTTGACTTTGTTGGTTATTGGGTGTGGAGATGGTGTTTTTTTAATTATGGGAAATGGAGGAGATGGGGATTTGAAAATTGGACCTTTTTTAATGGTTTCAAATTTCAATCTTGTTTTTATGTCTTTCCATTTTGTGGTAATGTTCGAGGGGTTGATTTTTTTGTTGCGATTTGGTGTGTTTTCTTCCTGCATAATGGGAAATGGAAGAGATAATGGAGGATTTGGGATTTGAATTACTCGTTTTCTATGGTTTCAATTTTTTCTTTTGTTGTCTTCTATTTTGTTGTTTATCTTTTGGAGGTGTTGATTTTTGTCACGATTGGGTCTGTTTTTCTTGCTTTATGGGAAATGGAACTGGTAATGGAGCAATGTGGATTTGAATTGCAATTTTTTTTAATGGTTTCTATATTTTTTTGCTTCTCCATTTTGTGTTAGTTGTGAAGGTATTTTTTCTGGGGCGATTAGGTGTGGAAGTGTTTTCTTGCTTGATTGATGGGAAATGGAGGAGCTAATGGAATGATGGAGTTTGAAATTGAAATGAAAATGTGATCTATTTCTTGTGGCTACGTGGTCTGATTGCAGATGCTTCATTTACTGCCTATAAAGGGGTTGTTCTTTGTGTAGTCTATGTTATCATTAAACTGAGTTTGTTCATTGTTTTAACATGAGTAAGTTCCTATGTGGAACTACTGCACATTTGTTCTGAGTTCATATATTTGCATTTACATCGATTATATGCCAAAATGATTTCCATATCTGTATATCATATTTTCTTCTACTATAGATAATGATTTTTTAAATGGGATCCAATTTCTTATGTCTAGCAAAGCAGCTGAGCAGTAATTGGTGGAAGTGTAGTTGTATGAGGTTAGAGTTTGATTTAGAATTGCATTGTGATTTTGTTTGCTTACTTCTTTACTAGTAATACGGCCACTAGATCCCCACATCACCAACCTGTAGAACTGCAAGTCTCTCACTTTTTATATATTTATGTGTCTATATGAGAACAGTTAAAAAAGTCTTAAAATGTTATACGTATATATCTGTGTGTCTGTGTTGAGTGCATTGTTATCCAAAAGCACTCTTCTATTTATTTGAGTTTATTTTTATTCCTTTAGCTGCCTGTTTTCTCCTGAATTGATTGACAGGCTAACATAGTAACATTCTCTTTCTAATTGGTTTATCATTTGCAAATGCTTGTAGGTTGAGGGGCAAATGGAGGAAGTAATTTTTGACCATTTACATGCAACTGCTTTCCAGTACACTCCACTTGGTAGAACAATTCTTGGTCCTGCTCAGAATATTATGACAATCACTAAAGATCATCTACAAAACTACATTCAGACACACTACACAGCTCCTAGGATGGTATGCAGAAAATTAATGAGGTCCTGTTTGTATGTATCTTTTTAGTAATGCATTTGATAGTATTCTTAGAACATGGTTATTTTTCTAACATATTCGTACAGATTATCTTTTAATACCTAAATAAGACTAATGGTTTGATGGATGTTTTGTTTGGGCCTGATTTTCAGGTGGTTGCTGCATCTGGAGCTGTCAAGCACGAAGAAATTGTTGAGCAAGTAACAACATTGTTTACGAAGTTGTCAACAGATCCCACCACAGCTTCTCAATTAGTTGCAAAAGAACCAGCCATCTTTACCGGTTCTGAGGCAAGATTATTAGAATGCACATGCTGAGCACATATAAAACTGTCTTGTTTGGTAGTAAATTTTAATGACTATTTTCCTGCTTGTTTCAAAAACAGGTTAGAATTTTGGATGATGATATTCCCCTTGCACAATTTGCCGTAGCTTTTGAAGGTGCTGCTTGGACAGATCCTGATTCCGTTGCTCTGATGGTCATGCAAGCTATGTTGGGTTCTTGGAATAAATCCGCAGGAGGTGGAAAACACATGGGGTACACCACTTGAGCACTTTTTTCCCCTAAAATAGAAAACTAGCTGCTGTGCCTCCTCATAATCTCATAATGGTGTAAATTTTAATTGTGAACAGTTCTGAGTTGGCGCAACGAGTTGGCATTAATGAAGTTGCAGAAAGCATGATGGCCTTCAATACCAATTACAAGGATACAGGTCTTTTTGGTGTTTATGCTGTTGCTAACGTAAGTTACCATGTATATTCCATGATTGACATTTTTTTACAATGCATTTGTTTATTGTTTAAATATAGACTTTTACAAGACACCAAGTATCTGCCAATCACATTTGAACTTTTAGCCCTCTTGGATGTTTCTCATTTTTGTATTTTGATTTTTCTACTTTTCTTTCCTATTATGCTTCCACTGACTTTTTAGTTTTCTTTTTATAATCATTAAGACTTTATCTGGGATGGGAACAAACAGTTTTCCTGTTCTTTCTTGCTGATTTGAGGGAAAACATATGTGACTAAAATGTCCATTTCCCGAGATTTATCTTCCTTTACAAACAGGACAAACCTCCTTTTCCCCCAATTTGTTCTCTTTATTTTCTTCCTGCAATTTTCTCTGTGCAATTTTCTCCTAAATACTAAATTATAAATCAAGTGAAATTTTAATGTTTAAAGTATAATGTTTATAATGCAGGATATTTATACTTATATTCTTAAAAGCTATTGAAGGTTATGTTGAATAATGATTTAGTATTTTTGATAATATATTGCGGAGGTGGAAGTTGTCTTATCAGGCAAATAGGTTCAAATGAAATAAGATCAACACAAATCAGATTTTGTAAGAAATGGCTCACTCTGCTGGAAGCTATAGTATAAGTTGAAACAATCTATTTATTTGTTTCTTGATAGCTAAAAAAATCACTTGACTACACTGAAACATGAGGACCTAGAAGTCGACAATCTATGCCCCTAGTTAAATAATTAGCCAGTAATAATCATAATAATAATGAGACCAAATAACTGGAACCTATCGGGATAACCAACCCGATCAAATAAGACCTATGAGTAGATATGACCAACAGGCAAACACCCCTCCTTTAGGTCCAAAAAGCAAGATACTAAAATTGACCTAATGGAATAAATCCAAAGAAACTTGAAAGTGTGCATTTGTTGATGCAAACTCATCTTCCTCATCCTTCCAAATTTCGATAGTAGAATTTGAATGTCATAGCCACTAACTTGTGGCATTTAACACGCATCAGAATTTTTCAGCATTGTGAACTTCTCTAATTTATTTGTGAACCTGAAAGAATTGGTTTCATTAATTGTAGTTATGATCCTTCTTTGCAAGTTTGCACTAGATCAGAGAGAAATTTTGTGTATATTAACTGAGTAGAATCTAGAATGCTGTGGCTATGTTAATCTTAATATAAATTACTTAATTGCAAGCAGTGTATGAATATTTTGGTTTTTCGAAAGAACATTATGCTAAGTTGTATGAAAAATGGATTGTCTTATACATTCTATGCCTCTAGAAGATTCTTTATTACTTTTTTCCCCCTCCCTATATTTAAAATTTTCTTTAATGACAACACATTTCAAATTTGTTTTACAGAAAGATTGTTTGGATGACTTAAGCTATGCAATAATGTACGAGACAACCAAGTTGGCTTATCGGGTTTCAGAAGATGATGTCACACGTGCTTGTAATCAGGTGTCTACCATTGCTCCTATTTTACACACTGTTTCTTTGCTCTGCTAATTCAATGTGAAAAATGGAATTTGGCTTCTGCATGCATGATATGTTAGATTAATTGGTGCTTGATTAGTTTAGTATTAGGCCTAGACACAAGTTTTTGTACACTAAAAACCATCTCTTGGTGGAAGAAGACCTCATGTGAGATTGAAAACACATAGTTACAAGCTAAAGTTACAAGTTAACAATACTGTCACCTGGCAGAGACCAAACTCAAACCAGTCACCAAGCAACAGAGGTGTGAGTTGCGGGTATGAGAGACTGACTGTCACTATGGAACAGAGAACCATCCTCCCTGTGACAAAGATTGATAAAGAACTGATGCATAGGTCAAGGGTGTAAGGGATTCATGATGTCCAGAAGTCAATGAACAGAAAACCAGTGGAATGAGAGAGATGAGTCAAGTGAGAGATGATGTCAGTTTAGGTTAAAACCATTCACATAGGTCATTTGTTAAAGCCCCATTGCTCAATCCATCAAAGTTGTGGGTGCCAGCAGCCTGGCAGGTTGGCAATTCCACCATATCATGATCTGACAATCCCACCAGTTTGCAATCTTCTGTCAGAAAGGGATACAAAGCCATCACGAAAAGCATAGATCAACAATCCTATGAGCAAATGTGTGAATCTGAAAACCTTGCCTGGCAAACTAATTGTTGTGGAGATTTAGAATTTTGAAAGTTTTAGATTAATGAAATTCGTTTGGAAAATTTACTCCCATGTTTTACTCTATTGAACAACTTTTTTGTGTGAAGTTAAATTAATTTATGGCTGACATGTTTCACTGTCTATGAAATGGTAATGCAAAATCTGAGTAATTTTTTTTATGGCAGTTCAATTTGATATTGCTTCTTCCTCATAATTATGCACACTGGATTAAAATTTTGCAAAGAATAAAATGATTAAATAAGCTGAGTGGGTCTCTACATTTATTATATTCTCTTATTGCCTTTCCATTTATTCTCCATGTTTTTTTTCTCTCTAGATATATAGGAAATTGTTTTTCTAATATGTGTATATTTGCTCAATATATGTGTGTTGGGTTAGGTTATCATGATAGAACTAATTCAATCTTTTACTTTTTAAAGTTAACATGTGATAATTTGCTCATTATCTGGGTTAGGTTATGATGATAGAAGTACTTCAATGTTTTACTGTATTAAGTTAACTTGTGTCTATCTTTTATCCCAAAAACGTGATAATTGACAATGAATAATTCAAGGTTTGCAGTTTATGCCATTGACGTTGCATGTGTACATATTCTGACACATAATAACATATCCCAATTATAGTCTTTGTATGTCCAGAGAGCCATTGGATCCTTGAATGTGTAGAATCCTCCGTAGGACATATATTTTACTTTTGTTTGATATTTTTGTTATATTGGTCGTTTGATTTATTAACAAAAAATTAAATGTTGCTTTACTCTTAATTTATTTCTGTATTCTATTATTGTGCTATATCCACTTAAAATTTTGTTTTTTACAGTTGAAATCTTCACTCCTGCTCCACATAGATGGAACAAGTCCAGTAGCTGAAGATATTGGGCGTCAGGTACAATAAATCTCAACTCTTAACAATTCATGACAAAAGAGGCAGTGTATGATGAAAGTGGCTTTGCTACTTTGCAGGTGTAAATAAAAATTATTTAATGCTATTCTGCAAGTAGAAAACTGTTTACCTCTTTAGTGCAAAATATACATGTGACTTATTACAAAACTTAATTAAAATTGGAAGTCCTGGCTGACAGCCTGATAAGAAAGACAAGCCTGCTATTTTGCATGACTATTCACGTAGAAGATGCCGGCCCAAACCAAAGCTGATGATTATTGTGGCAGTTAGGGATAGGTAAAAAATAAATCAGTTGAGAGAGAGAGAGAAAAAGACTATGAATGAGGGAGTCGTTCACGTTGGGTGGGTACCTTACTACCTTACACATTGGGAAAAATTTGGGAATTCAGTTTGGAGAACCAAATTAGATACGGAGATAAAAGAGGTAAATAGAAAGAGATAGACAATTAAGAATATCAAATATATAGATAAAAATAAAAGCATGGTATTTGATATGACACAGACAATTTTTTTTTATTTAGTGTGGGAGATGTACATCCAATAAAAAGTTGAGAGAATCTTGAGAATGTCTAATTGAGAGGGTGGGGAGAGTGTGTCTCACTCTCTAAGTTATGTATTCTAATTTATAACATGGGAGTAAATTTTCCAAAAATATTGGCCTTGGGATAGGGTAGGTTTCCCTTTCCACAAATTTATTTTGAGAAAATTGCTTATGATCTAGAGAGAGATGGGTTGATGAGTTGTGAGAGAATAAGATTCCCATTTTCAATTAGGAAAATGATGATTAACTTAAAGATGATAGCTAACCAGATCCTTATCCTTTCTGTAATGTAGAAAACTGATATTTTTGTGTTTACATAGTATTGACAGTTTCGACAAGAGATTATGTATAAAACCCTTTCTTATTTAGGCACATTATGTATCTGTAGACATTTCAACGGCTAATAGCTTTTCATGCTGAAATTCTATTATCGTTTGCCGTACTATTATAATTGAATCTGTACAATGTTTTTAAATATGCTGCTACTATTTGATTTCATTTATTTATTTGTTATCTACTCATCGTTTCAGCTACTCACCTACGGCAGAAGAATCCCATTTGCAGAATTGTTTGCTAGAATTGACGCCGTTGATGCAACCACAATAAAACGTGTTGCTAACCGATTTATTTATGACAAGGTATTTGTTGAACCCTATATCTTATACAGTGATAAAGACTCCAATTCGTTTTCTAGCATTTTGTTGTGTCTCTTGTTTCAGAACTTATGCTACGTTTGCCCTTTCAGGATATTGCAATTGCTGCTATGGGACCTATTCAGCGTTTGCCTGATTACAACTGGTTCAGGCGTAGAACCTACTGGAACCGCTATTAGTTTTCATCTTTATTTTTTTATGCTTCATCTCAACTTCATGGAGAATTTGGCCAAGCAAGTGATTTATTCAAGTTTCCAGCTTGTATGTCTCCGTATAGCTGCCCCGGCCTTCATTTTTAATTTATTTGGTATAGGTCTGTTTTTTGTAACACTTATGCATAAATAAATAAGCTGTTATCAGTGATGTAATTGTGCTTGACTCGTATCACTTGTTGAAAGTTTTAGTGTGTTTGTTTTTCTGTTTCATTCCATGGGCACACGTATTGATTGTTAGGAGTTTTGGCAATGTTCTAAGACACATTAGTATTGTGTACTTCTCATGTTTGAACTGGAGTTTGAAACCAAACATATCCTGAGGAGGATAAATAGGGCAACTTACGTGAGATCTAATGTAGATCTAACTTTTTCTTTACTTGTGGGATTCGGGGGAAAACACCATAGTTCCTCTCTTTTTGAGAATTCATACATTCCTTGTCAGTATATGAACAGTTGAGGTTTGTAATATATTATCATAAGTTTTAGGGAGGTTTTTTTATCGACAACAAGAGAATTATATTGATATTAATGGTACCAAAAGTACTTATTGAATACATAAAAAAACATTTCAAGTTACTAAAGGAAAGATAGTCTTATAGGAACTCTTTCCTCTCATAACTACAACCCTTATATGGAAAGCAGATACACTTTCATTTATACATGGCATAAGTTTGTCAAATATGAGCACTAACATCTACCCCCCAATCAATACATATGTCGTCAAACAAAATTTTCTCCCATACATATCCACGAGTTTGCTACCCAAGAGTGCCACAACACATTAAATGAAGCATCCTTTGAGTGAAGCCAATACAATGATCTAATTTTTGCCAACTCAAAGACCTTTTTTGCATCTACTGTCTTGCTTTTAAATATGACCGAATTTCTATGTAACCACAAACTCCACACCACCAACCATCTTTGATTAGCCTTGGAACCAATTCCTTGAATTAGATGCTGCTCAAAATGTTGACATAGTTGGTGATGCTAAACTCCTACTATGCCTATCCATCGATAATAACACAACTAGACTTCATACAAGAATGAGCAATTAAAGAAGAGATGCCTAGTTGTTTCCTCATGCAAACAAAATGGAAAAGACAAATTATTGTCAATGATGGCCATTCTTCTCTTCCTCAGATTTGCTTTTGTTTGAATTTTATCTTGTAACATCTTCTAGGAGAATGCCGCTACATTAGAAGGTATATTTGCTTTCCATACTCAAGATAATAGATTGAAAATGTCCTTAACATAACCACTGTGCACGAGTGTGACATATGCATTCTTCACACAGAACACACTGTTTCATTAGAAATTCTCCCTCATCACCACTAACTTTAGATCATCATAAAAGTTTTCCTTTAGCTCCTTTTCCCACACAAACCTATCTCTCCTACGATCAATATTCCATCTCCACAACCCGTTTTCCACTCCCCCATGTTGGCAATGACCCTATCCTTATTCTTGGATAACAAGAATAATCTCGATATTTATTGGCTAGAGATTTATCTCCAACTATCTTGTGATGCCACAAATCCACCCCTTTCCATCTCCAATCTTCCAATAATTATTTTGCTCAAACCACCCCCTTGGCCCCAAAGCCCCCAAACACTCCCAGTTCCTAACTTAGTAAAGCAAAGATTTACTCAATTTGCTCAAGTTTCTTTCGTCCAGTGGACTGACAATGTTACAACTTTTTTTTTTTGGTCTCAGAATGTTTTCTTGTAATGCGAATTTTTTTTACACGAATATCTTCAAGTTTTATATAGACTTCAGAGCTTCCATCCATTGAGAGATCCTAGCTAGTCATTGCCTAATAGCTTTGGTGCTTGACACGAGGTCACTACTATGCAGAGAGAGAGGGGGACCACAAACGCTTTCTGCAGTATATCTTCAGAGAAGTATAGTTTTGCTAGTGTTGCCTAGTGCTCAAAGATGACTTTCATTGTATGAATCGAAGGAAACATTAACATCAAAAGAAAAGAGGAATTAAGAATGTCAAGACAAGACAATATAAATATTCCCTTTTGTGCGCTATGGCGCAAGTTTCTTATTGAGCCTATGAACATTACTTTCTTGTGAATGTTTTTAGTACTTGAGGATCGAGTAACTATTCCATTGCTTTTGTAGTGTGAACCAAGTGCTATAGCACTTGTCTTCTCAAAGTTGGACGCTGAAGCAGTATCGTCCAATGACTGATACTTTGTTTTTCATCTAAAGCCTTTCAGTTCATGCTTTTACACTTGTATTTCATAGAGATGTATATGAATCTGTAGCTTAAGCATGAAAGGTAAATACATAAAATTTATACTTTGTTAACATCAAAACCTTAGGGATTTAAATGTTTGATACAATCCAATGTGACTTGGACGCATCTAGACTTAACAATCTCTTCATTTTTTAGGATGACAAATAATATAAATTTTGATACCACAAGAATAAGATAAGGAAATTAAGATCAGAGTATCAGAGCAGTTTATGATGTACTGTCGCACACTGCTTACTCTTTGTTTGTGTCTTTGAAGAAAATATCTTTGACATTCAAAAAACTTGTTAATTATCATAGTATAAAAATGTCTTTCAAAAACATAATCAGAGCATATATTGCTTAATTAGAGCAATTATGTAAGGATAAATGAAACTCTCCTTGAGTTCATTACCTTATGCGAATATCAAAGATTGTGTATTAATCAGGGCATACATAAAAAAAAAACATACGTATTATCAGAGCATATATGTGTAGGGAATTGTAAAATATGAAAGACACACATATTTGACCATCGAAACACTTGTTTTATTAAAAAGAGTATGAGTACAAGTGTTAACAAATAAAATTGCTATTCTACTTTCTTCCCCTTTTCATTATCAAAAGACTTGGGTTCAAAGAGAAAAAGAAAATGATTTTGGACAGCAGAGTCAACCCTCAGTGAACGGAGGTGGAGGGTTTGGTGGCTTTGGTGATGAAGGCAGAGCCATAGGCACAGGGTTTTTAGATACTGTGGAGGCAGCCTCTATTGCTTAAGCATATTCATGTTGAAAAGGACAAAGTCATTGAAGGACTTGAGTGAAGCTTCTAATGTGTCCTTGATCAGAAAATTTGTTTCCATGCGTTCAGCAAGGAACCATTTTTCTATAGTTTCTCCCAGATTGGCCTGTTGAAGGCACAACATTTCTTGAATTCTCTCTTTAGGCACACCCATTGGAGCAAGGGTGGTCAAAGGAGTTATCTCTCGCGGAGTATTGGAAGTGCTGACCATTGCAAGGGTATCTTTAGCAATGGGTTGGGAAGAGACTTCAACAAGCAAAGGTTCAACTACATCCACCTGGGGTCCAAGATAAGGGTGTAAATTGTTGAATAGCTCTTCAAGTTTGAGCTTCTCCTGTTGTTGCTTGGCTTCTGCCTCCTTTTGCATCTCCATAAGCTAGTGGTTAAGCTTGTCCTATTTTTGTTGGAGTTCAATAGTCATTCCTTATCTTTGAAGCCAAGGGTTCTAATCAAGAGAGAATGAACAGTCTTTGATTTTAGGATGTCTTGCCCAAGCAATGACAATATCTCTTTGCATTGCAGCTTTAGGGAACTGGTACAAGTTGAAAATGAATTGAGTGTGAATATGAGGAATGTCATCAATAAGGCGCTTATAAAACTTGTCATCTCCCTCCTACCTCAAGAAGCACATTTTATAATAGTTGAATCTACAAGTTGTTGTTAGACGCAAGATTTGCACTATACGCATATGATTGGATGTGTCTTCCTTGTCATATTTTGATGTGGACGCAAGACGTGAGTTTTCATACATGTCTTTGAAGTAAAGAGCATGGTGTTGTTCTGATCGAACTCAGTGTCTGGCTTCAGATTAATAGTCTTCTTAGCCACATCCCAAGTGAAATACCTCCTTCAATCATAGGGAATTGGACGCAGGGCAATGTTGTCTTTGGGGCCAGAATGAGACATTGGCTTGGTATGAGGAGGCACCTTGCCTTTCTTTTTCCTGAGGTCTATTGGCTTGGTATGAGGAGGCACCTCAAAGCTATTATGTCTGGCATGAACTTAATGGCTGTAGTTGGTAGAATGTGAATTCCTGGAGGGTGGTTTGGCCACTGGTTAGTTAGACCACACTTCATGATTATCATCCCAACATTGAAGATGTCGTCCTTAGTCAAAGGAATGACTTGATGGCCATAGACTAAGGGAATGAACTACGACATAGGAGTGAAGAGTTGGATGTGCTTTGTGTTGGGTATGGCCCATACTTTGCCTTTAGAAGATAAACACGGGGGCCCAGGGGAGTCACCCTGGTAGGGGGTAGGAAGCAGCGCCCCTGAAACTTTTTTCAAGACCTAGTACTGTTGTTGACCTTGTGTTTTATTATTTGTAGTTTGGGCTTGGGCCCATGAATAACTATGGTACTTAGGGTTTCTAAGCCTATATATTTCCTTGTAATCTGAGTGCATTGTAACGAGTGTGTGAGGAAAATATAGAGAATAGCTGGACATAGCCCACATTGGGTGAACCAGGGTAAACACTGTGTGTTATGTTCTTCTTCCCTTTTTTCTCTTTTTGTTATCTCGATTGTTGTGTGATTGCTCGGTACCCAACACTTTGGAAGCATGAATGGTGGAAGGAAGTCATAAGAAGATGGGTCAATATGTTGAGCATCAATCTTTGAACATCATCCAACAATGTCTTTGTCGTAGCTGACCACTTCTCTACAAGCCCCAGATAGAATCTTGTAAACAGTTTTGTGCAAAGCCACTGGGGATGAAGACTTAGATATCTTAGGGTGAAGACCCTTCCAAGTTGGTGGAGGAAGGACCTCAATCCCTGTAGATTGATCCAATGCAACAGAAGATTGTGTAGCTTCATCAGCCTTATGCATGGACAAAGGGCATATGACAACTTCTTCCTCAACCTCCAGTCAATTGAAGGTTGGCATTATGTGTCCAATCTCCTTTGAAAGTTGTAAGCATTCTCAAAGAGAAAGGCCACAGGAAAATGTAGCTTTGCAATGTATTCATCACTGAGGTTTGGATCGATGGCAGGTGGTCCTTGATGTTTGAAGCGATCAAGGTGGATGGGTGATGGAGGTGCTTGGGGTTGAACTTCATCGTCCATGCCAGTAGTGGACTCATCTCTCTTTCTTTTCTTAAGGTATATAACATTAGTTCTTCTCAAGCTTCTTTCAAACTACTGGATGGTGGTGGTTTGTTCCCGAAACGGAGGAATCTTTGCAGGTTGAGGATCATTAGAAGCAACAATAACAATAGAGGATTGCTCACCTGCTAGACGCTTAGTTCTTTTAACACCTTTTTTCTCTCGCTTGCTGGTGCAAGGTTGTGTTGGAGGAGGAGGAGCTTGTGGTGTTAGTTTTAGCTTATTCACTTGAGGCGCAAAGGTCTCATCCAAAGGAGGTGCAACTTTTCATTTCCTTTGAAAACCCTTTAAAAATGAGATGTTGTAAAAGTCTCATTTTTATGAAATTGATGTCATTTCTGTGATCCTTGTTGAACCCCGATCACATTGGTGTGATCAGAATTTCAAAATGATGTCTTTCGTTGTGAACTCCCAAAACACCCTTTTAGCCCCTTTTTGATTTGAGTGGGTATTTGACCCCAAATGTTAATATTGATCTTATCTTGGAAATATATACTAAATTATCTACAATTTGGTATATAGAGCTCTGCATTTGGGCCAAAGCGCGTGAACTTGAGAGATCCCAAAATGACGTTTCAAGGAGCTAATAGAGAAATATAGATAGGTAAGGGGAGTTTATTATTTGGTTATAGTTTTGATACTATAGTTGGGGGCTAGGGAATCCAACTATGAGGATATCTGTCTATCCCTGTTGTGTGCTCACTTTCAAGAAAAATTGTGTTTTTAACTAATGGGATGTGATGAATTTGTTATTGATAGATAAAATTGTGAATGATATTGTTGTTGTAATGATTGGATTTTTGGGAAAAGTCTTAATTACAGACGAGACTCTGCCTAAAATTTTATAATATGTTTTCCTATTTAGATCTTTATTAAATTTTTAAATGGGCATAAAAGTGTGTTTTATATATTGTAGTCCTCCTCTTTAATTTAGAATTTCCTTAAAAATATCAGTCTTGTGATATGATGAATTGTGAATGTATGAAATTTGGGTTGTTTGAAGACCTGGAGAATGTGAATCTTAGGCATATGTATTATGTATAGATGTGAAATGTGATTGTTTGTGATGTCGTTGATGATATTGAAATTGAGATGCCATTGATGTAGTTGTTGATGTTTAAATGAGATAATGTTGATGTAGTTGATGATGTTCAAATGAGATAATGTTGACGTGGTTGATGATGTTGAAATGGGATAATATTGATATGCATGATGATGATATTGAGATTATATGATGTTGAGGTTGATAATGACATTGATGAGAGATAATGTTGATGTGAACAATGTCATTGTGTGATGTGAATATACATGGATACCCATGGGTGGTGTATGACGGGTTACCCTTGCGAGGAAGGATTTATTCCTAGCCAGGTCATACATTGATGGTGCCCATGGTTGTAGACTGTGTATGTACACGTGGGGTGCAATGACTGGTTGGTTACCCTTGCGAGGATGGATTTGTTCCTAGCCACGGTCAGTGCATTGGTGAGCCCACATTGGTATGTTATTTATGTACATGGGGGTGCATGACGGGTTACCCTTGCAAGGAAGGATTTGTTCCTAGTCGGTTCATGCATTGATGATGTCCATGTTTCATACTTCATTTGCATGGATGGAAATAAAATGAAGGCATGCGTATACCTGTGGGTTTCAGTGGGCTGAAAATGCAGGTATTGAGGGGTCATCAGGTTTTGGAATTCCCTAGCGACGCTGGCTAATCACCGGGGGGGGGGGGGGGGGGGCCGGGGAGGGGGGGGGGGGCCGGGAGGGGGGGGGCCCGTGGGGGGGGGGGGGGGGGGGGGGGGGGGGGGGGGGGATGGCCAGTGAATGATAGGGTGGCCCTGATAGGCGGTGAATCATTTTTCCCGTGAGAGGCTATTTCTGGGATATGGTACCACATTGCATGCTGATAGATGAGTCAGGTGTATTCATCATTCTATGCATGATTGTTTGAGTTGTGAAATGCATTGGGTGATTGGTTTATTGAGTGTGTATCAGAATCATGGATTTTTGTTAATGATTGTGGTGGGTAATGTTTTTTCCTTCCCAATTGCTGTTATCTGATGCTTGTTGGTTTTATATAATAAACCCACCCTTGTTTTTGTTGTACTGTGTGGTTGGTACCTATGATGATTGCGAACTTTCGTTCGTGTGAGCAGATGAGCAGTAGTAGGTGTCTCTAGAGGAAGATTCTTTTTGGTTGGAGCCACCAAGCCGACGTGATGATGTTGGAGTTCTTTTGGAAAAGAGTTGTGTTTTGTTAATCAACTCTTTCTTAGTTAGTTCCTTGAATTCTTTTGTTAGACATGTAAGATTCCAGGTGTAATTACATGTAAAACTGAATTAAGTATTGATATGTGAATGATATGCCCTGATACAATATATATATATATATATATATATATATATATATATGTATGTATGTATGTATGTATATATTCAATTATGTAATTGTATCGTGTGTATGATAGTTGTATTATCATGAAAAATGTACTACTATTTTCATAATCAAATTAATGGAGTTTTCATTAAAATTTGAAAATTCACCCAATCAGAGTTAGTGATATAGTAGCGATGAGGCGGGTCGTTACAGTGGGCATTGGATAGGAAGTCCTTTGAGCCCTATTTGTGGATGATAGCTTTGTTGACAATTGTTAGACTATTGGCAAGTGTACCAATGTCATCACAGGTTCCAAAATTTATAATAGTTCGTCTCCACAGGGACTTGAGTTACTCAATTAGTTTAAATAAAAGTAATAGTTTAATAGTTATGTACAACAAATATAGTCGAAGTTTGATGGTTTTACGGAAATAGTGCGTCGGAAATATGGAAAATTTATGGAAACTAATAAAATGAATTTAATTGTTTAAGAGAACGTAGGATTGGGTTATATCGTTCATACCCTCAGTATCCAAATAACATTACCATGTATAAATCATTTTCTATCATTATTGATGCACACATTAATTCACCCCGAATTGATCCCTCGCATTCGAGAATCCTAAGGTTATTTACCGAATATTGATCCCTCACATATGAAGTAAATAACCCAGCATTACAATCATAATCTCGTGCTATTTGCAATCAAAACGTTATGTTCTATTCCTAGCAACGTAAAGAGTAAAATCATTCAGTTCAAATCCTAAGGGCACTTTCCAGTCAAGCTTAGAATCCAATTTCATGAAACTAGTGATCAAATAGAATCAAGCATTAAGAACATAATGAAATTACCAATAATGAGTAGAAAAGATTTATGCATATATTAAATATTAAAAGAGACACATAAGGGTACAAAGATTACATCCAATCCTTAGGAGAAACTAACCGATCATTGTGTAAAGCAAGAGATCAACAGAAGACATGACGAAGGAAGCAATCCCCAGCCTGTTTCTGCAGAGTTTCCACTACTTTTCTCTTTTCTCTCACTTCTCTCTATGTTCCTTGTGTGTTTCTCACGTTCCTTTCCAAGAATGGCTTTCTTTCACTTTCCTTTGCATGGCCCTTTATAGAAAAAGGTGAGCAACTTAGGCCAATTCGCCCAGGCGAGCTATTTACCTATGTTTCACTCGCTTGGGCGAGTTATAACTTAGTGGTCAGGAAAGGTTAATTTGCCTAAGTGAGTTTTTTACACATGATCTGCTCTCCTGGACGAGTTAATGCTTAATGGTGAAGAAAATTCATTAGCCTAGGCGAGCTTGGGCGAATTTTAACTTCTAGAAAAAGCTTCTTTTGACCTTTTTGCCCTTTCTTCCTATCTTGGTTGTTTCAGATGCCACAGATACACTTGAAACATCAAATGTGAATGAATTAATCTTCCAAAATGTAAACAACACATTTATATATGTACTAACTATAAAACAACTAGGATTAGGGCAAATTTATAAGCAAATCCACTGAAATCAAAAGATAAGTGTTAACATTATAATCTTGGAAATAACTAAAATATGGTACTTATCACTACCCCAAACCTAGAATGGACAAGCAATCTAAATAATTAAAAAAATAAAAATACTAGAAGTACTTCAATATTTCTATATCAAAATTTATGAACATGCTTTGTAAAGAATCAACTTAAAAAATGATCAGAACAACATTTTTCAAAATCAGCAATGAGAAATGAAAGTACAAAAGTTGAAATTCACTAAACCAAATGAGGCTAAGATCAATTCACATGTTCATAAAGAACTTTAGAGAAAATACTTTGATTGATTTAAACAAAGGAAAATCTCTCAAAGGTGTTTAATTCTCCCACAGGTAAGTGTTTGTTTCTCAATTCCAACACTGATATGCCATAGATTAATTTTCCAGTTCATTTCCCATCAAATCAAAGATAAGTACATAATTATCATGGATCATTAGGACTTTTAGGGTTGGGCCTGACTTTGAAGGAAATCTTGATTTTTTTGGATATTCAAAGTTACCCTGAGAATAGGAGAGCACATATATAAACAAACTGTCATCACTTCCTATCTCTTCTACCAATGTTTTCAATATTTCTTATACCAACTTCTCAATCAGCTAACTTTATAAAATTTACAACATTCTGTACGGTTTAGACATAATGTACATAATTTCATATTTTTATTTATTTTCCAAAGGACTTGTTTCCTTTTTTCTTTTTCTTCTTTTACTTTTCTTTCTTTTCTTTAACATAAATAGCCACATGTAAATCAAAGTATTTTATTTACATGTCATTAGCTACCTAATGATAGAATTTCCCAACAAAAACCCCTTTGCTCTCCTAACCTAAGGTAAGGTAAGAAACTCTTATCCTAGGTTAGTGTTACAATATCAAGTGTTTGGCTCAAAGGACTTGCAAATGGTAAATCGTTATTCATTGGGATAACTTTTTGGTCAGTGGGTTAAATTATACAAGAAATTAAGAAAGAAGGCCTAAATCATATTCATGCATCTTAGGTTATAACAATTAGAAATTTATGCAAATCAACTATAGAACACATCAGTGAGGTCACTCAATGCATTTTCTGTGGGTACACACAGTCACTTAGCTTTAGGCTTTTTTCCATGTTCAAATCAAAATCAGTATTTTCAAAAGTCATTCTTTATCAAGTTTATGTAAAAAATATCTTCTTTTATTTGGTATTTTTGGAAAATCATTTTTTTTCATTCTCAAAGTTTGTAAAAACAAAATTTTTGTTGTGTTTTGATCCAAAAAGCATTTTTTAAATCTATTGATTTTTTCCAAAACATGTCGTGCTCTAGAAATATTTGTCTTTTTAAGTCCCAAAAAGTTTATAAAAAATGTGTACTTCCAAAAAGAGGTAACCTTCTATGTACACCATCTGAGTTGCACATAACAAAATAAAAATCATAAACCTGCGTAATTTATCTAAACAAAAAGTAAATAAGGAAATAAAGTACTAAATTTAATAGAAAGCAGTAAAGAAACATAAAGACTATGTCATAAATTTTTGAAGATCATGGTTGAGGAGCTCAGTCTTCTCCCTTGAGATAATCAGCAGGATCTACCATGTCCTCATCCTTATCTGCTCTGAAGAATAGGCTTGTCCCCAAGCCATGCAATGGTAGCTCTAACAAAACATATGTTATATTAAAAAAAAAACATAAGACATAAATTTCAAAAGTAAAGTTTAGAAACATAAGACATAAATAACACAAATTAAAACAAAGTTTAAAAACACTGGGTTGCCTCCCAGGAGCGCTTCTTTAACGTCTTTTTAGTTGGATGCCTTTGTTATGGCTCAGGTTTCCATCAATTGGATAATAGTGGTGAGGCAATGACTTCTATGTTTTCCTTCAAAATTTTCACTAGTTTCTTTTCTTTTTCAGAAAGACTTAAATCATTGATAACTGGTTTCGTTGAATCACTTGCAAGAAAAACATAATTAAAATGTGGAGGTACTACTTTCATCTCCATTTCTGATTCTTGATTCTTCTTTTCCTCTGACAATTCTTCAAAGAGAGATTGCTGGTAAGGAATTTCCTTGAAAGCATCTAGCTGTTGGAGACAATTTGAATTCTCATTTTCTTCACATTCACTCATCTCTTCAAATGCTTCAATCAATGTTTTCTCTGAACAATCTTTTCTTTGAATTGAACTCTTGGAGTCAGAAATTACTTCATCCAAGACATCCACTCTAAAACACTCCCTTGGTTCCTTTGGATTAACCTGTGTGTTTGCTGAAAAAGGTCCACTTCTATGCTTTGACAACTGTTGTGCAAGCTGTCCAACCAGAACTACAAGATTTTTAATGGAAGCCTCAGTGTTCTTCTGATTTGTGATGGACATCTGCATAAACTGAGTTAAAGTATCTTCCATTTTTGATATTTTATCAGGTTGAGCTTGTTGTTATTGTTGGGTGGACCCCTATTTGAAGAACCTACATAAGAGTTGTTAGAAGGACTTGCAAAAGAAGAGTTAGTGAGACCATAATATGCATTATCATTTTGTTGCCTCCAGCCATAAGGCTGGTTTGAACCTGGACCAATTCTGTAGCCTTGGTAATTTCCTTGAAAGTTTTGTTGAGGTCTGGTCTGATTCTGCAAATAATGGGCCTCCTCTTGTTGGCATTCACCAGGTGCTAAACAATGGCCATTCTGATGGTCACCGCCACAGAAATCACATTTTTGAATTTGTTGAACTTGATGAGCTTAGTATGTTTTTTGTGGTCCACCTTGCTAAAATTGTTGAGGAAGTTGGCCTATCTGTTTTGTTAAGGCGTCTAATTGTTGAGTCAAGAGTTCATTTTGAGCTAGAATTACATTCTGACTATACAACTCTATTATACCTTTCCTTTGAATCGGAGATCTATCATGGTAAGACTAGTAATCACTGGCTGCTATGGAGTCAATGATTATAATTGCTTCCTTCAGGCTTTTTGACAACACAGTACCTCTAGCTGAGACATCAAGAATCATTTTTTTCTGAGGTCTCAAACCACTGTAGAAAATATGTAGTTGTGTAGCATCATAAGAGTTATGGTTTGGGCACCTATGCAGTAAAGATTTGAATCTCTCCCATGTCTCATAGAGAGGTTCATCATATCCTTGGGAAAAGGTAGTAATTGTTGATTTTGCACTAATGAATTTGGAAGGCGGAAAGAATCTAGCAATGAATTTTTCCTTCAATTCTTCCCAAGTGCTGAGACTTTTGTTTGGTTGGGACTGGAGCCATGTCTTTGCCTTACTTGTCAAAGAGAATGGAAAAGCTCTAAGGTAGACAACTTCAACATCTTTATCAGAAGCTCCCATGGTACTGCACAGTTCTATGAAGGTAGACAAATGTGTGTATGGATCCATACCAGAAAAAGGTGGGAGCTAATGAGATTGAGTAATGTTGGCTTCAATTCCACAACCTTGTTACTGAAAGGAGTAATGACTATGCTGTTGTAATGCTTTGATCCTTGTTGGTAAACATAGTCACCAAGAGTCCTCCTTGGTGGTCTATTTTCTTCTCCTCCTCTATCAACCATAATATTAATTACAAGTGGCTTTTCTAGTGCAGGAGAATCAATAGAAGAAGTTTCACCTGATGGCTTATTGGCTATTTGTTTCTTTTTCTTCCTGTTTTTCCTTTCTGCTATGGTAATTTTCGGATCAAATAACGTTTTATTTGCAGAAATTTATCTCTCATATATAGAAAAAAGAACAAACTACAACAACCCGTAAGTACTGAGGTTAGTGAAAATAAAATATAATAAGAAAGAATTTATACAAAAATAAAACAAATAATGAAAGTAAAGAAAATGTCCTACTAAACTGAAAATTAAATCTAAAAGAACTGAGTAAGCGACTCAAGTCCTCGGCAACGGTGCCAAAAACTTGTTAGACTATTGGCAAGCGTACCAATGTCGTCACAGGTTACAAAATTTATAATAGTTCATCTTCACAGGGACTTGAGTTACTCAGTTAGTTTAAATAAAAGTAATAGTTTAATAGTTATGTACAACAAATATAGTCGAAGTTTGATGGTTTTACGGAAATAACGGAAATGGTGCGTCAGAAATACGGAAAATTTATGGAAACTAATAAAATGAATTTAATTGTTTAAGAGAACGTAGGATTGAGTTTCATCATTCATACCCTCAGTATCCAAACAACATTACCGTGTATAAATCATTTTCTATCATTATTGATGCATACATTAATTCACCCTTAATGGATCCCTTGCATTCGAAAATCCTAAGGTTATTTACCGAATATCAATCCCTCACATATAAAGTAAATAACCCAGCATTACAATCATAATCTCGTGCTATTTGCAATCAAAACGTTATGTTCTATTCCTAGCAAAGTAATGTAAAGAGTAAAATCATTCAGTTCAAATCCTAAGGGCACTTTCCAGTCAAGCTTAGAATCCAATTTCATGAAACTAGTGATCAAATAGAATCAAGCATTAAGAACATAATGAAATTACCAATAATGAGTAGAAAAAATTTATGCGTATATTAAATATTAAAAGAGACACATAAGGGTACAAAGATTACATCCAATCCTTAGGAGAAACTAACCAATCATTGTGTAAAGCAAGAGATCAACAGAAGACATGACGAAGGAAGCAATCCCCAGCCTGTTTCTGCAGAGTTTCCACTA
This sequence comes from Glycine latifolia, assembly GCA_013407115.1. Classification (NCBI taxonomy): domain Eukaryota; kingdom Viridiplantae; phylum Streptophyta; class Magnoliopsida; order Fabales; family Fabaceae; genus Glycine; species Glycine latifolia. The sequence goes on along the minus strand of QARZ01000593.1, from coordinate 75,483 downwards.
CTTTTCTCTTTTCTCTCACTTCTCTCTATGTTCCTTGTGTGTTTCTCACGTTCCTTTCCAAGAATGGCTTTCTTTCACTTTCCTTTGCATGGCCCTTTATAGAAAAAGGTGAGCAGCTTAGGCCAATTCGCCCAGGTGAGCTATTTACCTATATTTCACTCGCTTGGGCGAGTTATAACTTAGTGGTCAGGAAAGGTCAATTCGCCCAGGTGAGTTTTTTACACATGATCTGCTCGCCTGGGCAAGTTAATGCTTAATGGTGAAGAAAATTCATTAGCCCAGGTGAGCTTGGGCGAATTTTAACTTCCAGAAAAAGCTTTTTTGACCTTTTTGCCCTTTCTTCCTATCTTGGTTGTTTCAGATGCCACAGATACACTTGAAACATCAAAAGTGAATGGATTAATCTTCCAAAATGTAAACAACACATTTATATATGTACTAACTATAAAACAACTAGGATTAGGGCAAATTTATAAGCAAATCCACTGAAATCAAAAGATAAGTGTTAGCATTATAATCTTGGAAATAACTAAATTATGGTACTTATCAACTATCTGCTGAAAAATCTTTGCCTTGCTCAGCAAGCTGCCATACATCCTTAGTATGTTGGCCCAGTTGGGTCCCTAAAGGGAGTGCCTAATGTGGTCTTCAAGTTCATTTCCCCAACTGTTCATGAACTTGGTTCCCCATCGCTCACACCCAATAGATTAGGCAATGGTTTTAGCAGTCAACTTCACTGGTATACTAAGAATCTTCCCCGCAAAGTATCCTCCAAAGAGCTTATTGCAGTAAAGTTTGGTTGTTCTCCAAAACTTGCAGATGATTTCAGGCACCACCACCTAGGGCTCCTTGAAGAAGTGGTGGATGTAGCATAGCATGAGGTGTGCCTTGATAACGTTTTCAACATTTTCCAAAATTTAATATCAAAAAATTGTTTGATATGAACTTTGGGTTCTTTGTCCTTTAGAAAGACTTCTGCAGTAAGAATGGACACTGGTGCAAGTGTGACGATTTGTACAGTTTCACCATCCTCAGATGAAGTAGATAGTGGGTTGTTCCTGAAGTCAGGTTCAAATTGGGTGGCTTGGGTTTGGTTCTGTTTCTTGGCCATTGCTAGGGTTTCTAGAAGTTTCTAAAGGAAGGGAAGCTTGGGTGCAGAGGTTTCTGAGAGAGAGAGAATGTGGAGAGTTTGCAAAATGTTGATAGTGAAAGGTCAAGGTGATTTTATGATGGTGATAGTTAAGTTTTTGGGTGAAAAGATAGAAAATGTGGGGGGAAGTTGAAACGAAGTGGGCTTTTTCAAACAGAATCCGACCCGCTTTAGGTGACTTAGCACAATTGCACTCAAAACGTTGTGTTTCATTAAGCCAGCATCCAAGGTCACATTCCATATGTTGAACGCATGTGTATAGTGCACAGAAACTAACTAAGCTCATTGGATGATAGGTCCTTTGGATGCTTAGTGAAGTGTTAAAGCTTTACACATAGATTTGAAGCTTCATTCCACAGGAAACATGACAAGCCTTTCTCTTAACGAGATTAGCCTGTCCTCAATAAGGGTTTTGTAAATAAATCAGCAAGCTGATTGATTGAGCATTTTTAGTTTAGCATTTTTCTATTCTTCTTATCTTATTTGATCTCTCTTGAACTCTTATTTTCTCACCTAAACTCAGTTTTGGTCTTAGGAAAATAATTGGGCTTAATTGATAATAGTTGCTTATTTTTGGATTTTGTGCTTACTTGTCCTATCTGCCTTGTGCAGGATCTATAGGATGCTATAGAACTCCAAATGGAGTGTATGACTAGTTCCTGGAAAGCTAAGGAAAAGAGATATGATTTTGCAGTAATAAGCTTGGGTCAATTCTGCCGTATTGAGGGTCATTTCAGGTTTGGAAGTAAAAACCTCCACACTTGGACTTTGGGCTGCAAAATTGGGTTTTGGTTTATGTAATTAGCTTAATTTAGATAGATTAGATGGGCCTAGTCAAGGCCCATCCTTTCCTTCTATTCAGTCACGACATATATTAGTGTAGTTAGTTAGTTAGTTAGTTACTTTCATTTGGTACAAAACAAATTTGAGAAGCTTCTTGTGCAAGTTTTAGGATCAAACTATTCTCTCTCTTTTTCTCTCAATTGATCTCCATTTTTCTTCCTCCTTTCAACTTTGATATTATCTTTTCTTGCACAAATTCTTTTGTTTTTCCATTGGTGATGATCATGTTAGATATAAGGGGAGCTTGAAGAGGATCAAGATGTATGCTGAGGCTCTTTTCTTGGATAAGTTTTAGCTTTTACATGTCATTCTATTGAAGGCGTTTGTAATTCTTGGATGTATGAGAGTATTCATCCTATGATCCATTGCATTGCATAAACATCATTCATTGGCTTGCATTCATGGTTTTATAAAAGCACATGTCTTGTGAAAAAGCTTAAAGCATTCATGATTGCATAAAAGCCAAAGTGCTGATGGTTTAAGTTTTTGGAAAAACCATTTTGCACTGCCTTAATCAATTACCACAATTTGGTAATCTATTACTTGAGCCATGAAGAACAAAATAATTGATTATCGACATTAAGTAATCAATTACACCGTGTAAACACAGAACAAGTCCTGATTGTGTTAATCGATTACCATTTATCTGTAATCGATTACTAAGCACATTTTTGAAAAAGAGAATCCCTGTAATAATCAATTACATGATGGATTAATTGATTACTTTGTTCATGTATCTTTTCCAGAAAACTCAAGAACATTTTAATAGAATAAATGAGTAATTGATCGATTACTTAAGTATAAATAATCGATTACTTGGATGAATTAATCGATTACATTTAGTTGAAACAATTTTCTATAAAAAGCTATTGGGTCTTTTGATTGGAATAAAACTGAAAAAATTGAAATTTTGCATTACTCTCAAAAGCCTTCTGAATTTAGAAAAGATACACTGAGTCTCAAAGCTCTTGTTCCAAAAATCAAGATCTTCATGCATCATTGATAGAATTCTTTCAACCTGATTCCAGTTTGGTAAACACATGCATTTTCATTCTTTGGATCATAAGGTTGTATCTCTCCTCTAAACTTTTGCTGTAATTCATTTTTAAATTTCAGCTTGTAAGTTACTATTTCAAAAGGGTTCTTTAAAGCTTTTCTAGAGTAAGGTTCTCTAGAGGGAATAGCAAAGAAATGTTCTCTATGTCTGGATCATTACAAGTCTGAAGGGTTTTTAGATTTCATTTCTTTATCTAGGGTTGATAAAGGGTGATCTTTTGTAAGCTTGTAAAGAATATATTTTTTTATAGTGGAACTCTAGCCAAGGTTTGGTTAGAAGAAACTGGATATAGCTTCTCTTGTTGAGGGGTGAATCAGTATAGATCTGTGTGTTGATTACTTTCTCTTGATCTCATATTTCTGTCATTGATTGCTAATCTTTTGGATAATCTTTATCAATAGGAAAACATTTTCTGCTATTGCTTTCTGTGAAGGGTTATTCTTGGTTGACTAAAAGGTTTCTTTTTAAAGAGTGTCCTTGTGATACGATCCTAAATCCGCTACTTGTTTTAAAGAAATTTTTAAAGACCCTGTTTTAACCAATTTACCCCCCTCTTGGTTAGTTCTGTGTATTCATATTGTTATTCAAGAGCAGTTTCTTGAGTGTTATTCAAGATCACTATCTTTTTTAAAAGAAAATGTATACCACACAAATTACCGTTAAGGAGGATGCCTCCCTTAATTGTCCTCCAATGTTTGAAGGAAAGCATTTCAGTTTTTGGAAAAACAGAATGCAAATTTTCATTCAATCAAATGACCCCTGTGCTTGGAATTCAATAGAAAAAGGTCATTTGATTCTCATTAAAACTGTTGGTAATTATATGATTCCCAAAGAGTGGGATGAAATGATAGATGCAGAGAATAAAGTTGTTCAATATGATTTTAAAGCTAAGGACATGATTACTTCTAGACTTTCTTCTGACGAGTTCTTTAGAATTGTTAGGTGTAAAAGTGTAAAGGAGATGTGGGAGATGTTGGAAGTTACTCATGAAAGGATTGAAGAAGTTAGAAGATCAAGGAAGCATGCCTTGATTCATGAGTATGAAATGTTCAAGATGAACACCATAGAAAACATTTCTCAGCTCCAAACAAGATTCACTCACATTGTAAATCATTTTCTTGGTCTTGGGAAGATATTTGATGCTGAAGAGTTAAACATCAAAATCCTGAAGTGTCTTACAAGACCATGTCAACCAAAGGTGACAACAATAAAAGAATCAAAAGATCTTTCCAAGATGTCCATGGCTGCACTTTTTGGTAAGCTTCTTGAATATGAATTAGAAATGTCACAATGAACACATGTAGAAGATGCAGATAAGAAACAAAAGAGCATAGCCTTGAAAGCTACATCATCTAATATGGAAAAAGAAGAAGGCTCAAGCAAAGATGAAAGTGATGAACACATGAACCTAATAGTTAAAAGATTCAGCAAGTTCATGAAGAAGAGCAAGAGTAGGAAGTTGTCAAAGTTCAACAACAGAAATGACAACAACAACAACAACAACACAAACTTCACCTACTTCGAATGTGGTAAGCAAGGCCACATTAAATCTGAATGTCCTATATTGTTAAAGAAGCAATTAGGTGAAAAGAAGGCAAAGAGAGAAGGAAAACCTAAGAAAGCCTACATAGCATGGGAAGACAATGACTCAACAACTTCTAAATAATCAAGTGAGAATGAAGAAGCTAATGTATGTTTCACTTCAACAATTAGTGAAGAAGAAGAATTCTCAAGTGCTGAATCATAGGTAAATCCTGAATTCGATCAAATTGTTGATGCTTTCCATGATATTCATGAAGAGGCTAAAAAACTTACAAAATCCAAGGATAGGCTGAAAGGTAATCTTAGATGGCATGTCACCAAACTTACAAAAATACAAACTGAAATTTGTAACTTGAAAGAAGAAAATGAAAAACTTGTTTCAAGCTACAAATCTAATGGGTGTGTATGTGCCTCTTCTTCATCAAATGTAGATAAATGCAAAGCTTTACAAAATGAATTTGATGATTTCAAAAAGAGTCAAGGTGAAAAATACATGTTACTGCTTTCATAAAAATCTTACTTAGTAGATCTTTTGAAAAGACTCTATAAAGGAAAATGCAGTTTAAATCAAATGCTAAGTGTACAAAAGTATGCAGGAGATACTTCTGGTTTGGGTTACAAACATGGAGCAAAACCTTTTGGAAAAACAAGGTTTGTACCACCAAAACAGAAGAATCAAATAGGCTTTTCAAAAATAAAGTATAATCAAATGACTCATTTTGCAATAGCATCAAAATCTATAACTTGCAATTATTGTATGAAGAAATGTCATACATCTCATAGGTGAAAACAATATGAATACACTCAAATACCAAGAGGGGGGTGTATTGGTATAAACTTGACCTTTTAAAAACTTTAGAAAATCAGAGTTAAAGGATCTTTATCACTCTTAAAACCAATAATGCTTCAATTCAATCAAACCACTCAGTCCAAGAAACCAATAACAAAAACCTTCACTTATTGAGTAAGAAAGAATTCACAATAGTCAAGAGATCAAGATAGCAAGAAGAGATAAAGGAATAGAGATCAACACAAGAACATATACTGGTTCACCTCTCAAAGAGAAACTACATCTAGTTCTTCTAATCAAACTAGATTAGAGTTCAACTATTCATAAATTCCAGTTCTTACAAGCTTTACAACAATCACCCTTTACCAAACCTAGGCAAAGAACAGAAATCTAAAACCCTATTAGATTCTTAGTGATCTAAGACATAGAGAACCCTACTCTACTCTTACCCTCCAGAGAAAACTACTCTAGAACAAGCTTTAAGAACCCTTTGTAATAGTTTCCAAACAACCAAAATTACAAAACTTACAAGTTACAAATAAGAACACAGTTAGAAGTTCAAGAAAGATATCACCTCATGATCCTTAGCACATGCATGAAATGTATTTTACCAATCAAACAAAGTATGATTGAATGCTTTGCAGTAAACAGCTTTATTTGAACTTTCTTGAAGAATCTTGGCTAAAACATCATGAAGAATGATGCATGTAATTTGAAGTTTAGAACAAGATGTATGAAAAATAGAAAAATCCTTTTCTTGGACTAATAAAGCTTTGGGAGTAATGAGTGATTCGTAAAATCAATTTTTTAAGTATTTTTCAAATGAATAGACCCAAAGGCTTTAAATAGAAAACATATTTAATAGCATGTAATCTATTATTTTACACAATGTCATCGATTAACATTAAGAGTAATCGATTAAAATGTTCTTGAGAGAAACTGGAAAGCTTTTATGAACAAAGTAATCGATTAAATCGTGATGTAATCAATTAAAGTAGTCAGTCTCAATTATGAAGTAAGCCTGTGTAATCGATTACAGTTGAGTGGTAATCGATTAAGGCAGTCATGCATGTTTTGAAAATTGTGCTACGTAATCGATTACGCTTTTCTTGTAATCGATTAAAGTGTTCTTCATGGCTTTTTAGCAGATAACACAAGCTGGTAATCGATTAAAGCAATGCACATTTTGATTTTTCAAAATCTAAGCCATGAGAAATTTATTTCCAAATGCAAACATGTAACCTTATATGCTGTTCTTAAATCATGAATGCATGTATGTGATTATGCTTATGATTTGCAAGGATCACAAGGCAAGCCTCTTGAACAACTAGACAAATTACAAATGCCTTCAATTTGCTTGGCATGTAAAAAACTAAAACTATAAAGCAAAGACTTCTTCCTTGCCTTGATCTTCTTCCCAGCTCCCCCTATATTCAACAATAGAAAAGGTAATATCTACTTACTCTCTATAGAACATGCATTCATTCACAACACTAATTTCCTAGAAAGTAAAGTTGATGAATCTTGGCTATGACATAGGAGAGCTAGTCACATTAACATACATCACATGAGCAAGCTTATTAAAAAAGACTTAGTCATTGGCTTACCTAAACTAAAGTTTGAAAAGGACAAACTATGTGATGCTTGTCAAAAGGGGAAACAAACCAAGATTTATTTTCAAAATAAAATGTTGTTTCTACCTCAAGATCACTTGAAATGCTTTATATGGATTTATTTGGTCCTTCTAGAACTATGAGCTTAGGAGGTAATTTCTATGGGCTTGTAATTTTTTATGACTATTCTAGATTCACATGGACTTTGTTTATAAGATCCAAAAGTGATGCTTTCATGGCATGAAAATTAGCCAAGCTCATTCAAAATGAAAAAGGATGCAAAATTATCTCCACAAGAAGTGATCATGGTGATGAATTCCAAAATGAGTACTTTGAAAAGTTTTGTGAAGAAAATGGAAGCAACCACAATTTTTCAGCTCCAAGAACACCTCAGTAAAATGGTGTTGTGGAAAGGAAAAATAGATCCCTTGAAGAAGGAGTTAGAACTCTGCTTAATGAGACAAATTTGCCTAAACATTTTTGGGCTGATGCTGTAACACCTCGGATTATAAGTTGGTAATCTGGACTTTGTGTAAATGTGTAATTATGTTGCTTGATTACTTGATTTATTTTTTATAAGTGTTGTTTTTTACTGTTCTGCCTTGGTATGTGTTTTTGATGATGGATGTGTTAAGTCAACTTTGATTGGCTGGGGTTGCTACCCTACACGCATGGTGGACATGTCCTGTCAGCTGAGTACTTAAGAGCAGAAGTGTGCAGTGGAAACGTATTTGTCTCCCTCTTCTTTACGCTTTCCTCTTTCTTCTCTTCGTTCTCCTTCTCTCTAAAACTCAAATCCAGAAACCTTTATCGCTCAATCTTTCTGTACCACCTTGAACTCACCGTCACGTTGCCACGAAATCCCGACGCCGAGGTGGAACTCGTGGTCGAAACAGGAGCTCGATAAAACACCTCGAGTAGCTGCAAAATGAACCTCTAGTTAGGTAATGGGAGCTTATCATGTCTGGTACAGTTTTCAGGTAGCATGGTTGAGGACCAAAGAGTCCGACCAGAGCGATGGTTGCACGACCCATGTGTGTGTTGTTTTCCAGGAAGCTATGTTTGTTTTATTGAACAGAATGGGTCATGCGTTGTGTTCATTGATTGGTATGGTGTTGATGGTATTCTGGAAAGGGGAGTTGATGTTGTAAGAACTCCCGTGCATGTGTGTGGAGTTGGTATTTTGATGCTGAAAAGCTCCCAAAACATTTTGCAGAAGTGTTTATGAAGGTGCCGAGTACTAGGTAGGGTAAAGTCAAGTTGTATGTGTGTGTGCTTGTGATGTCGGCTGCCGAGATGGGTTAGTCAAGTTGTATGTGTGTGTGCTTGTGATGCTGGCTGCCGAGATGGGTTAGCCGAGTTGTATACATGTGTGCTTATGATGTCGGCTGCTGAGATGGATTAGCCGACTTGTATGCATGTGTGCTTGTGATGCCGGCTGCCGAGATGGGTTAGCCGAGTTGTATGTATGTGTGCTTGTGATGTCGGCTTCCGAGATGGGTTACCCGAGTTGTATGCATGTATGCTTGTGATGCCGACTGCCGAGGTGGGTAGGCCAAGTTGTATATTTATATAGTGTCTGCTGATGACATCAACCTATGTGATGGCTTGAGATGTTTTGAATCTTGATATAGCCATGGTAAGAGACTATGCATAGGCACGTGAGATGCCGGGACCGAGTAGTGAATCTTGCAAGGACCACGGTCAGTGCATCAGTGAGCCTGGTTTGGGGCGGCCCTCGTTTAGGGCAGTACATATGTAACATGGAAGGGTATGGAGATCCTAGCCGGGGCGAGAAGTTCCTGTGTCGGGCCATACATTGATGGTGCCCATGAAAAACATACTTGTTTGTGTCCCGTGTTGGGGCGGCCCTCATTAGGGCAATATGTATGTAACATAGGAGGGTATGGAGATCCTAGCCGGGGAGAGAAGTTCTTGTGTCGGGCCATACGTTGAAGGTGCCCATGAGAGACATACTTTATTTGCATGACAGAAATAGGATGATTGATTGTAATAGTACGAGAAGTACTGGGGGACCACGTCTGTAGGGAGATCCTTATGACACCCATTTAGCTGATCACCATGGGGGGTGAGTCCTATGCACGACAGAGTGACCCCGACGTCAACTACAGCTATCATTTGGACCATGGATTTGGCCTATTTCCGGGATGGTACCACGTTGCATATTGAGAGTTGAGACAAGAGCATGCATCATGTTAGGCATTATAAATTGACTTGTGAATTGTCCCTCGATGCGTGTTCATCCTGGTTGTGCGTGGATTTTTTGAATAATTTGGTGTTACTGTATCGCTTGGATTGTTTTTCCTTGGTTGATGTTACCTTTTGCCTGTTATTTTATATGATGAACTCACCCTTGCCTTGTTGTGCCATGTGGTCTGGTACCTGTGATGATCGCGAACCCGGTTCGTGTGAGCAGACGAACAACAGTAGGTGAACCGGGAAGATGACAACTTTTGAGCGGAGCAGCCGAGTTTCCGAGACGTCGATGTGACGAATCCCGGGCAGGGGTTATGTTTTCCTAATTACACCCCTAGTTTTGATAGTTACACCTATGTTTTGCTAGTTGCACCCCTGATGTTTAATTTCTTACTTCATTTGTAAAACATTTGTACGTTTTAAACATGGATAATTGTATTTAAAATTAAAACACATTTTGTATATATAGATGTATGTATGCAATAGGAATGTTTCATACGTGCCTTGGTTATGTTTATCATCGTCATGTCATTGCGAAAAATTTACCACAGTTTCCATTGAATGATAAAAATGGGTGTTCTTTTCCACAAAGATTACATTAATGTTGTGGTTAAGAGTTAGAGATACAGTAGCAACGTGGCGGGTCGTTACATGAACCAGTATAGATCTGTGTGTTGATTACTTTCTTGATCTCATCTTTCTGTCATTGATTGCTAATATTTTGGATAATCTTTATCAACAGGAAAACATTTTCTGCTATTGCTTTCTGTGAAGGGTTATTCTTGGTTGACTGAAAGGTTTCTTTTTAAAGAGTGTCCTTGTGATAGATCCTAAATCCACTGCTTGCTTTAAAGAAATTTTTAAAGACCCTATTTTAACCAATTCCCCCCCCCCCCCCTCTTGGTTAATTTTGTGTGTTCATATTATTTTCAGATCATGGAAGGCTAAACGATCAATCAATCCAAAGATCCAGTCCAGGCAAGGAAGAATTTGAGTTCTGGTTTAGTATTTCAAATTTTGTGTGAATGTTCACCTTCTTCTTCAATCCTATTTTTGATTTTTATGATTATGAATGTTCTTAGAATTGAAAATGATTTAGGTTATGGATTTATTTCCTAATTTCATATTTAATCACAAATTGTTTGGATGATATTTCAATTTGATTTGTGATTTAAATGAATTTATGGATTAATTTGATTGAACTACCTCTAATGGCATTGACTGAACTTTCACAATACGATCATTATCTGTAGAACTGTGATAATTCGAATTGATTAGTTTGGTGAATTGGATTGATTTTCTTGAATCTGTTTCACAACCTATTTCATAAACTCTATAAGTTTCTGCATTTTTATTTGTGTTTATGCAATTTTTGTTTATTGTATGTAAACTGTTTATTGAAATTCCCCATGCTTCTTATAAGTGGATTAAAGTCGAAACCAAATTGAAATGTATCTCTGAGTCGACCTTGGTTATTCATGTACTACAGAATTAATCTTAGTTTTATTTGTTTTGGAATGATTCGGCAATCGTTACCACTGATCTTCTGTGGATACAAACTGTAATTCGATAGTACCCTTCTGAACGTAATCTGTTATGAAATTATGTGTTATTTCTATGTGTTTGGCACATGAATGCATGATGGGATTTTTTAGAAATATCTATGGTAGCAGTATTATCACAGAGAATAGGAATGTTACTCTCAAACAGGTTGTAGTCCTTAAGCTGATGTTTGATCCACAAGAGTTGAGAGCAACAACTTGCAGCTGATATATACTCTGCCTCTGCTATTGATAGAGATATTGTTCCTTATTTCTTGCTCGTCCAAGAAACTAAGCATCAACCAATGAAGTAATAGCCTCCACTAGTGCTTTTTCATTCCACTCTATCTTTATTGAAATCTGCATCCAGTAATCAAGCTACATGTATTCCTTTTCTCCCATAAAGCATAAACGAAGGTTAAGAGTTCTAATCAAATATCTGAATATGCGTTTAACAACAGATAAATGAACTTCTCTTGGTTTCTTTTGGAATCTGGCACAAAGACATACACTAAACATAACGTCAGGTCTATACCCAGTGAGATACAGAAGAGATCCTATCATTCCTCTGTATGTCTTTTCGTCCACCTTCTTTGATTCATTGACCAGTCCAAGTATAGTTATTGGATGCATGGGGGTTTTCATGTGCTTTGCATCATTCATCTTAAATTTTTTCAGAATTTCTTTCATGTACTTTGTTTGATGTATGTATATGCTTTCGTCTGCTTGCTTGAAGTCCAAGGAAGAACTTCAATTCTCCCATTATACTTATCTCGAACTCTGCCTGCATAAGCTTGGAAAAATCCTTGCATAGAGAGTCATGAGTAGCACCGAATATGATATTGTCCACATATATCTAGACAATTAGGAATTGACTTCCATAATCTTTGCAAAACAGAGTAATATCTAACTTCCCTCTTATAAAACTATTTTCATTTAAAAAGGAACTTAGCTTTTCATACCAAGCTCGAGGAGTTTGCTTTAAACCATACAAGGCTTTATTAAGTTTAAAAACATGATAAGGGTAGATAGAACTGTCAAACCCAGGGGGTTGTTCCACATAGACTTCTTCCTTAATAACACCATTGAGGAACGTGTTTTGTTCGTTCATTTGATACAACATCATACCATGGTGGGCAGCAAAGTATAGTAAAATGCATATTGCCTATAAACGAGCAACAAGAGAAAAGGTTTCAATATAATATATACCTTCCTATTGTGAGTAGTCTATGGCAACAGGCCTAGCTTTGTTCCTCACAACCTTACCTGTTTCGTCCAGCTTGTTTCTAAACACCCATTTTGCTCCAATAGCATATTTGCCTTTGGGGAGTTCTACAAGATTTTAGACATCATTCTTCTGAAACTGGTCCAGCTCTTCTTGCATTTCTTTAACCCAGTACTCATCAGACATAACATCATCTATGTGTTTTGGCTCGATCTTTAAGAGTAATGTTGTATGCTTGAGAGAGTTCTTTGTCTGGACTTTGTCCTTAGGATCACCAATGATCTGGGACTCTAGATGATGTTTCTTCAGCAATCGTCCAATTAGTTCTTTGACATCTTCAGGTTGATCATCCACTAGTAAGCTAGACACATGTTTGTCTCGACTAGACGTAGCAACTGATTTCACAATATTTTTTATTTTCATCTCTGCAAAAGACTCATCCAGCTCTGACATTGTAGTGCCAGGCTTGTTGTCATTAAATCTTACATGAATAGCCTCTTCCACGGTCAAGGTTCTGGAGTTGTACACTCTATATGCCTTGGATGATTCAGAGTATCCAAGTAAGATTCCAGAATTACATTTGGAGTCAAACTTTCCAAGGTTATCCTTGGTGTTTAAGATGAAACACTGACATCCAAATGAATGGAAGTAAGAGATGTTGGGCTTACATCCCTTCCACAGTTCATAGGGAGTCTTTTTTAAGATAGGCCTTATGTAAATTTTGTTATGTAAATAATAGGCAGTGTTTACTGCTCCAACCAAAAAGGGTTTGGGAGTTAAGTGATCGTTAAAGATTGTTCTTTCCATTTCTTGAAGAGATCTATTTTTCCTCTCAACAACTCTATTTTGTTATGGTGTTCTTTGAGTGGAAACATTATGGTAAATATCATTCTCTTCATAGAATTTTTCAGAAAATTGTTTTCAAACTCTCCCCTGTGATCACTTTTGATTGAAAAGATACAAATATCTTTTTCATTTTGAATCTTTTCACATATTTATAAAAGGTATCAAAAGACTCGCCCTTGTGGGTTAGGAACCTGACCAATGTCCATCTAGTGTAATCATCCACTATGACCAGTCCATATCTGCGTCTAGAGAGGGATGCAGTCTGGGTTGGTCCAAACAAGTCAAGGTGTAGGAGCTCTAAAGTCTTACATATGGAAACAATATCTTTGGATTTTAAATTTTTTTTTACTTGTTTCCTTTTCTGGCAAGCTTCACAAAGAGAATCATCTTGATATGACAGCTTTGGAAGTCCTCTTACGAGGCTATACTTTTGAAGCTTTGAGATAACCTCAAGCTAGCATGAATAAGCTTCTTATGCCATACCCAATGATGCTCTTTGGCTAAGAGTAAGCATAACACCTTTTGACTAGATAGATCACCAACAACGGTTATCAGACCTTTCTAATTCCCTTCGTAAGTGACCACCCTACCAGGCATAGGGCTTAAGGATTGGAACATAGACTTTTCATTTGTCATGTGTCGTGACCAGCCACTGTCTAGATCCCATGACTGGTGTTTCTCTTCTACTATCAAGGAGGTCTGCAATAGGAATTATTTTGCTTTCATGTACCCAAATCTTTTTGGGTCCTTTTCCTTGTTAGCATGTGGGTGCTCGTAAGCATTAGACGGACCTCTTGATGGGTTTCCATTTTTAGGGAGGTCCTTGCACTTATGAGTTTCATGACCTACTTTTCCCGAAAAATAGCAAAAGTGACTTCTTCACCATGTACAATCTTTTTGCCTTTGAAACCATGGCCAAAATTGTTTGTAGGGTTTCTTTGCACCTTGATAATTTTGTTAAGGGCTACATGACAACCAACAAATTTTCTTAGTTTATCTTTCAGGGTTTCTATCTCCTCGTAGAGTTTTACAATCTCAAGAGGTAATCCCTTCAAGACCTCACGTCCCTTAAGCTTACAATTCAAATTAGAAGACATCTTTTTGTCATGCTGACATTCTGTCCAAAGATCTGAGTTCTTCTTTTTTAGCTTATCAAGTTCATCATTAGCAAGGGTGCATTCTTTTTTAAGTAAGAGTTTTTGTTTAAGCATTTCATTATGCCCTTCTTTTGTATCTTCCAGAGTTGTGGTTATGGATTTTACCCTCTCTTCCAAGTCTTGAAAATCCTTAAGAAGAGTTTTGCGTCCACTAGATCCCTTTTTGTCCAGTAGTGCCTTGACTTCCTCACAAATAGAGGCATCTTATACACTACCAGGCAAAGTGGTTTTCAGGACAAAATCAACTAAGTGAACTTGATGAGCTTTCTTGAGATCCTAATGCTCTATTTCAAGATGTTGAAAAAGTTTATTTAGTTTTCTATAAGCTTTAGAAACATGAGCAAAGGCAAATAGAAGTTGATTGTATCCTTTAATTAATTCTTCTCGGGATTCGAATATTACCTCTTCACCATTAGAGTTGACAATGTCATCAGGCTCAGAGTCCTCATCATCTGAACTTGCTTCCAGTGTTGGGTCTACATTGTTGGTGGATGCACCAACCATTAGATATTGTTTGACTTCTTTCTCATTGCCCTCATCAAATGAGGCATCATCCAGGTCCTCCCAAGTGCTCATGAGGCTCTTATCTTTAGGGTTGAAGAATTTTTTCTTCTTATCCTTTGGCTTTTCAAGGTTAGGACATTCAGACTTGAAGTGCCCTGGTTTCTTGCACTTATAGCAGATGATTGGACTTTTCTCTTTCTTGTGGAAGGATATTTTGGACGATCTGTTGAACTTAAAGGAGTTCTTATTTTTCCATATCTTTCTAATATTTCTTGTGATCAGACTTAGCTCATCATCTTCTTCACCAGAGTCATCATCGTCAGACTCTTCTTCTGAATCATCACTAATGGCAAGGGCTTTTGACGATGACTCTTTGGACACAAAGTTGCATTTTGGTCTTTGACCGTAAAGGCTAGCAATTTCCCTTTCTTTGTTCCTTCATCTTGAGCAAGGTCTTGCTCATGGACTTTAAGAATTCTGACATGCTCTTCAAGAGTCATTGAATCAAGATTCTTAATGGTTTTTAATGTTGTAACTTGTGGTCTCCATTTTCTAGATAAACTTCATAATATTTTATCAATGTGATTATAACTATCATAATGTCTACCTAGAGAGCGAAGCTCATTCAGAATGGTTTGGAAGCATCCAAACATGGTTTGGATATCTTCTCCCTCTTCCATACTAAAGAGTTCATACTAACATGTCAGAAGGCTCAACTTGTTACATTTTAACTCAGAGGACCCTTCCTAGGTAATGGCTAAGATTTCCAAAATCTGTTAAGTGCTTCTGAAGCTATGAAGTTTGGAATACTCTTCTTGAGATAGAGCGCACAATAGAGCATTTCCTACACAAGAGTTGAGAAGAAATCTGGACTTATGTTCATCTGTCCATCTATCCTCAGGGATCTTGTTTCTCTAAGCATCTAAAGGAATGTGATTTCCTTTTCTACAACGTCCCACATATCAATGAATTCAAAAAAGGCATTCATTATTTCCTTCCAATAGTCGTAGTTGGCTCCCTTGTGTAATGACCCACCACGTCGCTACTGTATCTCTAACTCTTAACCACAACATTAATGTAATCTTTGTTGAAAAGAACACCCCTTTTTAGGATTCAATGGAAACTGTGGTAAATTTTTCGCAATCACATGACAATGATAAACATAACCAAGGCACGTATGAAACATTCCTATTGCATACATACATCTATATATACAAAACATGTTTTAATTTTAAATAAAATTATCCATGTTTAAAATGTACAAATGTTTTACAAATGAAGTAAGAAATTAAACATCAGGGGTGCAACAAGCAAAACATGGGTGTAACTATCAAAACCAAGGGTGTAATCAGCAAAACATAACCCCTGCCCGGGATTCGTCACATCGACGTCTCAACAACTCGGCGACTCCGCTCAAAAGTTGTCATCTTCCCGGTTGGTTCACCTACTGTTGTTCGTCTGCTCACACGAATCGGGTTCGCGATCATCACAGGTACCAGATCACATGACACAACAAGGCAAAAGTGAGTTCATCATATAAAATAACAGGCAAAAGGTAACATTAGCCAAGGAAAAACAATCCAAGTGATACAGTAACACCACATTATTCAAAAATATCCATGCACAACCAGCATGAACCTGCATCGAGAGACAATTCACAAGTCAATCTATAATGCCTAACATGATGCATGCTCCTGTCTCAACTCTCAGTATGCCATGTGGTACCATCCCGTAAATAGGCCAAATCCATGGTCCAAATGATAGCTGTAGTTGACGTCGGGGTCACTCTATCGTGCATAAGACTCACCCCCCATGGTGATCAGCCAAATGGGTGTCATAAGGATCTCCCTACAGACGTGGCCCCCAATACTTCTCGTACTATTACAGTCAATCATCATATTTCCGTCATGTAAATGAAGTATGTCTTTCATGGGTGCCT
>QARZ01000593.1:41420-59049 GCA_013407115.1 Glycine latifolia | reverse complement strand
TCAACATATGGCCCGGCACAGGAACTTCTCGCCCCGGCTAGGATCTCCATACCCTCCCATGTTACATACGTACTGCCCCAAACGAGGGCCGCCCCCACACGAGCCACAAACAAGTATGTCTCTCATGGGCACCATCAACATATGGCCCGGCACAGGAACTTCTCGCCCCGGCTAGGATCTCCATACCCTCCCATGTTACATACGTACTGCCCCAAACGAGGGCCACCCCAACACGGGTTCACTGATGCATTGGCCGTGGTCCTTCCAAGATTCACCACTCGGTCCTGGCATCTCATGTGCCTATGCATAGTCTCTTAGCATGGCTCTATCAAGGTTCAAAACATCTCAAGCCATCATATATGCTGACATCATCAGCAGACACTACATAAATATACAACTCGGCCTACCCACCTCGGCAGCCGGCATCACAAGCGTACATGCATACAACTCGGCTAACCCATCTCGGCAGTCGACATCACAAGCACACATACATACAACTCGACTAACCCATCTCGGCAGCCGATATCACAAGCACACATGCATACAACTCGGCTAATCCATCTCGGCAGCCGACATCACAAGCACACATGCATAGAACTCTTGGACCCGAGATGGTTCAAGATATATCTGAGTGAATCTGCATGATCAAAGACAAGTTATTGCAGGCTCAGAACCAGCAGAAAAGCTATTACGATAGCAAACATCGCCCATTACAGTTTGATGAAGGCGATCATGTGTTTTTGAGGTTATCGCCAGTAACCGAGGTTGGACGGGCATTGGGTGTGAGGAAGCTGAGTCCGAGATTTATCGGTCCTTACCAAATTCTTCAGAGAATAGGACCAGTGGCCTACCGGCTAGCCTTACCTCCTTAATTGTCCAGGTTGCATGATGTCTTTCACGTATCGCAGTTGAGGAAATACGTGCCTGATCCATCGCATGTGGTAGAATCGGATTCTGTTCAGATCAGAGAAAATCTAACTTGTCCTATCCGACCATCTCAGATTCTTGATAGGATGGAGAAAAAAATTTGAAGTAAGACTATCCCCATAGTTAAGATATTATGGTAAGGGAGGACCCCAGAGGAAGCGACATGGGAGCGGAAACAGGAGCTTATGCAGCTATATCTCAAGTTATTTGGCAGGTATGGTTATAATTTTGGGGTCAAAATTCTTTTAGGGGGGGTGAATATAATGACCCTGTGATAATCCGGGTTGTCACATAAGGGGGTGTATATTGGAACTCGGACATGAAGGGGGTGTAGATAACACCTTTTCAAATGCAGGATCATTATGTATGTTAGTACTGATAGGAAGACTGGGTTAGTGCATGACCGGGTTATCGCCAAGTAAGTGGTGTATATACATAGCACTTTATAGAAAAGCGCTTATGTATGGAAAGGAACTCGGACAAAGAAGGAAAGAGCGACCGGGTAGTGTCTCGCCTGAGCTCGTATATTCCTTTTCCTTGAGAGATCAGGTTATGATCTCGATAGAGCTCGGTAGAGCTCGCATATTCCTTTTCTTTGTGGTTCGAGTTGTGATCTCAGATAAGCTCGAATGAGCTCAGATGTGATATCGATTTGTGATCTCGGATGAGCTCAGATGTGATACTGAGTTGTGATCTCGGATGAACTCGAATGTGATACTGAGTTGTGATCTCGAATGAGCTCGGATGTGATACCGAGTTGTGATCTCAGATGAGGAACCGGGTAGGGATCTCGGTTGAGCTCGGGTGAGCTCGGAAGAGTTCGTATATGGTTGACTTGTAAGAGCTATCGGGTAGAGAAACCGGAAGAGCTCACCACCCCTTTTGATAGAGTTACTAGGTTAGTGATCCAGGAAGCGGTTGGGAGGGACCTTAGACTTATGAAGTACCAAGGCAGGAACTCAGATGAGGTCGGAGGAGGAGGGAACGTTGGACGTGTTATAGTACTAAGGACGGGTTCGTACGCAATCAATTACATAAGTATTTGTAAGCGATTAAAACAGTCAGCACTTGTTGTTTAACCCGAACTTAGTCTTTTTACACATGTCGACCCTACAGTTTCACTTTATACAAGTAACACGTGTTGACTCCCTGCTGGTTGTTTTGACGCAGGAAGACTCTTTTATTACTTTAGGATGCGTGTTAACGTACAGGCTATTTAAGATATGCACGAGTGAGATATTTCAGTAGTAACCTCATTTCCACCATCTTTCCTAAAACACTTTCTCTCTCTTATTCCATATTTTTCCTCCATTGTTAAAGTAAGAAAAAGCTTCCTAGATAACCATTCCCTAATCTAAACACCTTCACATCCAACATAAGGATTATAGAGTATCACCATACAAACTAGTTTCCAACCTTTGTTAGTTGTGAAAATCATCAGGCGAAGAGATCATTTCTATAAAAGAAAGTTAAAAGTTTCAACCTTTAAGAGTTAGAAAGCACGTTAAGGACATCTAAGCTTGGAAAAGTTGTCCTCTAGCCTTCCTTGTGATTTTTAAGGTAAGATATGTAAGTTTCACCGTATCTTTTGAGTTTGGGTTTTGAGAGGAAAAATGATCCATATGGGTTAGGGTTGGTTTTGGGTGATGTTTCTTTGGAAAAGTATGCTTAGGAAGTTGTTTTGATGAAGGTTCAACCTTGAAAGCTAACTTTTCTGGGTTTTGGGTATTTTGCTCAAATAGACCTTTGTGGGGTTTACAAGTCACTTGTTGGTAGTTATGCTTGAGATATGGAAAAGAACTGGGTTCTTTGCTTGAAACGGTTCAGAACTGTTCTTGATATCTTTCTTGCCTGGTGTAGGGCTTGATAAAGAAGATATCGGTGGTCGAAAACACGAGGCTGAGGTAGTCGGTGTGGTGATCAAAGAAGGTAAGCTCTTTGTTCTTGGGAGTTTGTTCCCTTGATTGTGTTCCACCATACTCCTGGGGAGTTATGGTTATTGTGTGACAGCAGTGCGTGTATTTAAATTATGTGTTACTGCTTTTTGATTGAAACATACATGTAAATAATTCGTACTGTGATGTTTGTATTGTGGTTAAGGAAGCCCTCTAGCCAGGGAAGCGGATCATATATGAGAGTGTAAGACTCATCCGGGATGAGCTTCTCGATAATTCATATACATTCAAGTGCATGAGATGTGCACGGGTGATATACATTTGTGCATTAGATATGCATTGGTGAACTTGTATATCTATGCTGGAATGGCACATGGGTGTGATTATATACATGTGATGTTTATGAAAGCCGGGAAGACTATGTTTTTATGAAAGTCGGGATGGCTATGTTTTTATTAAAAGGTCGGGTTGGCTATGTTAATTGTAATGCCTATTTAAATGCTATGTACTGTGGAAGTGAACCAGGGGGAGGTGAGTCTCCAAGAATCCTGAGTTTACTGAGATTGTATCTCACCCCGGTTGGGGATTATATTTTATTGCAGGTGATAGCCATAGAGCAAAGGACGAGGTCCGTGGTAAGAGACCCGAGTAGGGGTTATTCAGTGGATCTCAATTGATAGGCCGTGTTGGCCGAGGCCGAGTTGGCCACTAATTAAAGATCCCGGACAAGAGGACGAGGCCGGGTTCGAGGAAATGGTTTATAGAAGGTGGTCTTTTGCGAGTCTGTTGACTCAATTTTGTTGTACATTTTGTAACCCGGCATGGGTTTGTACTATGATGTATCTTTTGGGAACGGAACCCGTTTACCGGGATGTATACAAAATTCCATACATAATGTTTTAGTTGTTTTGTGTGATGTAAGATGACATCTTATTATTTATATGCTTTCGTGTTTACTTAAGTTTATTAAGTATTTGCTGCACTTAAGACCATATTATAATGTTAATGAATAGGATGCATACGGGGTCGTTACATCCTTGGACTTATGAGTTTCATGACCTACTTTTCCCGAGAAACAGCAAACAGTGACTTCTTCACCATGTACAATCTTTTTGCCTTTGAAACCATGGCCAAAATTGTTTGTAAGGTTTCTTTGCATCTTAATAATTTTGTTAAGAGCTTCATGACCACCAACAAATTTTCTTAGTTTATCTTTCAGGTTTCTATCTCCTCATAGAGTTTTAAAATCTCAGGAGGTAATCCCTTCAAGACCTCACGTCCCTTAAGCTTACAATTCAAATTAGAAGACATCTTTTTGTCATGCTGACATTCTATCCAAAGATCTGAGTTCTTCTTTTTTAGCTTATCAAGTTCATCATTAGCAAAGGTGCATTCTTTTTTAAGTAAGAGTTTTTGTTTAAGCATTTCATTATGCCCTTCTTTTGTATCTTCAAGAGTTTTTGGTTAAGGATTTTATCCTCTCTTCCAAGTCTTGAAAATCCTTAAGAATAGTTTTACGTCCACTGGATCCCTTTTTGTCCAATAGTGCCTTGACTTCCTCACAAACAGAGGCATCTTATACACTGCCAGACAAAGTGGTTTTCAGGACAAAATCAACTAAGTGAACTTGATGACCTTTCTTGAGATCCTAATGCTCTCTTTCAAGATGTTGAAAAAGTTTATTTAGTTTTCTATAAGCTTTAGAAACATGAGCAGATGAAGATAGAAGTTGATTGTATCCTTTAATTAATTATTCTCAGGATTCAAATATTACCTCTTCACCATTAGAGTTGACAATGTCATCAGGCTCAGAGTCCTCATCATCTGAACTTGCTTCCAGTGTTGGGTCTACATTATTGGTGGATGCACCAACCATTAGATATTGTTTGACTTCTTTCTCATTGTCCTCATCAGATGAGGCATCATCCAGGTCCCCCCAAGTACTCATGAGGCTCTTATTTTTGGGGTTGAAGAATTTTTTCTTCTTATCCTTTGGCTTTTCAAGGTTCGGACATTCTGACTTGAAGTGCCCTAGTTTCTTGCACTTATGGCAGATGATTGGACTTTTCTCTTTGTTGTCAAAGGATATTTTGGATGACCTATTGAACTTGAAGGAGTTCTTATTTTTCCATATCTTTCTAATATTTCTTGTGATCAGACTTAGCTCATTATCTTCTTCATCAGAGTCATTATCGTCAGACTCTTCTTCTGAATCATCATTAATGGCAAGGGCTTTTGACGATGACTCTTTGGACACAAAGTTGCATTTTGGTCTTTGACCGCAAAGGCTAGCAATTTCCCTTTCTTTGCTCCTTCATCTTGAGCAAGGTCTTGCTCATGGACTTTAAGAATTCTGACGTGCTCTTCAAGAGTCATTGAATAAAGATTCTTAATGGTTTTTAATGATGTAACCTGTGGTCTCCATTTTCTAGATAAACTTCGTAAGATTTTATCAATGTGACTATAACTATCATAATGTCTACCTAGAGAACGAAGCTCATTCAGAATGGTTTGGAAGCGTCCAAACATGGTTTGGATATCTTCTCCCTCTTCCATACTAAAGAGTTCATACTTACGTGTCAGAAGGCTCAACTTGTTACATTTTAACTCAGAGGACCCTTTTTAGGTAATGGCTAAGATTTCCAAAATCTGTTTAGTGCTTCTGAAGCTATGAAGTTTGGAATACTCTTCTTGAGATAGCGCACAATAGAGAATTTCCTACGCGAGAGTTGAGAAGAAATTTGGACTTATGTTCATCTGTCCATCTATCCTTAGGCATCTTATTTCTCTAAGGGTCTAAAGGAATGTGATTGTCTTTTTCTACAATGTCCCACATATCAATGAATTCAAAGAAGGCAATCATTATTTCCTTCCAATAGTCATAGTTGGCTCCCTTGTGTAATGATCCACCACGTCGCTACTGTATCTCTAACTCTTAACCACAACATTAATGTAATCTTTGTTGAAAAGAACACCCATTTTTAGGATTCAATGGAAACTGTGGTAAATTTTCGCAATCACATGACAATGATAAACATAAACAAGGCACGTATGAAACATTCCTATTGCATACATACATCTATATATACAAAATGTGTTTTAATTTTAAATACAATTATCCATGTTTAAAACATACAAATGTTTTACAAATGAAGTAAGAAATTAAACATCAGGGGTGCAACTAGCAAAACATGGGTGTAACCATCAAAACCAAGGGTGTAATATAACCCCTGCCCGGGGTTCGTCACATCGACGTCCCGGCAACTCGGCGGCTCCGCTCAAAAGTTGTCATCTTCCCGGTTCACCTACTGTTGTTCGCTCACACGAACCGGGTTCGCGATCATCACAAGTACTAGACCACATGGTACAACAAAGCAAGGGTGAGTTCATCATATTAAATAACAGGCAAAAGGTAACATCAGCCAAGGAAAAACAATCCAAGCGCTACAGTAACACCACATTATTCAAAAATATCCATGCACAACCAGCATGAACCTGCATCGAGGGACAATTCACAAGTCAATTTATAATGCCTAACATGATGCATGCTCCTGTCTCAACTCTCAATATGCCATGTGGTACCATCCCGAAAATAGTCAAATCCATAGTCCAAATGATAGTTGTAGTTGACGTTGGGGTCACACTGTCATGCACAGGACTCACCCCCATGGTGATCAGCCAAATAGGTGTCATAAGGATCTCCCTACAGACGTGGCCCCCCAGTGCTTCTCGTACTATTACAGTCAATCATCCTATTTCCGTCATGCAAATGAAGTATGTCTCTCATGGGCGCCTTCAACGTATGGCCCAACACAGGAACTTCTTTCCCCGGCTAGGATCTCCATACCTTCCCATGTTACATATGTACTGCCCCAAACGAGGGCCGCCCCAACACGGGCCATAATCAAGTATGTTTCTCATGGGCACCATCAACGTATGGCCCAGCACAGGAACTTCTCGCCTTGGCTAGGATCTCCATACCCTCCCATGTTACATACGTACTGCCCCAAACGAGGGCCGCCCTATCACGGGCTCACTGATGCACTAACCGTGGTCCTTGCAAGATTCACCACTCGGTCCCCGGCATCTCACGTGCCTATGCATAGTCTCTTGCCATGGCTCTATCAAGGTTCAAAACATCTCAAGCCATCACATAGGCTGACATCATCAGCAGACACTACATAAATATACAACTCGGCCTACCTACCTCGGTAGCCGGCATCACAAGCATACATGCATACAACTCGGCTAACCTATCTCGGCAGCCGGCATCACAAGCACACACATATACAACTCGGCTAACCCATCTCGGCAGCCGGCATCACAAGCACATGTGCATACAACTCGGCTAATCCATCTCGACAGCCGACATCACAAGCACACATGCATACAACTCGGCAACCGACATCACAAGCACACATACTTACAACTTGGCTAACCCATCTCGGCAGTTGGCATCACAAGCACACACACATACAACTCAGCTAACCCATCTCGGCAGCCAGCATCATAAGCACACACACATACAACTCGGCTAACCCATTTCGGCAGCCGGCATCACAAGCACACATACATACAACTCGGCTTAACCCTACCCGGTACTCGGTACCTTCATGAACACTTCTGCAAAATGTTTTGGGAGCTTTTCAGCATCAAAATGCCAACTCTACACACATGCATGGGAGTTCTTACAACATCAACTCCCCTTTCCAGAATACCATCAACACCATACCAATCCATGAACACAATGCATGACCCATTCTGTTCAATAAAACAAATATAGCTTCCTTGGAAACAACACACACATGGGATGTGCAACCATCGCTCTGGTCGAACTCTCTGGTCCTCAACCATGCTACCTGAAAACTGTATCAGACATGATAAGTTCCCCTTACCTAACCAGAGGTTTGTTTCGCAGCTACTCGAGATGTTGTATCGAGCTCTGGTTCCAACCACGAGTTCCACCTCGACGTCGAGATTTCATGGCAGCGCAACGGTGAGTTCAAGGTGGTACAAAAAGATTGAGGGAGAAAGGGTTCTGGGTGTGAGTTTTAGAGAGAAAGAACAGAGAGAAGCAAGAGGAAAGCGCAAAGAAGAGGGGGACGAATATGTTTCCACTGCACACTTCTGCTCTTAAGTACTCAGCTGACAGGACATGTCTACCATGTGTGTAAGGGCAGTAACCCCAGCCAATCAAAGTTGACTTAACACATCCATCATCAAACACGCAGACCAAGGAAGAACAGTAACAAATAGCACTTATAAAAAAATCAAGTAATCAAGCAACATAATTACACACACACAACGTCCAGATTAGCAACTTATAATCTGGGGTGTTACACCTTGAACATGGGAGGCTTGTTCACAACATATCCTTCTTCCATCATTCTAGGAGTTTTCTTTCCTCTACTTTGTCAAGAGCTCAACCTAGAGGCCAAGCTTTTACCACTGAAGTACCTGAAACACACTAGAAGGGGGTTGAATAGTGTGATGGATAAAACCTTGGTCTTTTGAAAACTATTAAAAGTTTTTCTCAAACAGATATCAATGGACAAAATGTTTTATCCAAGGGGTTCAAAATCACATTGTGCTTAGAAAAATCAGTTCACAAAACTTGGATATAGTAGTGTAGAAGTGATTTATAGAAAAAAAACTAATTATATATAAACATTAAAGAAAACACAAAGGTTTTATACTGGTTCACCCCAACTCTTGGGCTATGTCTAGTTCACCTTCAAAACTTGAAGGGTTCCATTAATCAAATCTTTGATTACAACCAAGTATTCTTTATGTCACTTTTGGCTACAACAAGTACTCTCTAGGCCACTCTTGCCACTACACTTAATCTCCCCCTGAGATTAAGACCCAAGTATTCTTTGTCACTAAGCCACTCTTGGATTTCACAAACAATATATGTTTGATAGAAAATGTATTCTTAATCACTCAAAGAGTGTTTACACAATAAGCTTGAATACAATGAAACTTGTTAACCTAGCAAAGCTAAGATTCACTCAATTTGTCCAAGTTTCTTTCGTCCAATGGAATGACAACGTTACTGCACTTATTCGTTTTGTCTTAGAATGTTCTCTTATAATTCAAATTTTTTTTTACACGAATATCTTCAAGCTTTATATAGACTTCAGAGCTTCAATCTGTTGAGAGATCCCAGCTAGTCGTTGTCTAATAGCTTTGGCGCTTGACATGAGGTTGCTACTGTGCAAAGAGAGTGGAGACCACAAACGCTTTATACAACATATCTTCAAATAAGTACAGTTTGCCAGTTTTGCCTAGTGCTTGGAGCTTATTTTCATCATATGAATCAAAGGAAACGTTAGCAACATAAGATAAGAGGAATTAAAAATGTAAAGACAAGACAATATAAATCTTCCCTTTTGTGTGCTATGGCACGAGTTTCTTACCAAGCCTATAGACGTTACATTCTTATGAATGTTTTCAGTACTTGAGGATCGAGTAACTATTCTATTACTTTTGTATTGTAAGCCAAGTGATAAAGAACTTGTGTTCTCGAGGTTGGACGCTGAAGTAGTATCATCCAATGGTTGATACTTTTTTTTGTCCAAAGCCTTTTAGTTCATGAACTTATAGCTTAAGCATGAAAGGTTAACACATAAAATTTATACTTTGTTAACATCAAAACCTTAGAGATTTAATTGTTTGGTACAATTCAATGTGACTTGGACGCAGCCAGACTTAACACGCCTCATGCATGCATTCGCGCAACCCTCCACATTCCATTGTCTACCCTACATGTTGACCTCTGCTTTGTTTTCTGGGCCCACCTCAAAAATTTGTTCCTCTATCTCCCGAGGTTGTTCACTTACTACCTCTCTTTTTGGGAGGTGCTTGTGGATATCGATTCAACAATAATCGATTAATGGGGTTTGAGGGCATCATTTTTTAAATAATTGATTATAAGGTTATGTCAATCAGTAAAGTGGTTGCTGATACGATTTTGTTTTTAGATTTTATCTATTTGTAATCAATTATAACGGTAAAAAACTGATTTTTGGCACAATTTTACTATTAAAGGAAAGCTAGGGACACAATACTTTAAAGAGATTGATTGAAATTTATTCAAATAATTAATTTTGATAGATTTTGAAAATACAATGAATACCTAATCCAATAAACTAAGAGGGGGGGTGAATTGGTTTTTGACCCTTTTTAGACTTTTCTTGAAAAACAAAACTCAGCAGAAGATTTAATATGGATCGTATCTTAAATCAAAACAAGTTTAGCAATTAGTTTTTCTTCTCCAATCAATTAACTCATTTGCTGAATCAAAGTTTGAGTTGATACACAAAATAATATCACAAGCAATTAATGAAATGCAACTCAAAACATAAATGCACACAATTTTATACTGGTTCACCTCCAACCACTGAGGCTACATCCAGTTTGCCTTCTAATCTAAACTAGATTAGAGTTCCACTAACAGATTTTAATTCTTTACAAGCAATCAACAAGGTCTCTTTTACCCACCCTAGGCAAAACTCTAAATCTAAACCCTAGACTTATCAAAAGACCTAGAACCTGAGAACACTACTCAGTTCTACCCACTAGAAACCCCTTCTAGTAATGCTTTAAAGAAACCCAAACTGTTACATGGAAAAAATTCAGCACAAACTATAGAATACAAAAGAAAATTCACAAAGAGCAATACTTGAAGTTCAAGAAGGATATCGCCTTATATTCCTTTGCAGCATAAAGGATTTAACACGAAATTTATAACCTGTGGTGATGAATGAAATGCTTTCTTGAATGATCTTGACACAGCTCAATGCATGAATGATCACTAAACAACACCTTCTTTTATTCAAGCTTCATGATTCTCACTTATATGAACAACCCAATTAAAAAGAATCTTTTAACACTTTGGAGCACTCAGAGAATGTTAATACACTTGTATGAATGAAAGCTCTCGAAAATGAATCTCTTATTTTGTGAGTCAATGCATGTCTATTTATAAAAAACAAATTTAACAAATTGTAATCGATTATTTCGTTAATGTAATCGATTATTTTAACACGTGTAATCGATTAATCCGCTTATTTAATCGATTAAATTGTTCATGGTCTTTCTGGAAAACTTGAAAGAACAAAGTAATCGATTATTTGACCATGTAATCGATTACGCCAGAATTACATGTTAGAACCACAAGCATAGGTAATCGATTATAAAGTGATTTAATCGATTACGCCAGAGGTATTCATATTAGTATATAGCACATTTAATCGATTACGAATATTTGGTAATCGATTAAACCAATTCATAGGCTAAACAAAATTATGCAGATGCCTTATGTAATCGATTACATCAGTGAGAAAATATTTTATGCAAGTTTTAAACTTATAAATGTATTTCTAATCAAATGCATATACTTATATGTTTCTAATCCTAAGTATAAATGCATGTATGTTTGATTTATTTAATAGCTGCAAAGAATTATTAGATTTTACCTCTAATGAACCAAGTTTAATAAAAATGACAATTACAAATGCCATCAACAAATGATTGGGCATGAATCAAATATCAAAACACTTCTAGTCTTCTGTTTCTTCATGCACTTGAATCTAACAGATTTAACTTTTAAGTTAAAAAATAAAAGTCATTAAATGAGAAGTGAGATTCCCTAAATTAGTGATTTCTAATAAATTTCTAAGTTAGACTTGTCAATCATAGTGTTGCTAACATTCTTCTTTTGTTAAGAAATAGCATAGGTATTTGATATCTAGATACAAATACGTAAACTTTTTTTTTAAAGCCACAAATACCTAAACTTGAGGAATTCAAATGTAGGTTATTTAACCTAAGAATATGATATGGAAATTTGAAAAAATATATGAAGAGAATATTTAAAGATGTTTATTCCACTTAAATTGTGTGTGAAATATGTATTGTGCAATAAGATGCATAATTATGGTTTGATATTATTATGACAAGTAACTTAATCTTTTTGAGTTGAAAATGGTGATCGGGTGATATCTTGTGGGTGACTTTTGCAAACAAAGGTATTTTTATGAAAATATAACAAACAAATGTTATTCTAAGTTTAGAATTACAATGGTGACAACTAGTTTAAAATTGATTTTGAGTTGAAATAATGACTTTTGCATTCAATAAATTTTTAAAAATAGATTTTATTATGACTTGTTTTTAATATACAAAACTTGAAACACAAATCACTACACTACAAAATCAATTTTAATCAAAACTTCATATCCAAATACAAATACTTATGTATGATAAATTTATTATTTTTTACAATAATTATTTTTAAAAAATTATACAGTGCTATGATTTTTTATTTATTAATAGTAAATTCTTTTAGGGTTACTGTATAAAAATATTTTAAAATAAATAAATAAATAATCTATATCCAATTATAAATTTTTATAAATGGTAATTACTTCAGAAGTAATATTGTGATTGACAATATATAAAATTAATATATTTTATAAATGATAAATAATTTATGTATTAATATTATTAAAAATTCTTACAACATCATTCAATTACAAATTATTATATATAATAATTTATTAACTTTTAGTATTTCAAATTTAATAATATTAATAATTGACTAGAAATATAAGCCTTTATACTATTAATATATAATAATTATAACTTTTTTACAAAATCAATTTTTTAAAATATTAATTTTATTCAAATTTTATACTTACAAACACAACTTTTTTTATGTGTAAAAAACCACGTGATTTACATCAAATAAGTTCAAAATAGGCTCATTCATAAATAAATAAATAAATTTATTTTGGTCCTTGAAAGTGTGGAACAGATAGTTAGGTATCTAAAAGATAGAAAATTAAAATGATCCGTAAATGTATAAAAAAAGTACGATAATTTCATTTAAAAAAATACGATAAATTCGTTCTATAACTAATTTTCTCTATTAATTAAACATGCTTGTCTACATGACACATCTATTGATAACATGACAGCTAACGATTGTTACTTGTCTACAAGTTGACTTTTTAATTTAGTCTCTGAACTTAATAACTTATTCACATCTTATTTCCTGAATTTAACCACTTAGTAACATTGTGGTCCCTGAACTTTACATGGATTGTCATTTAGATCCTAAAAACCTTTTCAAATTTTCAATTAAATTTCATGTTGCATGTAAATTATTAGCATAGACTTATTATATCTATTTACTTCTATTCCATATTCCTTATATTTTTCACATTTTTCTTCCACACTTTATATAGTTCATCTTAATTTTCACATCCATCATTTGTATACAAAGTTCATCATTTATTCAACTGAAATATCAATTCTACTCAAATAAACACAAAAACATCTTACAAAACTAATTTTTTAAACATTGTCTAACTTCTTTTAAGAAGTTTCATTTTATTCAATTATACATTTTCAAATAGCTTCTTCAACACTTTTAAATAACCATTAAGTTTTTTGAAATACTGGATCCTTTCACTCTGATCATCAATCATGTGTAATTTAATTACATGGATCCTATGTCATCCCTCTCACTTTCACATTAAATTTTTTCACCCTATACTCCAAACTTGATAAAAAATGAAAATAACACATTTTTCATACCACCGATGATCATGGCTTCTAATACTCCATCCTTAAACAACTATCTAAAAAGTGTAAATACCGAAAGAAAAAGGAACAAAATATAAAATATAAAGAAATGGTTGTAATATTTTTATTTTTCTCACTTTCATGATTTGTAATTTTTTTTAAGTGTCTTTACATTATTAACTTTATTCCATAAAATATATTAACTTATTAATTAATCTAACATTGTATACATATTAATTACATATAAGAGCATCTTGGTCGAAAAAGGTCTTTACACGGGTTCCTATGCCGCCGAAGAACAAATATTCAAAGGATCTCCCACCAGAGCAAACAGAAGTTCTCAATGGTGGAAGATCCGTTGTTGCACTAGAATTGCCAAGATCTATGAACAATGGCCTTTTATATAATAAAAATTAATTTTACAGTTCTCACTTCAACTAATTTCAGAGGGGAACCAAAGAACAAATCAAGAACCAATTTGAATCCATTTTAGAAATGAAAACCAGATGAAGAACAACAACAGTTCATCCCATACAACAAATTCAAATCAATCAATGAAGTTAAAAAATAAATAAATTAGAGACATTAAAAAACTCGCGGATCTGGTTCTGACTTGGTGGAGATTTGAGGGCCGCCTTGGAAGCCATTTGAATTTCTCAGAATGAAAAACACACGGCAAGAGGAAACCGCCGCATGCATGCACTCCTCCGGTGCTTGGCGGTTATGAGGTCGGTGCGATGGTAGTCACCTGTGACGGAAATAGATCTTAGTTACGCGGAGACAGATCTTGGCCGCGCGGAGAAGGAGTGGTTGAAATGGAGTGTGGAGAACAGAACAACAACAAACATGAAGAAAAAAAAAATCTGAAACAAATCTAAAGAGTAGGAGAAGAAAGGGCGGTAGAGGAAGTCTGACAGAGATTGAAGATCGGATTGGGTTGCGCTTAGAAGCGGAAGATAGACGACTATTTCAAGAGGAATCAACGTTCATGTGAGGTCTTAGTTTCTGTATACTCAGATTGTGATCTTGATCGAGGTTTTGGTTTAGGAACAAAAACTGAGAGAGATGAGTGTGGGGCGACAGAGGAGGGGCAAAGAAGGTTGCTAATGTGGGATTTGGGAGAAAAATTAAACAAAGTGGAGGAGGAAGTGAAGGGGTCGTGTAGAATTGAAGAAAAAAATAAAAAATAAAGTGAGGAGGAAGTGTCGTTGGTAAAAAGTGGGTTCCATTGTGGAACCTAAAAATAATTTAAGAATTTAAAGTGGATTTTATCGTTAGTTAGATTAAAAATAAAGATGAATTTCTGTATTTTATGTAATATTGGGGCACTCACAATAAGTAATCTATGAATACAAAATGAGTTGTTACCATTGAAGATACTCTATGATAATAACTCAATTTATTATATATTTTTTTATATTTAGAGATAATTTTGATTTTTTATTTTTCAAAATTTTTGCATATTGAAAATAGTCTATGATAATAACTAAATGAAAAAAAATCTATTTTTAAAGACCTTAAATTACAAATGACAATAACCAATTTCATGTCATCAAGAACTTTAATAACTTTATAACAAAAATTGGTATTTATATTAATTATATCTTTCTAATGAAAATTCTTTTTAATCATATTGAAAAAATGTACTAAATTTGAATAAGTTATGTTACTAATTAAATTATATTTTAGGATAATAGTAGCCAACAATCATGACAATATTAGCCAACAACCATTAAAGAATAATTTATTTTCAAAAAGTTGGAAAATTGAAAAAAAAAATTGTTGTGAGAATAGCTACAACTTTGAAAAAGCAAATTATGATTCTATTAGTCTAACTTGATATATATCTAATTTGTCTTCTTATGCTTTACGGGCACGTGGGTCTGGAACTGTGCCCTAAGATGGAAAACACTATGAAACCTCATAATGGTAAGAAATTACGAACAAAGACCAGACAAGAAGAACAAAGAAATTATAGGAAAATAGTGATAAAAAAAATAGAATGTTTGTTGATGTATTTTAAAATTTAAGTTTTCAATCTTTTATATATATATATATATATATATATATATATATATATATTTTGTTTGCAAAGTTTGACCCATTGATAATATTTTTTATTCGTGGGGATAAAAAAACATGTATATACAATTTATATTCTGCTTAATCAAATTGAGCTAGATTTCTTAATATCTATTTCATAATAATAAAACCATTTGATTACAAGCTACAATTATTTATAACTTTTAAATAACAATAATAAAAAATAAAATATTTTTAAAAATAAATAATAATCAAATATTTATCTAAAACAAACAAAATGTATTATCTCTACAATAAATATTACAAAAGAATAAAATATTTTATTAAAATATGAAAATGATAAGTAATGCTTAAATAATATATTTACATACTTAAATTTCCAAAGCAAAATAATTACATAGTATTAATTTGTTTTAAAGCAACTTTAGTGCAAGATCTTAAGCTCAAGATCTGGTCTTTATTAGATCTCCCACTAAATGAGGTAGAGAGATCTCCAACATGGAGAATGAGTTCTTGTAGAAGAACCTTAAGATCTACACATTATTTAAAAAAAATTAATTTTTTTCCTTTTTCTTTCTCCTTAAGATCTCAAAATGAGATCTACAACTAAAGAACAAAATAAAAGAGATCTTGAGAGATCTTAAATCCTACTTGACACTATGGGATCTACTAAAAAATGATCTAAGATTTCAATTAGGATCTACCACTAAAAATGTACCTAGTATAAAAAACTAAATTTAAAATATCAAGGGGGCCAAGACTCTTAAATGGTTATCGGGATTTGTCGCTAATTAGCGTCTCATACTTTTAAGAATAGGTATTTATTAAAAAAAAAATCAAAATAACCGCGTTCACTTGACTCTAATTACGTCCGTTCACTTTCGGACATGACGCGCGTCTCGACGCGTTCATTTAAAATGAAGCGCGTTCATGTAAGTTAATACTAATACATTTTAGCAACAGTGCCACACTCGCTTTGCAGTTTGCATTATTGCAAGTTAAACACATTATTACGTCTCTCTCATCTCTGCATCACAAAGTCCAAAAACACCTGTCTAATGGCATCTTCTTCATCCTCAACAAATCCCCAATGGATCTACGATGTGTTCATCAACTTCAGGGGAGGAGACACTCGCAGGAACTTCGTCTCCCACCTCTACTACGCCCTCTCCAACGCCGGCGTCAACACCTTCTTCGACGAGGAGAATCTGCTCAAGGGCATGCAGCTGGAGGAGCTATCGCGCGCCATCGAGGGCTCGCAGATCGCCATCGTCGTCTTCTCCGAGACCTACACCGAGTCCACGTGGTGCCTCTCCGAGCTCGAGAAGATCGTCGAGTGCCACGAAACCTACGGCCAGACGGTCGTGCCCATATTCTACGACGTCGACCCGTCCGTCGTGCGCCACCCGACGGGGCACTTCGGAGGCGCCCTGGAAGCGGCTGCGCAGAAGAAGTATTCCGCGGAGCATAGGGAGTATGGGTTGTCCAGGTGGAAAATCGCGCTCGCCAAAGCTGCGAATTTCTCTGGTTGGGATGTGAAGGATCACAGGTATATATGTACATCAATCTGTACTTTGTAGTTTCTTTCTTGCTGTTATATGTTATTTGAGACTGAAACAAGCATGTTTTAAGCTTATGGTATTCGTATACTTCTTTGGGTATTTTTTGTAGTAACCCAATTAGTGGTTTTGTTTGGTATTTTTATAAAAACCAATCTAGAATGTTTCTTACATTATTTTTTTGGGCTTAAATATATATATTTTTATCCCTAATAAACATCCGATTTTTGTGTTTGCATCTTAATAAATTATTGTTTTGCAATGAGTTCCTAATAAAACAACAATTTTGTTTTTGTTCTTGACACTTATTTTTAGTCCATAATAAATTAGTGAATTTTGTGTTTATTCCCTGATAATTTTTTTTCATTTGTTATTAGTCGAGACTAAAACAAAATTTGCTAATGTATCAAGGAGTAAACACAAAATTTTGCTAACATAGGGACTAAAACAAAATTTATTTCATTTTTCCTTTCTCTCTCCTAGAAGTGCTTATGGAGAAGTTAATCTAAATAGACCTTTAAGCTCTTTGGATGTCTAGCTTTGCCTTTAGGCCCTTATTCACATACATATAGGTAATAAAAATTAAAGTCATAAATATATAACATATCAAAG
>QARZ01000593.1:11001-41410 GCA_013407115.1 Glycine latifolia | reverse complement strand
AGATTAAAATTATTAAAGCCTCTTAAAAAAAAGGAATTAAAGCCAATAAAAGTATTTGAAAATAGAGTAAGAGTATACCTTGTTATTAATAGTAGGAGTAATTTTGGAAAGAACATATAAATTTAGGAGAGATATAATGCTACTAGATTAAAATTATTAAAGCCTCTTAAAAAAAAGGAATTAAAGCCAATAAAAGTATTTGAAAATAGAGTAAGAGTATACCTTGTTATTAATAGTAGGAGTAATTTTGGAAAGAATATATAAATTTAGGAGAGATATAATGCTACTAACTAATTTAACTAATTTTCTTAGTCTTTATGAATTAGTTAATTGGTTCTTATAAAAAGTACAAGAGAGAGCATCTTTCTAATACATGACCAATTTCCGACTGTTTTGTAATCGTTATTGAATTTGAAGGAATAAAGCTAAACTAGTGAAGGACATTGTTGAAGACATTCTCACAAAGCTAGACTATGCACTCTTGTCTATTACCGAATTTCCTGTTGGATTGGAACCCCGTGTGCAAGAAGTGATTGGAGTTATAGAAAATCAATCCACCAAGGTCTGTATCATAGGGATATGGGGAATGGGTGGATCGGGTAAAACTACCATTGCCAAAGCCATCTACAATCAAATTCATCGTAGATTCATGGACAAGAGTTTCATTGAAAATATTAGAGAAGTTTGTGAGACAGATGCTAGAGGGCATGTTCATTTACAAGAACAACTTCTTTCAGATGTCCTAAAAACAAAGGTGAAGGTACATAGCATTGGAATGGGAACAACTATGATTGACAACAGACTTTCCGGAAAAAGGACGTTCATTGTACTTGATGATGTGAATGAGTTTGGCCAATTAAAAGACCTATGTGGAAATTGTAAATGGTTCGGTCAAGGAAGTGTAATAATCATTACAACTAGAGATCGAAGTCTGCTTAACCAACTTAAAGTTGATTATGTTCATGAGGTGCATAAAATGGACGAAAATGAGTCCCTTGAGCTTTTTAGTTGGCATGCATTCAACGAAGCAAAACCAAAAGAAGACTTCAATGAGCTTGCAAGAAATGTAGTTGCTCGTTGTGGAGGACTACCACTAGCTCTTGAAGTCCTTGGTTCTTATTTAAATAAGAGGAGAAAGAAAGATTGGGAGTGTGTACTATCAAAACTAAAAATAATACCAAATCATAAAGTTCAAGAGAAATTAAGAATAAGCTTTGACGGTTTAAGCGATCACATGGAAAAGGATATATTTCTTGATATATGTTGTTTCTTTATTGGTAAAGACAGAGCCTATATTACTGAGATACTAAATGGCTGTGGGCTATATGCTGATATTGGAATAACAGTTCTGATAGATCGTAGCCTCTTAAAAGTTGAAAAGAACAACAAACTTGGAATGCATCAATTGCTACGGGACATGGGAAGAGAGATAATTCGTGAAAGTTCAATAAAGGAACCAGGGAAGCGGAGTCGATTGTGGTTTCATAAGGATGTACTTGATGTATTGACAAATAATACTGTAAGTACATTCTTTATTATAGTTTTGAAAATTTAAAGTGTTTTCCTTTCACTGTAATTATAA
Source organism: Glycine latifolia (assembly GCA_013407115.1). NCBI lineage: Eukaryota > Viridiplantae > Streptophyta > Magnoliopsida > Fabales > Fabaceae > Glycine > Glycine latifolia. Next base: position 39,828 of record QARZ01000593.1, on the reverse strand, counting down.
CTTTCTAGTGCACTAACAAAGGAGATTCCCATTTTTTTTCCTTTGCTCTTATCATCACAGGGGACAAAAGCTATTGAGGGATTGGCTCTGAAATTGCATTTCACCGGTAGAGATTGCTTCAAAGCTCATGCTTTTGAGGAAATGAAGACATTGAGACTGTTGCAACTTGATCATGTACAACTAACAGGAGATTATGGGTATCTTTCTAAGCAACTGAGATGGATCTGTTGGCAAGGGTTTCCTTCAAAATACATACCTAACAACTTTTATCTGGAACGTGTAATTGCGATGGACTTAAAACACAGTTATCTGCGACTATTCTGGAAAGAACCCCAGGTATCATGCCATTTCCTTTTAAATCTCATAGTTTACTAAAATAGTAACTGTTTCCACTTACCACTGTTTCATTTTTTATTTATTCTCTAATCTTTTGCCAAAACTATCTTGTTGTAGGTTTTGGAGTGGCTAAAAATCCTCAATCTTAGTCATTCCAAGTACTTGACTGAAACCCCTGACTTTTCAAAACTACCAAATCTTGAAAAGCTCATTCTCAAAGATTGCCCATGTTTGTGCAAGGTACACAAGTCCATTGGAAATCTCCGCAATCTTCTTTTGATAAATTTGAAGGACTGTAAAACTCTTGGCAATCTGCCAAGGGGAGTTTATAAGTTGAAATCTGTAAAAACCCTCATTCTTTCTGGTTGTTCGAAGATTGACAAATTAGAAGAAGACATAGTGCAGATGGAATCCTTGACAACTCTAATTGCTGAAAATACTGCTCTGAAACAAGTGCCCTTTTCAATAATCAACTCAAAAAGCATTGGCTATATATCCCTATGTGGATATGAAGGATTTGCACGAAACGTTTTTCCTTCTATCATTCGGTCTTGGATGTCACCAACATTGAATCCCCTATCTTATATTAGTCCGTTTTGTAGCACATCATCATATCTAGTTTCCATGGATATGCAAAGTTATAATTTGGGTGACCTTGTGCCAATGCTTAGAAGCCTTTCAAATCTTCGAAGTATTTTGGTGCAATGTGACACAGAGTCTCAAATATCTAAACAAGTAAGAACAATTCTGGACGACTTATATGGTGTAAGTTTTACAGAATTGGAAATAACATCGCAAATTTCAGAGCATTACTTGAGGTCTTATTTGATTGGAATTGGAAGTTATCAAGATGTCTTCAATACTCTCAGTGATAGCATATCCAAGGTTCCTTCTCTTTTCCTTTGTCTAGTTACCTTCACTATTCATTTTAGCTATTAATTAAGAGAGCATGAAATATTTAAAGGAAACTTAAATGTTCACCTTCTTTTAGCACCTTTTCCTTCTATAATCACACAGCTTCATTTTAAAATACCTTATTTTATTTTTAATACTCAACAAGCCAAGTGATCATTCTCATTACATGGAAATTGATTCCCACTTTCTTCATGCTATGCTTGCTTCATCTTTCTTATAATCCCATTGAAATATAAGTTGAAAGGTATGCCATATACAGAAATGCATCCTAATGATCTGCTGTTGATCGATACACAACATAACTATTAACCAAATTTGTTTGCATTAATTGCCATAATTATGTTTTAATTTATGCATTACATTGTTATTTTCTTAAAAATGCCCTGGAATGGCAACATAATGATTGTAGGAGTTCTTTTGAATATCAAAATTACATAAATGACTAAGCTTTTTTTGCTCATGCTACAGGGATTGACAACCAGTGGGTCTTCTGATGTTTTTCTCCCCAGTGACAATGATCCTTATTGGTTGGCCCATATGGGTGAGGGACATTCAGTGTATTTTACTGTGCCTGAGGATTGTCGCATGAAGGGAATGACTTTGTGTGTAGTTTATTTATCAACTCCTGAAAGCAAAGCAATTGAATATCTTAATAGTGTTTTAATGGTTAATTACACAAGGCGCACCATCCAGATATTCAAGCGAGACACAGTTATTTCCTTTAATGATGTAGATTGGCATGGCATAATATCACATTCGAGACCTGGAGACAAGGTGGAGATTTATGTGATTTTTGTGCATGGGTTGGTGGTCAAGAAGACAGCTGTGTATCTAATGTGTGATGAATCAATTGACAAGGAAATGGACCCTTCTCCTGAGCCAAAGATAGAGCCAAAGAAAAATGGCTTTGTAAGAAGATTCTTAAATAAAATTGTATCAAGTAAAAATCAAGAGCAGTAGAGGTTTCAACCAATTATTACTGGGTATGCCAAAGTCATAGTATAGTATTCCTATTCATTTTCTTCGAGAGAGGAGGGAATATCCTATGTTTCATCGATGTATAGGAGCAATTCATTAATAACATTCCTCAAATCTTGTTAAGAGTTTATTTTCCATTGTGCTAGGCCTCATGCTTTCTGGACAAGGTATGATGCAATAGAATTGTTGCAAATATATGGTGGATAACATGTATTCTAACTACTGTTTTAATTGACCAACTTTGGGTATATATTCATAGGGCTGGAATTTCTGAAATAATTTTAATCTTTGAAGAATATTGTTATGTAGAACATGCCTTCTTAAGAAAATATTTGGGTAATACCTTAAGATTGATTTCCTCTGGTGGTTGGTGAAATTGTTATAGATAAATATGAAGAGGACATTAAAGTGTGTGACCTTAGAAGGTTGCGGGGTATTATTTCTGTGTGAAATTTGAAGACGGGAGAATTGAAAATGCAAATATTTTATATTATTTTGTTTTGCAATGAAATTTTCATACACGCACATAGGTGGATGTTTCTAATTGTTTGCAAGTTGAGGTCAATCACTTGCATGAAGTGTGTTTGCTCAATTATTTTCTAACTATTGCTTATGTATGTGATTTATCTCTGCAGTTGCATATTGATGTTTTATTGAGTATAATATAGTAATTTACTGCAATGGGAGTTCTTTTATCCGCATCCGGTACAGATTTTATGTTTTGAATCATGAAAGATGCAGTGGCAGGGATTGACCCTCAGTTCTGATTCTGCTAGAGCATTAGACATAGAAGGGACAGTTTGTGCTTGGATATTTCATTTTCTTTTCCGGTTATTTTGAAAAATATCTATTTGAATTTTGGATTATGACATTCATGGCTTGATTTTTTATTTTCGTTTTCAATTCACCAAGACAACAAAAAGTAGCAGTTCTTGTTATCCTTCCTAGAATATTCTGATCACATATTTTTCTTTCCTCATACTCTCGGAAGTCCTATCTCCAGCCGTTCTTTTAAGCTTCAATCTAATGCCCTTAAATCTGGAAGCCATATGCATGTAAAATTAATTTTATAAATGAGACTCTAATTTCCCATTTTTCCCTAGTTCTGGCCGTGCTCTCCTTGTGGAGCCAAGAATTTCAGCTTTAGTATATACTGTATAGCTCTAGCATAGCAGAATAATTGTAGAACAAATGTTTGTTCGATTGGTTCAATTCTTTCGGTATCAGTTTCAAGAAATTATTGTATTTTGATATTAATTTTGGGTTGTTCATTTTTTGGGGGTCTGTATTTTATTAATATATGTTGCATTTAATTTCACCAGACAAAATCTGATGTTCAGATTTTGTATGTTACATTTAATGCGCTTTGTACGCATATCTATTTTTCATAAGTAAATTCAAGCCTATGAAGGTGTTCATAGTAACTTCAATGATTTAGGCTCAATATTATTCTAAAACAATAAGTGAACTATATCTTTCACCCATGTTGAATTAGAAAACCGAAGTCCAAAGAGAGAAATACTGATCAATCTGTGCCACATTAGTTGATAGAACACCCATAAATGTGAGTACAGTTAAAAAAATCCCAAAACTTTCGGATCAAATTGGGAAACAAAAAACTAATTTAGGAGTTAGCATTGGAATGGGCCGCAAAACTTCAAGAGACTCATGCATGTATTGAGATTGTTAGGATATTCTTCCTTCTATAAAATTAATGTCCTGATAGATAGCTGCAAAGTGGCTTAGTATCTGTATTGATATGGAATTGTGATCAACGATAGTTGATCGTTGTGGATATTATGTACTTTAGTAAAGTCAAAAAGTACACGTCATCAACACTAACTGTGGGTGTTTATGAACCTGCATGTGTTGAGTCACTTAAAGAAGTCTTAGATAGTGGATACACTCAGAAACATCCATCTCTCAGTGACATTCTCTAATAAGCTATTGATGATATTTGATGTTTGGTTCACTTCTCTTGCAGAACTAACCATTGGAAGTGATGATCTTGTTGATGCTTCAATGGAAAAACGTTTTCAACTTCTCATGTCCTTGCGCGTCTGACACAATTTGTCCTTGAACAGAAAATAGCTTTAAAATATTACACCTCTGTAAACTTTGAAAACAAAGTCTTTTGCTAACCTGGGCTTGTTCCATATAATAAGTACATGTTTGGTTTAGTATTGCAAACAGATGTTGGTTGCAAAAAGACTTTAGCAAAAGCATCTATATACTTCCTTTTTGCTTTCAATTTCCGTTGGGCAGTTGGATTTTGTCTCCGAATTTGAGCACAATAAGTTGAATGGTAAACCAAACATGCTCAAAGCAATGAAAAAGTTATAATGAGTGCTCAAAAGACTGCATCAGAATTTATTCTAGAATCTCTCTTAAACTTACAATATCATTTCAGTTAGTATCAAAAGCAAGACATAGAAAGGTTCAGGTTAACCAAATGCAAAGTCTTAATTAAAAAGTAACCATGTAAATTTTCATAGTGATAGTACTATAATAAATTTCAGGAAAAACGAAAAGGTATGAGTTTAATAATTGCTTCCGGTAATAACAAATGTTGAAATAAAACCACTTTCACTCCAAACAGCATGAAGGTTAAAAAGTTTTTGAAGAACCATTTCTTCTTCACCTGAATCTCTTAGAAGGGCCAGCTAAAATTAAAAAATATTTGGAACCACAACAGCTTCTACAAATCAAACATAATACAAAATGTTATACTCAGCATTCAATATTATGGGAGGAAGGAGATATATGAAGAATAGCTCTTTATTAAACATATTAAGGACTATTAATTAGAAGAGAATTATCACTGTCAAATTACAAACGTGCAAATTCAAAGTTCACCAATAAAGCAACCTTATCAAATAGATCTGTAAGGGGAAAGAAAGAGAACTTGCCGAAGAGAAGCAAATTCAGTTTGAAAAATTAAAATGATATTAATTATATTGTTGAGCCGAATTGGAATAGAAAGAGTTAACGAAGAAGCCAACTAGTTCCTCAAATAAAGAGAGCTGCTTTATGTACATTGAACACTTAATATGTTACAGAACTGTAAAAGAACTAGATAGCTTTCGACATTGAAATTTTCCCATCAAATAATATGAACAATAGAAATTAAGATAACTATGAGATAAGAAAAGCAAACCTCTAAGCCAATTGTGATACTTAAAGAACTAGATAGCTTTCGACATTGAAATTCTCCCATCAAATAATATGAACAATAGAAATTAAGATAACTATGAGATAAGAAAAGCAAACCTAGCCAATTGTGATACAAGAAAAATATTCCAGTAACATATTAGACAGAGAACACTTGAACTCTATATGAAGACAAAGGAGTGTCCAATCAAAACTTATTGACACCCTTATTCTAGGTCAAGCAAAAAACATACGCTCATTTTATTTGTGATTTTTGTAATGATATTTTTCTTGGGCTTCTTTGATGGCTTTATTTGGACATTAAGAGATGGATCCATTTCCATATCAGGTAACGGTTACACACTCACTTCAGGTGATGCTTCTATTCTCATTGTAATTGGCTTTGCATGACCATATATTAGATAGATAGCTGTCTTTTTAACAGTCATTCCATGCCTAAAAGCCACAAAAGTCTCCACATTGTCACCTGGTCCTCGATTTGATATTGCACCCTGCCAATCTTCATCAGCAAATGACATTGTTGTTGCTTGCTTGTATATCTGAATGGTGCACTTTGTGTAATTAAAGATGAAGACACTAGTAAGATTTTTAGTTGCCATGTTTCAGGGGTTGATGAATAAACAACACACAAAATCATTCCCTTCATGTGACAATCACTATCACACTTTTTACACTTCTTTTCACCTTCTCTACATGCTCTTTATGAACCCCACTTACAAAAAAGTTAGATCATCTCTAACCATAAGTTTGTTCAAGACAATACTTGTGTATTGAATTTTAAGATTGTGTCATCAAGGAATCGAAAATGGGGACTCAGATGATCCTAACTCCAACGTAGAAAAGGAGATTTTATTATTAGATTCAGTTTATAATAGAGGAGAAGTGACAGTGCAGTGCCCCCAGCCAAGGGAAAAACCACTTAAGCCCCAAGTTACATGCCAAAAAAAGTAAACAAATACATATTTTTGCCAGGTAAAAGATTATTCCATGATCTCTAAAAATGAATAGTAAATGTAAGGCAGACAAACACAGAGAGAGAGAGAGGGGGGGGGAGAGAGAGAAGGAACGTCTGATATGCTATTGCTAAGCATATGGTTGACTTCCATTCCAATGAAACGAGACGCCATAGAATTTCAGAAATTTGTGATGCATATGTTGTTTCCAATTCAGAAAAATTAGCATTCCATAAGTCATCCAGAATTCTTCTTAAGTCTTTTGAGTTAGTTGAAAATCTCAGTCACATTGCACACAAGTTTTGAAAATTCACTTGAGTTTGATAATAGGCTACCCAAATTATTATCTTGTATATCCACAGAGACTACGGATGTTGATGTGCCACCAATTGATTGAATACAGGATACAAGACCTCTTGTTGGTGACATCCAAGACCATATGAGAGAAGGAAACACATCCCCTGCTAATCCTTCATATACACAAAGCGATACATGTCCAATCTTTCTGGATTTTACTATAGAATGGGGAACTTGTTTTAGACTAGTATTGTCTGAAATTAGAGTTGTTAAGGATTCCATCTGCACAATGTCTTCTTCTAATTTGTCAATCTTTGAACAACCAGAAATGATGAGTGTTTGTAAAGACTTCAACTTATAGATTATCATTGGAAGATTCTCAAGGCATATACAGTCCTTCAAATTTAGCAGAAGCAGATTACTTAGATTTCCAATGGAATGGTGTACCTCATACAAGCTTGGACAATCTTTGAGAATGGGCTTCTCAAGATTTGGTAGTTTTGAAAAGTCAGGGGTCTTTGATAAGTACTTGGAATGACTAAGTTTGAGGATTTTTAGTCTTTCTAGCAATTGTAAGACATTTTTTTAAAAAAAATTAATAAGTGAAGTAGATGGTGGAAGCAAATAATATTGTCGTCATAGAAAATTTCATGCAAGATATACCTGGGGCTCCTTCCATAGTTGTTTAAGATAACTGTGTTTTAACTCAATAGCAACTACGTTTCCCTGATAGAAGTTATCAGGTATGCATTTTAATGAAAATCCTCAACAATAGAGCCATCTCAGGTGTTTGGGAAGATGCCCAAAATCTCCAGCAAGTTCGACATTATTGAGTTGCAAAAGTCTCAGTCTCTTCGTTTTCTCAAATGTTTCGGTACAGAAGCAAACTCCCCTAGTTCTTTGCAATTTCAAAGCCAATCCCTCAATGGCTGCTGTTCCCTGTGAAAAAAGGCATATAAAAAATTGTAGAAATAAAGGGAAACCTTTCCTACTTTAGCAGGAGAAATCTATTAAGTAATACACAAAAGCTGTAGCCTAAGCATATATCTAGTGCACATTACAGGACAAACACTTTCAGAAGTCAGAATTATAAATCCTATGGTTTTTAGCCAAAATTTAGAGAAACAATATCATTCAGAAAAAAAAAAAAGTTTTATTATGGCCCAGAAAAGATCTTTGAGGATTATTGAAAATTTGAAAATAGTAAGATGAGAAAGTTCTTACGGTATGTTCGGTCAGTATATCAAGTATTTCATCATGAACCCACAATTGATTGCGCTTGTGTGATTCTAGTGGTGAACTTTGACAAACAATTTATCTTCCCATGTCACGTAGCAAATCATGAACTCCAAGTTTGTTATTTTTTTCAACTTTTATGAGGCTCCTTTCTACCAGGTCTGTTATTCCAATTTCAGCATGAAGTCCACAACCATTTAGTATCTCTGTGACATAGGCTCTGTCCTTGCCGGTAAAGAAGCAGCATACATCAAGGAATATGTCCTTCTCCATATGATCTGTTAACCCATCATAGCTTACTTTTAATTTCTCGTGTATTTTATCATTGGATATTCGTTTTAGTTTTGATAATACACTTTGCCAATATTCTTTTCCACTCTTGTACAAGTAAGATCCAAGAACTTCAAGAGCCAGTGGTAGTCCTCCACAGCATGTGACTACTTGTTTTGAGAGTTTAAGGAAGTCTTTTGTTGGATTTGCTTCCCTTAAAGCATGCCAACTAAAAAGCTCAAGGGACTCACTTTCATTCATTCCCTCCACTCCATGTACATAGTCAACCCCAAGCACATTGAGTAGACGTACATCTCTGGTCGTAATGATTATTACACTTGAACACTTCCTTGACCAATCCCCTCACGATTTCCACATATTGCATTTAATTGTTCTAACTCACTCACATGACCAAGTACAACAAGTACTCTTTTTTTGCAAAGCCTTTCCTTGATTAAAGCTTTTCCCCAGTCAATGTTATGGACCTTCATCTTTTCTGTTTTAAGGATATCTAAAAGAAGTTGCTTTTGTAAATCAATCTGGCCCCGATCTGTTTCCCAAACTTCTCTAATATTTGCAAGGAAACTTTTATATTCAAATTCATGATGAATTTCACTGTAAGTGGCTTGCGCTATGGTTGTTTTACCAACCCCTTCCATTCCCCAAATCCCTAGTATACAAGTTGTTTGCTTTTTTAGAAAGCCAAATAACATGTTCCACATGAGATTCTAATCCGACTGGGAAGTCTGGGATAGACAAGTATGTTCTATCTACTCTTTTCACAGCATTGCTTTCATTTCTGCAATAAAAATGTAACCCGAAATGACAATGGACACAAATTATCAAAGATTATAAGATTAAAATCAAGCATAAAATTTCAGTTGAAAAAAGCCTGAGTCAGTGTTAAACTCCTATGTCTTTCTGCCAGTGTTCGTAGCAGAAACACTATTTTTAAATCTTTTACAAGTGTTGGAGATCCGCATTGACTAGTGATTTGACCAAATTAAAGTACATAAGTGGAAACCCTCACCTTACAAGCCTTGATTTTTGAGGGTTGAGTTAGACTTAAACCCAAGTTGTAAGATGGTATCATATCACATCCAAGCAATTATTGATGGGCCTATTAGAGGCCATTCACTATCAGGCTGTTATTGGTCTACTCGTAGATGTCCAGTCCTGCTAAAGTGTATAAGTGATAGGCAATCCTCACCTTACAAGTTAGTTTTATAGGGTTGAGTTAAGTTTAAACTCAACTTATAAGAACAAGTACAACCGAAAAGTCATAAATATTAAGTTAATGTGTATTGGAGATCCTATACCAGTGTTATGACCAAAATAGTGTATATATATGTTGGATGCAACTCTTCGTTACATGAATTAACTTTAGAGTTTGAGTTACCGCAAGCCGGACATCTAAGAATGTTTTTCCGGATGAAGAAAGACAAAATAGAAAAAAGTACCTACAATATACGAGGTTCCAACCTGTTATATTTGTTGCTTGGGTCAGTGCTTTCTTCCATAGTTTTATCCGGTTGAAGTTAGCGTCCTTTCTATGAAATTTTAGAAAAGAAGCATCTTGCAGGTTTCGTAAAACTGAAGGGGCAATGTCGTAAAATACAGGCATGGCCACTTGGCCTCTAAATGCATGGCGTTCCATGATTTTGACGAGTTCATCAAGACATCAGGTAGAGTGAATGTAGTTTCGGGAGAAAACAACGATGGATATTTGATACCCTTCTATTGCGTGGAACAGTTCTGATTTCAGCTCTTGTCCCTTAGCAAGCTTCTGGTCGTCGAGGAAAGCGTTAAGTCCGGCATTTGCAAGGGCGGAATAGAGATGAGAAACGAAAATCTTACGAGTGTCTTTTCTTCGGAAATTGATGAACACATCGTATCTCCATTGGGGTTTTGATTCTGTGGATAATGAAGATGAAGACATTGACGCAATTGGAAGAAAGAAAACAATGTGAACGGTAAGAAAGCATTAGTTCATTTTGGTGCAATCACCTGTGTTATACAAGCCAGTGCTCTCAAGTCTCACCAGCCCGCTTTTACCAGCTTCTTGTCCTCACCAAAAAAAAATGCAACCGAGAGGAGCTGACTAAGGAAAATGTTTTTGTTCTTTTCATTTGATTAGAACTAGCTAGTATTTTAGCTTCTATGTTATACAAGATAAATATATTCCCTTTGTTACATTGGTGTGGAATACTCGATAATTATGACATTGGTGGAAAATCATTCCTAGTTTCATTAGGAACGAACGAATTCTTTAGTGATAGATTCGGTCTTACACATTGTAAGTTTAGATAGGATCTTTCATGGGTTTGGTTTTATGTCTTTCCATATTTTTATTTTATGTTTTTTCGCCTATTCAATAAATTTAAACATAATATATAATTAAAAATATTTATTTTATAAATTATAATTAAACATATTTATTTATCATAAGGTTATAATTATAATATAATTTTTCATCAATTTTTAGACAATTTTCTCATTTTTTTAATGAGATTAGAGGGAAACATGAAACAACAGTATATCTTTAAGTGTGGTTGAGAAGGTAGAGAGAGAAAGTAATTGAGTTCATTAGTCACATCAGATAATTGTCTAACATAATTACTACTAAACATCTGCAAAAATATATTTTATTTTTACAGGAACCAAATTAATACAATCAATTTCATCCAAATGCATCAATTAATTGAATTCATCTAAGTTCACATAGGCACAAGTCCTTACAGAATTAGTGCAATTATCAATTCATCATGTTTGTGATTTGCTCAATCATTCCAAACCAAGCAAAGGGACTGACAACCATCTGTTTTTTTTTTCTTTTTAATTTTTGAAAATTAAATTTTTATTTTTGTGGCAACAAGATTCTCTACAACGAGAGTATGATTCGCTATTGCGAAAGTACACTTATTCATTTTTTGAATTAAGTGTTCATTGTTGTAAAGAATTTACCAATTGCTATGGCAAACTTATTAAAAGTAACAAAAACAGAATTAGCTAAAAGCATATACAACAACAAAATTAAACTTGAAAACATCCACAATCACAACAAAATTATCCAAATTCTACAAAATATTGTCCAAAATTAAATGAAATTGTTCAAAATTGAAGGAGATAGAGAATAGATAAGGGAGAGAAAGAGAAGAAGGGAAAAACAACATCATTCATGGAATAATCTCCTCCTCCATTTTCCTTGCATTGATAACACCCTTAGTAGTGGTATCAGCTGCTCCCTTATACTTTCCAATTTATTTTTCATCAATAGCAGCAATAGTCTCTCAATCAATGGAAGAAATGACACTTCCAATGATGCTATCGACTTCATCAATTTCCTTAGAAGTAACTTCAACAACAATGACACCTTCTACACCATTCTCCTTAACCACAACATCCTCATTAACCTCACCCTCCTTAGGCTGCACATCTACATCAGCTACAACTTTAGTAGTAAGCTCTATATGCTTATTAGCCTTCTGGTTATCATTGTTGGCACCAATATCAACTCCACTAGCAACTTTTCTGATCTCAGGCTCTGCAAACCCTTCTATAGCAGTATCACCATTACCATCACCAGCTCCATCCTCCGGTGTGGCTACATCACCACCTTTGGCCTTGTCTACTTGGTCCCCAAGAAGATCAGGCCACTTGATGGCAGCCACAATTGCTTCCAGGGATGGAAATGGATAGGAAAAGGATAAGTGAGTGGTCAAACCTCTTAAATGCTCAAAAAGGAAAAGATTTAATTTGTGGTCGGCATCCAACTTCGAGGTCATCTTCTCGTGCATCATTTATAATTTCCCTTGGAGAGTCAATGGTTTAAGAGGAGGAGGTTCTAGCCCTGGCAGGAGTCATTATCTTGCCATAAGTTTTTCTAAATGTAATGGCCATCAACGGTTGGTTGTAAATCAACAAAAGGTTAGGCTCAATCGCTAATAATGTCCAATCCATTTCTCACACATAAAGCAATGATTAGGGCTGGAAGACCAAGAAGATAACTCTTCCTTGTAGTCATGTTGATGGAACCCTAATTTGCGGTGTATTTAAGGAGTCTATTTATACCTCCTACTAATAACCCTAAATGAGGCTCAAGGCCTAATATCTAATCTAATAATTAAAAGACTTGAAAATAACAATAAAAGGTCGTGGCAGTCCATTACAAGTCCAAAAATAGGCCTAAAATAAATTAAAAACGAAAAAAAAATCCTATTCTAAAAGTTTTCTAAAATTTATGAGCTTTACTTTTTCTTCTCTTTCCTCCATGAGATAATTTAGTCTCTCGCCAAGCTCTTCTTGAAATCTCTTACTCTGTGCTCTAGTGATTGGTCCAACCATGTTGAGCCCACCCAAGCCAAAATCTTCCTCCTAGGATAGTCCTCTATTATCCATCCTTTTTGGGAAGAATTCTCCCTCGAATTGATGTCAAAGGTACCTACATCACAAAGAGTCAAGTTAGTAACATTAAAAGTGTTGCTCACACCATAGTCAAGTGGTAAATCAATTTTATATGCATTATCATTTATGTGCTCCAAAACTTTAAAAGGACCATCTCTCCTTTCTTGAAGTTTAGATTTTCTTTTGGAAGGAAACCTATTTTTCTTCAAGTGAATCCAAACCCAATCACCCGGTTTGAAAACCCTCTTCTTTCTACCCTCATTGGCATGTCTAGCATATTATTCAACCTTTTCTTAATTTCTGCTTTCACCTTCTCTTGCAAACTCTCAACAAATTTGGCTTTAGAAAGTCCATCCCTATTCATCATAACAAAAGTGTTAGGCAAAGGTAACAAATCAAGAGGGGACAATGGATTAAAATCGTAACTATCTCAAAAGGAGAATAAGAAGTAGTAGAGTTTACTACCCTATTGTAAGCAAATTTAGCATGGGGTAGGCATTCCTCCCAAGTTTTCAAATTCTCACCTACCAAACACTTTAGAAGTTGAGATAGAGTTCAATTCACCACTTTGGTTTGTCCATCCATTTGAGGATGACAAGTAGTAGAGAAAAGGAGTTTCATGCCAAGTTTGATCCACAAGGTCTTCCAAAATTATCTTAGGAACTTAGAATCCCTATTCAATACAATGCTTCTGAGCAAGCCATGTAGGCACACCACTTCCCTTAAAAATAAATTTGCCACCACAGAAGCATCATCTGCTTTATGGCAGGATATGAAGTAAGTCATCTTTGAGAACCTATCAACCACAACAAAAATATAATCCCTCCCCTTCTGATCTTGGAAGACAAAACACAAAATCCATAGAAATGTCGATCCAATGAGTGTTTGGAAGGTAATGGAGTATATAATCCATGATGCATGACCTTTGATTTAGCCTTTTTACACACTAAACACCTATCATAGAATTTATGCACATCATGTTTCATATGTGGCCAAAAGAAATGTTCATGCAAAATGTCCAATGTTTTAGCAACTCCAAAATGTCCCATCAAACCACCCTCATGAGCTTCTCTAATAAACAACTCACGTATAGAGTATCCGTTATGAGCAAGATTTTTACATAATTTAAACAAATTAGAGAAGTCATCATCACAAGCAGACAACTCATTTATATGATCAAACGCAAGCATCTTAGTTTCAAGCATGAAGAGTAAAGAATACCTCTTAGAAAGGGCGTCGACCACAACATTAGCCTTGCCTTGCTTATCTTTAATCACATAAAGGAATTGCTCTAGATACTCTACCCAGTTGGCATGTCCCTTATTGAGTTTTCTCTGGCCCTTTAAATGCTCATAGGATTCGTGATTACTATGTATCACAAATTCCTTAGGTAGAAGATAATGTTGCTAAGTTTGTAATGCTCTAATAAGTGCATACATTTCTTTGTCAGATGTAGAGTAGTTCAGATTGGCCCCCTTTAATTTTTCACTGACGTAAGCAACGAGATGCCCCTCTTGTAACCAAACAACCCCTATTCCGACATTAGATGCATCACATTCAATCTCAAATGATTTGGCAAAATTGGGTAAAGCAAGAATAGGTGCATTTGTCAATTTTTCTTTCAAGATATTAAAAGTTTCTTCTTGTTCACTTCCCCACTTGAACTCCACATTTTTATTTACAATTTCATTCAAAGGAGAAGCTAGTGTGCAAAAATCTTTAACAAACTGCCTATAGAAACTAGCCAGCCCATGAAAACTACTGACCTCACTCACATTTTTAGATGTAGGCCAATCTCTAATAGCTTTTATTTTTTCCTCATCAACTTGCACACCTTTAGAACTCACAACAAACCCTAGGAACACTACTTGATTAGTGCAAATGTGAATTTGTCCCTATTAGCATACAAACTTTCCTTCCAAAACACTTCTAAGATGTTCTAGATGGTCATCTAATGTCATCCTATATATCAAAATATCATCAAAGTAGACAACCACAAATTTTCCAATGAAGTGTCTTAAAACATGATTCATAAGTCTCATGAAAGTGCTAGGTGCATTGGTTAGCCCAAAAGGCATCACCATCCACTCATATAATCCAAACTTAGTTTTAAAAGCCGTTTTCCACTCATCACCTTCTCTCATTCTAATTTAATGGTAACCACTTTTCAAATAAATTTTGGAGAAATAACCAGAACCATGCAACTAATCTAACAAGTCATTAAGTATAGGGATATGATGTCTATACCTTACAGTGATGTTGTTGATGGTCTACAATTTGTGCATATTCTCTAAGTTCCATCCTTCTTTGGCACCAAGAAGACGGGCATAGCACATGGGCTCAAGCTTTCTCTCACCCATCCTTTTTCCATCAAGCTCTTTAGTTGCCTTTGGATCTCTTTTGTCTCTTTCAGATTGCTTCTATATGCTATCTTATTTGGTAAGGAAGCTCTTGGAATGAGATCAATTTGGTACTCTATCCCTCTCAAAGGAGGTAACCCATGAGGGGTGTCTTTGGGGAAGACATCCCCAAACTTCTTCAATAATTCTTCCACACCTAGAGCCAAAGAACTAGCAATAGAAGACAAACAGTAATCATGAGGCATTAGTAAATACATAGGTTGCCTAGCTAGCATCACTCTTTTCACCTCTTTTTCTCTCCTGAACAAGCTTTGTATTTTTCTGTCTTCTTGATTTTCTTTTTTTACAGTTTCACTCTTTTTTTTTATCTCCACTATGTTCTTTATTTTCTCTCCTTTTATGTTTCTCTCTCTTTTCGTCAATTTTTTTCTCTTTTTTCTCTCTTGTTCTCTTTTTAATTTCATTTTTATTTGATTCTCACAAACCTCACTTGGAGACAAATGTGTGAGGGTAACCTTTTGCCCTTTATGTACAAATGAAATTTTGTTTGTGACACCATTATGGACAACATCTCTACCATACTGCCAAGGCCTTCCAAGTAAAAGATGGCTAGCCTCCATAGGGGCAACATCAAATAGTATCTCATTGACATATTTTCCAATGGAGAAGCATATCAAAACTTGTCTATCTACAACTAGCTTCCCATTGTCACTCAACCATTGTAGTTTGTAAGGCCTAAGGTGAAGGGAAGTTTTCAAAGCAAGCTTTTCAATCAATCTTTGCTAGCTACATTAGTGCAACTACCCCATCAATAATCAAAGAACATATTTTTCCCATGACCATGCACCTAGTATGAAAAATATTCTCCATTTGAGTTTCATCTCTATCCTTACACACACTACCCATTAGCTTCCTAACCATCAAAAGATCACCTTCTAGGGGATGTGCATCACATTCACTTTCACTTTCACTAGAAGAAATAGAAGAAGATGCGCTAGTGATATCCCCATTACCTAACACAACCATAGTCCTTTTGTTAGGACATTGGGAGGTAATGTGACCCTTTCCCAAACACTTAAAACATTTAATAGAACTCATTTTTGAAGAAGTGGGAGTAGGGTTAGAATTATTTTTACTAAGTGCAACACCTTTCTCATGAGATTTGAATGAAGATCATCCCTCCTTCTTGAATGTCTCTTTATCTTTCCAAGTTGAAGAGCCATAGGGGGACTTCTTGTATATTTTCTTCCTTTTTAATTGTTACTCTTCCTTGATAGCTTGACAAATGATATCCTCCAAAAAGACATAGTGGTGCAACTCTACAATGTCTTGGATCTCCCTATTGAGACCAGGCAAAATCCTTGCCATGGTGGCCTCTTGAGACTCCTCAATTTGAGCCCTAATCAAGGAAATCTCCATCTCTTTGTAATACTCATCCACACTCCTATTTCCTTGAATTAGTCTTTGGAGCTTGCTGTGAAGGTCTCTCCTATAATAGGATGACACAAATTTGTCTCTCAAAACTCTTTTCATGTCTTGCCAAGTATTAATCAAAGGGCTTCTCATCCTCTCAACATCAATCATTACTTGGTTCCACCACACTAAGGCATATTCCTTAAACCCCAGGGAGGCCAATTTGATCTTCTTCTCTTCATTGTAGTTGTAGCAAGCAAAGACTTACTCAACCTTCATCTCCCACTCAAGATACACTTTTGGATCACAAGTCCCTTTAAAAGTAGGGATCTTCACCTTCACTCCCTCAATCCCTTCCTCTCTTTGCCTACCTCCATATCTTCTATGATTTCTTCTCTCCCTATAACTCTCATTCCTCCTTCCTCCCTCATCCTTTTCATACCCCTCATCTTCTCCATGAGAAGAATTAAATGATCTGTCCTATCTTCTTCACTCTATATTTTCAATCCTCACACTTAAAGCTTCAATACTCTTTTTTATTCTTCCCAAGTTCTTCTCATTCTCCTTTCTCATTCTCTTCATCCTAGCTTTCTTCTTGTTCATAACTCATTCTTCTCATTTGATCACCAAGTTTAATCATCTCTGCCATGAGCCTTGCGGTTTTTGGAGATGATGGAGTAGCATCTCCACTTGTAGAAGCCATTGCTACAAGGAAAGTTAGTGCACAAGTAATAAATAGAATAGGACCTCACCACTCAACTTAGTGTTTCACTCAAGTTCACTCGTGTATCACTCTTTCAAGGCTTTTTCTTTTATAATATGCACTCTTGCCTTTTACCACTCTTACTCCTCTTCAGTTCTTAAGCATAACCTTCAACCTCAAAATCATGAAGTATTCAATGTGAAATATGTCACAAATAAAAACTTAACTCAAGAAGACAAGAATAGAAATACTCTCAGCCAAAACTAAGGAATTTTAAAGACAAGCAAAAATAGTGAAAGGAATACTCAAAAGGAAGGCCAAGGAAGACAAACTAGAAGACTCCAAAATCAAGAAAAGGATTGTCCCAGAATTGAACTAAACTAGATGTAAATAACCAATAAGACACATTTTATTTTGAACTATAGGTATGTGAAAACTAGAAGAGAAACAACTTTGAATGCAGAACTTTTCTTATGCATTTTCTTTTGCTTCTTTTTTTTATCTCTGCACCTTTTTTGGCACGAAATTCAAATTTGAACGCAAATTTGCGATTGGGCAGATCCAAATCTAGACTATAACAAAATTTTGGCTCCAAATTTGAAAAACAAATTCAGATCCTAACAACTTCAATTATCCAAATCAGGATTGTAACAACATTTTGGCTCCAAATTTGAAAAACAAATTCAAATCTAAACAACTTAAATTCAAATTTTAATGTAGACTCAATTAAAAAAAATGTGATTGCTGTCATTAAGGATTTTAGATCTTGATGCAGGAAGTGAGGCAAAAGGATGCTAACCAGACTCTAATACCAATTGATGGAACCCTAATTTGCGGATCTAATTTTTAGCATCAACAAACTGGACAACCTATTTGGGACTCTCTGAAATTGGGGAAAATAAAAAGGAAAAAGGGAATTAGAAAAGGAGATGGAAAGAACAACGCCACAATCTTGGAAGATTGATAAGTTTAGGATGATTCGCCACAAATAATAGAATTCTTTGATAAGAACCTAAGGTTTCACATAAGAACCAAGAGAGGCATTCTCTTAACTGTGTCTAATATGAAATTTCATCAAAAACTGCCAACAAAGTGATTAAGGAATCTACTTATACCTTATACTAATAACCCTAAATTAGGCCCAAGGCCCAATAAATAATCTAATAATTAAAATACTTGAAAATAACAATAAAAGGTCGTGCTAGCCCATTACAAGTCCAAAAATAGGCCCAAAATACAATTAAAAACGAAAATAAATCATATTCTAAAAGTTGGCTAAAATTTATGAGCTTTGCTTCTTCTTTTCTTTCCTTCATGAGATAATTTAGTCTCTTGCCAAGCTCTTCTTAAAATCTCTTACTCCTTGCTCTAGTGATTGATCCATCCATGTTGAGCCCACCCAAGCCAAACTCTTCCTCCTTGGATAGTCCTCTATCACATGCTAAAGATTTCTTGAGAGAGTCTGGCCAATGTCAATTAAGAGCCCCTTAATAATTGCATATATGAGTTGGACCCTCTTCATTAGAATATCTGATTTGTGGGTGTTGAAAGCAATGTTATCCTGAAAAAGCACACTCCAAAAATGAGCAAGAGTCATCATATTTTTCTTATGTAGCCTCATGGATTTTCCTTAAGGGTTTGTTTCTATATGCTTGTTAGGAATGCACAAAAGTTCCTCCATTTTAGCAATCATAGCCTTTTTCTCTATCTCAATGCTTCTCTCCTTGTTTATCCACTTCTTATAGCCAAATTGTTGGCCCTTCCTCAATCTCTAGGTTGAGCCAAGAAGATTGTTGATGGTCACTAAGTCATATTTGACATTGTGCCTTTTACCCAAGACTTTTTTTTCTTTGTAACCATCTTGAAGGATGGCAATAGCATAGAACTTCCTAACAAAGGGTTCACTACAAACAGCTGGCTCCATCAGCTTGGTCCATCCTCCATCTTCAAAAGATTCTTAAATCACAAAGAACTCATCATCTTTGAGCTCTACCTTCCTTTCAATATATACCTCCTTCTTGAGGCTAGCACAATACCTTGCTTCAGGATACTTATTGAAAAGCCTCTCAGTTTCATTAGTATAATAACCAAGGTTAAATAAATAAAAGAAAAAGAAAGAAAAGTTTAAATTTTTAAAATTCTGTCGCAAAAAGTGTTAGCGACGTAATTAGCGACGGCTAAAATTCTGGCGCGAGTAGCGCCACAGGTACTGGAAGTTGGCGCGAGTAGCGCCAGAACGCGACCTAGACCACTATATAAAGCTCATTTTCGCGATTTTTGGCCAAAACACTTGCTTTCTTCTTCCTCTGAACGTTATTCCACCATTGTTGAGCTTGGGAAGCTTCATACCTTCACCAAACTTCACCAAAACACTTCCCTTTCAACATGAAACTTGTAGGGAATCATCCTATGAGCTAGAATCCTTCATCACTTTTCCCTCAAAACCATCAAACGGAGAGATCGATTTCTCTTGGGAACTTCTCAAAACTTGAGTTTGGCGGGGAAAGGAGGCAATTCACGGACACCCACACTTGGAGAAGTGATCCTCTAGCATTCCTTGACTGTTTAGAGGTAAGAAACTTAAGTTTTACCGTTTGATTTGTGAAATTGTTCTTGAGGTGAATAGTGACCCTTTTGAGTTAGAGCTGGAATTAGGCTTGGGTCCTTTAGAGAAGTATGCTTAGAAAGTTGTTGTGATGAAGGATTAGCTTTGAAATATTGATTTTATGGACTTTGGTGTTTGGCTCTAAGAAATGCATGTGTAGGAAGAATGTTGGTTAAATTGATGATTGTAGGACATGCATGAGCCTTGATACCTGTACTATTTATGCTCAGGAGGCTATATAAACGGTGAAAATGCGTTGAAGTAAGCATTTTAGCCATATTGTTAACCCTTGGGTTTTGGGCCTGAGTAATATTAAGCTATTTGAATTGGCTTATACCGAGTCTTTGGGAGACTCTAGTGCCTTGGTTAGGCCGAGATAAACCCTGCTGAGGGTCTGTGAGTTGTCTATAAGATAGTTAGTTTTGATAACCTTAAGATAGATGACTAAGAGGTTTTATGGAAAGGAATGATGTTCCTTTCATTGTAACGGTTGAGGACCGTTGTTATGTGCTTATGCCTTGTATGGTTGGGTTGATTTTGATTGTGCCTATGTGCCTTTGTATAGGGCGTGACACCGAGGGTGTCAGTGGCGGAGACCACCATTTTGGGATTGAACTGCAGAGCGCTGCTTTGCCAGGTAAGTTCTTTGCTCTTGGGGAATGTCTCCCACTGCCTGTGTTCCACCATACTCCGAGGGAGTGATTGTTACATACATGATGCATGTGCATTGAATTGGTTATTACAGTTTTCTCATGATAATATGTATGCATGATTCTGTGCTTTATGTGGATGGTTATCTATTGAATAGATCTTCTGGCCAGTTAGATAGATATGGACCTCCCTAGGAGTAGAGCGCAACTCCTAGTTTGGTTTGCTCACGTAAAGGGTGATGATGATCCCTTAAGACCAAGAGATAGGTGGTCCCGTCGCAGTTGAAGCCTATTCTCGGAGGTGCCATATATGTGCATCCATGTGTAAAGGGGTAGCTCCTGATGGGATGGCACGGGTGTGAGTTTCGGTCTCACACTGGGGACTGAGAGTCCCAGATGCTGATGATGATGCATCTTATGGTGGGCGTAGTACTGTGGATATACATTAGAGCTAGATGATGGCTATGTATTGTTGTGAGGGCCGGAAGGCCAGTGATTGTGATGCCTTTGATGTTGTGTATCATGGAAGTGAGCCAGGGGGGAGGAAAGCCTCCAAGAGCCCTGAGCTTACTGAGATGTGTATCTCACCCCGTGTGGGGATTATGTTTTTGCAGGTGATTCATCTGACAGAGATGATAGGTCTCAGGGCGGGAGGCCCCAGTAGAGACAGTTCCTGTGTAGCTGCTTGACAGCATTTTGAGAGCATGGTGGCTCATTTGTTATGTTGATGTATTTTGTACCCCTAGTTCAGGGAAGATGTGTGTGTACACATGTGATGTTCATGTTTATGTTTATGATGAGTAAACCCTGCTGGTTTTGTATGCCCTCTCAGAGGATGTAATCTGTGAGAACATGGCAATGGATGCCTATTCTTTTGTATCGCCACAGCGGTGGTTGAGATGATGTATATATGTTTTACCATATTGAGACATGTGGTTTATTCTCCTGTTATATCTGTAGGGATATTATTGATGCATCTGCCGTTCCTTATGTTGTTTTGGATCGATGAGGCTAGCTATAGTGTATTGAATTTGTATATTTGATTGAGGTTACTTACCATACATAATGAATCAAGAGATATGGTTTTGAAAAAAAAAATGCTTCCGTGGGTTTTAATTAAGTTAATTACTGCGCTTATCTGATTAAGTAATTGTTAATACGCCGGATGCATACGGGGTGTTACAATTAGCAAGCTCATGTTGCATCTGTCGTTGCTGAGCTTTGGGATTTTTAGAAGGAGGTTTGGAGATGAATCATCAACATGTTGCTTTCTCTTCTTGGAGGGAGGTTGCTCATTGTAGGACTAGTTAATTTGAAAATTTATACACAACAAAGAATATAAATAGTATAGCTTGTTAGAGAATAAAGAGTAATGAAGATCAGTCAGAGAGAAGTGGAAAATGGCATGTTTTGCATCAAATGGGTCATTTTTCCCTGGCGAGACTCTTGAAGCACATTAAAGCTTCTGGAAGTGCATCCACCATGGTGAAGCATACATTCGCCATTATGAATTGGACCCCTTGAGCTAAAATAGCCCTTGGAGGTTGTTTTGCTTGGCGATGGCTAGCCTTACTGTAGTAAAATGGACCCTGGAAGCAAAAAGAGTCTCTAGAAGTCATTTTGTCTCTACGAGATGAAATCTTGCCATGGAGATATTGACCCCTAAATATTTCTCATTCTCTATGGTTCATTTTGCTTAAGCGCTAGCATGGGTTGTCATAGTGACCCCATACTTAGGATCAAAGTTTAGGAACTTGATAGGATCGTTGTAGCGAGCTTGGTTTTGCTAGAACAAATGCATACATTGTGCCTAACTGAGAAGTGACATGCAATGCATATGAAGAAGGAAAAAATAAATAAATATGATATTCTATCCTTTATTATTAAAAAAACACAATATTACTCTAGGGAACTACTCTACAACATCACAAATCATATTTACATACAAACTCACCTTATTTTGTAAGATCTCGCCATGGTGAAGAGAAATCTCACCTTGGCGAGAGCATTTTTGACATGATTATGCAAAAGCAGTCACAAAAATTTCAAAAAACCAACATTAACAAGCACATTATGTACAACCATCAACTACAAAAGCTTTTGAAACTAGCCTATCTAAAATTCTAGGGTTTAAGACTCCTAATTCTTACCCTAGGGTTCAGAAAAGGTAAAGAATTGCAAATAATAAAACCTAACTCTAAGCAATGTAATCAACAATTTATTCACGACTTATTTTTCAAAATTTATCAAATATTCATCCTTTGAATTAAAAGAACTGTAAACTACTTTAAAGCATATAATAGACTTGAACAGGAAATGGAAAAGGTGAAGATGAGAAATAGAGATGAGTGACAAACAAAGTGAAAATAGAGGGTTTGTCTCAGTTAGATGCTTTGCCAATTGGCCTACTTGGAACTCCAAGCTTTTAATGGAGGCTTTCGTAATCTTGTGGTTGGAAAAATGGAGGTTTCCACCAACTTGCTTGATCTTGACCTTTTCGTATGCTAGGATGAGGTTTGTATCCTTAGTGGCTATAGTTGTTGGTTCTTTTGCCTTTTTTATTCATGTATTGAACTTCCTCTTGAATCATGGCACAGGCACACTCATTTGTCGCATGGCATCCTTCATAAGATTCATAAACAAAACATTTAAATTTGGGAACAGAGGCAGTTGATTGCAACTTGAAGTGTTGAGGAAGATCATTGATTTGTTGTGTAAGCTCTTCAATTTTCCTAGTGAGCAATTTTTGTTGGGCTAAGTGACCATCTTGGGTATTTACTTCAAGTAGCCTCTTTGATGGAACCATGGATCTCACTTTGAAATTCATTAGCATTGGCAGCCATGTTCTCAATGATATCTATAGCCTCTCTTGGAGTCTTGAGAGAGATTTTCCCACCAGTTGAAGCATCATGCATAAGGTCGCTTTGAGATCTCAATCCCCCTAGAAACATGTTGATTTGGTGAGCTTCATCAAAACCATGAGTGGGAGTTTTCCTAGGAAAATATCTAAACCTTTCCTAAGCTTTTCCAAGGGATTCATTATTAAGTATGGACGTTCCAATTTGTCATAACTGGACAATCATTAATATTGAATGGTTTTATGATAACAATGATATAAATTATTGATGCACTAATGGTTTATTCTAAAGTGAAACAAGATTTACCATATATGAGCTCACATGGTAAAAAGATCCTATCTTATTGCTTTTATTAGTAATCGTCCAATGATCACAGGAACTTGCTTTTATTAAGTACTATTCAGTGTCCAACATGCTATTATAAACAAACATCTAATCACTTGTGAAAACTAGTGTGTATACATTGTGTCCTTCTATACACGTTCAAAGGACTTATTCACTTAAATAAATGATTTTATATTAAATATAAGTGACGTCCAACCTTATACTGGATTCACGTTAGTTAAAAAGAGAAGTGCACATACTCATTCCTATAAATTTAGTTTGCCTCTCTTATTTGAATTGTTAACATTTGAATTTCAAGTGTGCAAAAAAAATAAAATAAAAGATAGTATTCTTCAGAGCGGTTATACTACAAGCTACAGAAGAAAATCACACGCGTTTGTTTGTATTATTTCTCTCTCCTCGAGAAAGTGCACGCTGCTGGCAGCTATGAGACAACAGTCACTTCAAGGAAGGCTTTAATCCCATAACAAATCTCTTAACTGAAGTGTATAAAAGGTGACTTAAGCTCTGCAATCATAATAAGAAGAGAAAATGAGCAAAAGATACATTGAAGTTCTTAAACTCTACCAATACATTGGATGATATATTCCTGTGCCTTAAAGTGTCATCCTTTGCTTAGCAAAGTTATTTCGATTGCGTTCATGCTTAACTGTTTATCAATACTTTGAGTATTTTGAATCTGTGTATTCATTATCATACCTTTGTTGTTTGCAAGAGCAGGAGTGTCTTAGTGTGAACAATACTTGGGTGTTCTTAGATTCAAAGGTACTCTCAACCGCTTTTGAAGTGTGTATAGTCATTTGAACAAACTTATGTGTCGATAGAGATCCATGAGGCACTTATGGGCTCAAATTGGGAGGACCAGCTCTAGGCAAGAAGACACTAAGGGTTGGTTATTACTGGACGACAATCGAAACAAATGCCTTGAACTATGTCAAGAAGTGTGACAAATGTCTGAGGTCCTCCGACTTGCATAACGTTCCCACTAAGAACATACAAGTATTGAATTCTCCTTGGCCCTTCTTTTAGTGGTGGATCAACATCATGGGTCCTTTCTCTCAAGCACTTGGACATGTCAAATACCTGATTGTAGCAATTGGTTACTTCAAGAAGTTTATTGAAGAGAAATCTTTGGCAAAAATCACGAAGAAGAATGCTAAGACCATTGTCCATCGACAAGTAACTTTTTATTTTGGCATCCTAGAGACCGTGGTAACCAACAATGGAACACAATTCACTGGGAAAAAGTTCAACGAACTACTTGAAGGCTTGAAAATAAAGCACAGATTCACGTGTATAGAATACCCTTAGATCAAAGGCTTAGCGGAAGCTGTAAACTAGGCAATACTAAGGGGATTGAAGAAAAGGTTATATTTTGCAAAGGGAAGTTGGGTCAAGCAACTCCCATATGTACTTTGGGCCCACACAACTACTCTGCATTCTTCTACTGGAGAATCACCCTTCAAGATGGCTTATGGCATGGAAGCTATGATCTCAGTCGAGATTGGGGAACCTTCTTAAAGGGTGCTCAACTATGACAAAGAAGGTAATGATGAGAATTCCAAGTCGGAGCTAGATTTGGTTGAAGAAAGAAGGGAAGTTTCCTATGTAAGGGAGGCTTCCCTAAAAACAAGGGTTGAAGCAAGATATAATTTGAGAGTAGCACCGAGGAGCTTCACGTAGGGAGACCTAGTTCTGCGTAGAACAAACATAAGAGGAAAATGAAAGAGAAGGAAAGTTAGCGAATAACTGGGAAGGACCTTATCAGGTCATCACAAAAATAGGAAGAGGAAATTACTTGTTAGAAACTCTAATCGGAAAGTCGATTATGCGAATTGGGAATGTGATGAATTTCCGAAAGTATTATAGCTGAGTACCTAAACAAGCTATCTCTTGCATGTAGTTTGAAATTTTGATTTTGTAGCACCTTTGTTATGATGCTTGGCTTTATAAGAGACCCTCCATGTTATATTCATTATGATATTACCATGAATAAAATGAGAAGCTTACAGTACCAAGAAAATTTAGCAAAGAGAAGTCAATGAGGTTAACAAATTAGAGTGCATCACAGACGCAAAGTCTCACAACAAACCCTTATAGTGGGTTGTCGTGAAAGGTTGATCCCCTAGAACTCAGCATAAGGCACAAAGTCTCTTAACAACCCCCATAGTGGGCTTCCACAAAAGGTCAATCCCCTAAAACTTGGCATAAGGTGCAAAGTCTCATGACAAACTCCTATAGTGGTTTGCTGCTAAAGGCCAATCCCATAGAACCCAACATAAGGCACGAAGTCTCACGAAAAACCCTATAGTGGGTTGCCATGAAAGTTCGATCCCCTAGAACTTGGAATAAGGCGCAAAGTCTTGTGACAAATGCTCATATTCATAATGGATTGCAAAAATCAAAGGTCAATAACATAGAATTTGCAAAAAAGACAAAAAAAGCTCTAAGGGGGGTTGTCGTGGAGGTCCTACTTGAGGTCCTACTTACAAACTCAATTTCTATATTGAAGTGTGAATTCTTGCGATAACTTCCAGGAAGATTTTGATAAAGACCCCAATAGGAGTAAGATATCAACAAAGCAAAGTATCATCTTGACAATGCTCTAAATTGAAGCTAAAAGGTAAAATTCGGGAAGCAAGATATATGCTAAAAGCTCAAACAATGGATCAATAACATGGCACTAGTATTAAAGGAGATAACATAATTACATTTCTGGGGATAAATTACAAAACCCTCATTATATTTCTCAGGTTAAATTACAAAACCATCATCAAATTTTTCAAACAAGTAAAAAATAAAGTCGATCTTTCTGAAAAGCAAGGAAGGGGAAGATGTTGACCATTGTCTAACAAGAAAGTAAGGCAAAAACAATAGCAACAAATGAGTTTGGACAGAGACATCACCCTTTAAAGAAGGAAAGAGAATTTGGCCTACACCCAAGCCAAATTAGAATGGTACTTTCAATGTCCAAACCCCTGTAGTTGGAAGATGAGGCAGCCAAAAGAGAGGTACTATTGGAGTAAGGTCACTCGCTGAGATAGTTGACATGCCAAAACAAGACTTACATCCAGTAGAAGACTCTAATTTGGTAGGATTGCTCAACTGAAAAAAAAAATTCACCTCAAACTGCGACCCTTTACCAATTAACCAAGTTAATATAAAAATGCTAGGATCACAAGGAAGTTTGGACAGAAGTATCTCACCCAAGACGAGGAAGGAACAGATAAGTATGTGCTCAAAGCCAATTGCGAGGAGTGTATGTGGAGTCAAATCCCACCGAGTTAGAAGATTAGGCACTTGGGGGCAAGAAAACCTTGAATGTCTACTCCAAAAGCAAGAGGTAGTACCACTATCCAAGAAAGCCAATGGCCAAGTTGGGATCCATATCCAGCGGTAAACTTCGATTATGTAGCATTTTTCTACTTAAGTGTATCTTAGGCTGTAGCTCTCCATCAATTTAGCAAGTTTAACCAAAAAGGTTGGGGAAGGACAAATGTCTATTAACTAATTAACCCCAAAATAAACAACCAAGGTCAAAAACCCAACAACATAGTCTAGTAGCAAAGAAAGAGTCATATCTACTATTGGCCCCACCATAATTCCCTCTTGCCGAGAATGAAAAAATGGAAAAGAAAGAAAAGAAAGAGGATATAATCTAAAGGTGAAGGAGCCTAACACAAAGATAAAACTGTAAGGCTTTAGGTGTCCACGTTGGCATTTTAATAAAATAATGATAATTATTAGGAAGAAGTTGTGATAATAATAACCCTGCCACAGATCCGGGTTCGCGTTTCTTAAAGTGAGTATTAACAAGGAACTCGGATAAGGTCGGTATAAGGTGGAACCTTGGACTTGTGAAGTGCCAAGGTAGGAACTCGGACGAGGTCGAATGAGGTCAGATAAGGTCGATAGAACTCGGAACCTTGGACTTGTAAAGTGCCAAGGTAGGAACTCGAGCAAGGTCAGATGAGGTCAGTTAAGGTCGGAAGAGGGCAGAACCTTGGACTTGTGAAGTGCCAAGGTAGGAACCCGAACGAGGCCGGATGAGGTCAGAGAAGGGCAAAACTTTGGGTTTGACGAGGTCTTAAGTTAGACCCGAACAAGGTTGGACAAAGTTGAACAAGGTCAAACAAAGTCGGACAAGGTCGGAGAAGGACGGATAAGGTCGGACAAAGGCGGAACCATGGAAGTTATATATTTCCAAGGACGGACACAACACGTGCTTATACAACAGGTGAGACTTGGTTATCTTGTACGTTATATCTGCACAAGGCTATCCGGGTTACATACGCCGAGTTACACATGTGCGTTGATGACAAGCTATTTTGACAGCTGGCACTATTGGTGCGTGGAACACACACCAGAGCCTTTTATATAGACCTTTTCTCCATGTTTTGACGCCAACACTATCGTCTTCTTCCTCTTTCCGTTTCCTCCATTCCCAGTGAAAGAAATTCATAGACACCCACCCTTAACCAAAGGCCCTCTGCATGCAATTGAGAAGTTGAAGGGAACTACCCCATAGCTAGGTTCCGACCTTAGTTCCTTCTGAAGGGCATCGGACGGAGGGATCGTCTTCTCCGAGAACTTTTGCAGAGTTTCAAATCTAAGGGAAAGAAGGATTTTAAGGACTTTCAAACTTGGAGAGGCTGTACTATAGCCTTCCTGGAAGTTTGAAAAGGTAAGACACTCCCGTTTTACCGATTGGTTGAGATTTTGTGTTGAAAGGATTTATGTGAAAACAATAGGAATACCCACAATAACCAAGATGGGGGTGAATTGGTTAAAACTTGGTATTTTAAAAATTTCTTTATCAAATCAGAGTAAGGATCTTAATCACTTTTAAAACCAAGAATGCTTTTAATCAATCAAACCACTCAGTTCAAGAAATCAATAGCTCAAAACAGAACTTGTTGAGTAATGATAAAAATACCAAGAACAAATGAGCAAGATGACTAATAGAGATTAAGGAATAGAAAAATCAATACTAGAATTTATACTGGTTCACTTCTCAAGAGAAGCTACATCCAGTTTCTTCTAATCAATACCAGATTAGAGTTCCACTATTATAAATTTCAGTTCTTACAAGCTTTATTACAAAACCCTCTTTATCAACTCTAGATAAAGATAAGAAATTTAAAACCCTATTAGACTTCTAGAGAACAAGAACCAGAGAACACTACTCTGTTCTTTCCTAGAGAACACTACTCTAGTCCAAGCTTCAAAGAACAATTTACAATAGCACCAAAATAACAAAATTGCAAAACAAGTTTACACCCAAAGAGAAAGGAGAGAAACAACCTGATGATCCAATGAATATGAATGCATGT
>QARZ01000592.1:221043-254110 GCA_013407115.1 Glycine latifolia | reverse complement strand
AAAAAAAAAGAAAAATCACATTATAATGATTGGCATAATATCTAGTATTGCTGCCTAATTTTTCTGGGACCATTTTCTGCATATAGGTTATCAGTAGCCACCCTTTTTGTAAAGAAAAAAAATATGGTTTCATAAATGATTATAAAAGTATCATCTTATTTGTATTTTATTTATTGTATTGAAAGATTTTTACAAAAAAAAAAATAGTAAAAACAATAAATTTATGTTTTTATACAATTTTTTAAAAAGAGAAAAAAATGTTATAATTATTTGTAAAAATTGAAATAATTCCTTAATCTTTTTCTAGATAAATTGGATGTTAAGCGGTCTTAGAATATGCATTCATACCTGAGCTGCCTCAATTTCTGAAACTTGTCTATGAATTTTAAAGGAATGAGGTTGCAACATGCAAATGAAGAACAACTCTGATTTTCGGAAGAAAGATTTATGCCTTTCCCTGATACCACAAATACAGATCATTAAGAGCATATACGTAAATGAATTTGAAGAGCAAATTATTGCTAAATTATGTTTGTAGCAATCCAATAAGAGTACAGTATTTGATAACTTACTTGAATGCTATGACCTCCACAAACTCTGTATCTATCTGAAAGAATAACAAAAGCAAACCCCTTAGACTTGGAAAGGGTTTAAAAAATATCCAATGGTTAAAGTATTATACTATTTGATATGTTTTTGCTTACCCCTGTCTCTTCTTTGACTTCTCTAACTGCAGCAGTACAAATATCTTCACCCTGCAAATGGAATTCAAATTAATCAGATTTTTTTTAATGTTTAATAATCAACAATAATTTTTTAACATACTTCATCAACGCCTCCAGTAGGCAACTTCCAGATTCCTTGGCCACTAAACCTGCCATTGCTCTCCTGAACCACAAGCACCTGCCAAACAATTTTATAAATTTAATTAGATTAGAATACACATGTTTTGTAAAAAAAATAATTTCAGTCTCATCTAATCATAGATGTCATTTAATTGAAATTATTAATTTTATAATAATTATTTTGTTTTTGAGTGTCATACTAAAGTAATTTCTAAAGTAATTTTTTTAGTTTTCATTTTTATCATTTATTTTTTATCTAATAATTAAAATTAGTTATTTATTATAATTATTATATCTTAAGAAAATAAATGATAAGTGGATTTTTCCTGATTCTAAAATATCAGTGCATCAAAATTATAATCCAATTTCATTAGTTTTAATATATTTAGGAAAACAGGTGGCAGCCACTGACTCACTATAAGAAATACTACAAGTATTCATCACAAAAAGTAGGTAGGATAAGCACATCACAAAAAGTAGGTAGGATAAGCACATCACAAAGGCAGAGATTGACTTCATGTATTTTCCAAGAAGCAGGGTTGAAAAACTTGAGCAATGAAAATAGCGAAAAAGAGAGGGTAAAAAGAAAAAATCTTGAACTGTTGAACCAATTAACAATGGGAAACAAAAAATAAAGGGTTGATTTTTCATTACCTCCCTATTGGCATTCATGACAAAAGCACCAACAGCAACGCGGTGCGAAGCATTTGCAGGAAGGGTATCAGGAGTATTGGGAATCCAATTCACAAGCATCAAGTAATCTGGTTCAGCATGGTGGAATCTGAATCCAGCCTGCAAAAAGAGAACCGCAACATCACAAACTGGCTTCTAATCTAACATTTCTTTATTCTTTTGGGTACAAATCATAAGTATTCTATACTAGAGATAATCTTGTTCGAGTTAAATAAGACAATTATGGGGACGACAAAGTTCTACTACCGACAGTTGCATACTTAGACTTGAATTCGTGTCAGTTTATCCATCGACTTCTAACAATTTTAATCACTAACTTCTAAGCTATGCATGTGTATATGTAGCAGAAAATTAAACAAGTGTTTACCTTAACTGCAGAATCCACAAGATTTGAATGTTCTCTGGGCAGCTTGATCCACACTCCCTTCTTTCCCTTTAAAAACAACATTTTGAACAATTGGAGCGGTGAGTCCAAAGTTATCAGAAACTACTGAACATTAGAGTTATTAATATTATTATTTTGAAATTTGTACCTGTTCCCTCCATTGTGATATTGAAGCTTCAAGCAAAGAAGAGAAAACTGAGGAACCCATAGGGTCCTCAATGTTTACAATAACTCCCCCATGTTGGTCTTCGATTGCTCTGAGTGTATCAATGCCTTTACTTGGCACTTCCTCTTCCTTGGCCAGAGAAGCTAAGGTAGCTGACATGTAAGATCTAGGGAAACCAGAAGTGTTCTTCGGGCCTAAAAGGGTGTTTAATAATCATTAATACTTAAAAACATGACTAAAAATGAAGCTAGTTCTTGAAATTATTATTATTATTCATTTGGTCAATAACCCAAGGATAAATGGTATACTAGGTTGGTTATTATTAGTTAATTAACTCAGTATCTCACATTAATGCATTTAAGTTAATGTATTCTCTAACCTCAACACTAAATTGACCAATACTTATAGATTTTAAAGGACTAAAATAATTGGTTTAATAATACTAAAGAACAAATTAATCAGTTGTGTCGATTAGAGAGACTAAATTAATTCATAAATTTCAAATTGAGGATTAGATATTTTTATAATGTCAAATATTAAATTAATAGATAATTTGTTTAGGTAAATTTATCCATATATATTAATAGGAGAAGAAAATAAGATAATAAAATGATTTGAATTTCATTCATAATTTAAAATAAATTTATACATTTAATTAATTAATTTTTATAAAAGTTTTTTCATCTAACTTCTCCTAAAGAAGGAACTGGGATGTATAAATTATTACGAGAGAAGTTTAATTCATTATTTTATGAATTTTTATTAAAAATTTATTCAAAAAAGACCGACTTTAAAAAAAATAAAATAAGTTTCTTTAAGAATTACCTTTTAGATAAACTAGTGTGAGAAAACTTCTATAAGTTAATTAACATATGTATAGATTAATCTTAAGTTATGAAAAAATTTATTTCATTTATATTTCTTAACTTTTCCTTTAAAAATATTTATAGAAAAATTTATCCAAATATACTGTAACTAGTAATTATTACCTTGAACTTTAGGGACCATTGAGCCAACAAGAGCTGTAGTTTGAAGTGGAGGGGCAGAAGAAGAAGATTTAAGTAACAATTTTGAAGCTGTCAAAAGGGAGGAAGAAACAAGCTTACAAGCTCTAGAACTCATCATCATGCAATCAAATGCAATGATCAACGTACGCAAGAGAGAATAGAAAGACTAAGTAATTATTAGGTTATCTTTGAAACTCAAGTTGTGGGAGAGAATCAAGGCTTGAGAATTATATAGCCTATAGGGTCATCATATGGTGCCAAAGGACAATTTCCGTGCAATGTGTGGCTGGGACTTTGAATTAGTCATTACATATGTTTTAATTACTTGAGGAACAAACTCCTAGAATATGAAATGAGAAATGAAGAAGAAAAAGCTAAAAGACAAAAAATTGAAGCAATGCGTCACACCAACACCACAAGTTAGCTTTTCATATTCAAACTTAACGTATGAATTTTGTCACTTTTTCTTTGAAGTTACAGATGAAACGCGCTGCAGAATTCATCAACCACGGACCCTATTAAATAATAAAAGTTATTTCTTTTGCTTTAAATAGTAGTTAACATTATGTTAATTATTTTAAATACTATGTCGATCTATTTAATTACTTTTCAATATTTTAAAGGTGCTTAAGTACTCCTAGCCTTCTAGGTGGCTGTTGAACTTGTCAACGATAGATACAAACAAAAAAACATGTTTTCGATCATGAAAAATAAAGCAAAATCCTTTGGGACAGTTTGATTTTTTGTTGTTCTTTAAATTTATTTAATAAAATAGATTTTGACAATTGTTTTTAAGAATATCAAAGTGATATGGTGATATTTTAAATCAGTTTCAAAAAGATAGGAAAGAAGAATTACGATTGCTTATTTACACATTTGTTGGCGTAAAAACAAAAAATATTATATAAAGAAAACATGTTTAAATTGGTTTGATGTCTTGCTTTTTGAAAACTGCTTTTCAAACTGAAAACATAAATTAACAAGTAATTATTGATGTGACATGTTAATAATAATGTGACATTAACATGCTTATATGTTGGATAATGTGCCAATCCAACACATATGTTGATGTGATATTGAGAGTGTATTAATATAATATTAAGAATGTGTTGATGTGTCATTAAAAATCAAAATTGACATATCACATCATTTGTCAAGTTATCATTAATATGATACATTAATTAGTAATTTATGTTAATGAAATTGACAATAGACTAACATTAGACAATAAATTGTTCTATTTTAAAAATATAGAGAATCAAATGTGCAATTAAAATCTTTCAAGAACCAAAGTTATACAATAGTAAAATTATAAGTCCTGAACCACTAGACGATGGGGGCATACTTGCCTGACCGCCATTTTATTTTTCAGTCCTAAAAAACAAAACAAAAAATAATTTAAAACAATAATCAAGCAACTTCAATTTCTTTTGTTAATCTTCTTGCATATTTTGTGTAGTTGTATTTATAATTAAAATTGTAACAAAAACTACATAATTTGAGTAGCCAAGTCTAACTTCATTAGACATTCCTAACATGTAATTGTTAACATAAAGAAGAGACATAGTGGATAAGAAGAAAGGGGGCTAGGGTTCATAGCAATAATAATTGTAAAGTCGGTACAATACAAGACACAAAAGAGTAATATATATAGATGACAAAGTGACTAAACTACCCTTATCTAATATCTAATATTATCTAACATCCACCCTTAAACTCCCAATGTATTAGCACGAAGCATCGAGAGTTTGTTAGTCGAAAAATGAAAATGTTCAATAGAACGAGACTTGGTGAACAAGTCAACAATTTGCATAGCTGAAGAAACAAAAGGAAATGTAATGGTGCCATGTTGAAGATGATGGCGAGTGAGATGGTAATCAATTTCAATATGCTTTGTGCACTCATGAAAGACTGAGTAATGACCAATTTGGATGACACTCTTGTTGTCAAAGTTCAGTGGGTCTAGAGAGACACACTCATGTCAGAGAGTAGCCAGCACAACCAAACTACCTTTGTAGTGGTAGAATCCATGACACAATATTCAGCTTCCATAAAAGAATGACAGACAATGTCTTATTTCTTGCTCTTCCAAGAGATTAGAGAGTCTTGTAGGAAAATGCAAAAAACATGTGGTAGACTTATAATCAATGGGGTTATTGGCCCAATCTGCATCAAAGTAAGCACACAACTCCAAATGAAGAGGATGAGGGAAAGACAAGACTCTGAAATTGAGTACCCTGAAGATATCTAAGAATGCGAAGAACAACTTACCAATACATTGTAGTTGGAGAAACAATAAACTGAATGAAAAAATGAGTTGTATAAGCAATATTAGGTCTAGTATTAGTGGGATACACCAAATTTTCAACCATAGTACGATACAAACGAGTAAAGAAACACCATTAAATGAGACATATTTTACATTGAGCTCAAAAGGGATGTTTTTTGTTCGAGTATCAGAAAGACGAGCCTAGTCGAGAATGTTGGCAATATACTTAGATTGAGAAAGAAGATAAACACTAAGTGAATAGGCAACTTCAATCCCTAAGAAATAACAAAGAGGACCCAAATCCTTCATCTCAAACTGTTTTGCTAACTTTAATTTTAACTATGTAATCCCATCCACATCATCCCTTGTGATAATAATGTCATCAATATATAAGGAGAGAATAATAGACCATGAGGGGAGGTCTTTAAAAACAAGGTAGAATCATAATCTCTATAATGAAAGCCAAGGGATGCGATGACAGTAGAGAACTTCTTAAACCAAGCCCGTGGAGCTTGTTTGAGACCATAAAAAGCCTTTTTTTAACTTACACACCTCCCTAGGATTATGAGAAACACATAAAGGAGGTATCATGTAGACCTGCTCTTGGAGATCACCATTTAAGAACACATTTTTAGCATCCATCTGAAAGATATCCCATTGACAAACAGAGGCAACTACAATTAGTGTGCAAATGGTAGTCACCTTGGAAATTGGGGAAAAAGTTTATGCATAACCATACCATATTGTTGAAAGAATCCGTTAGTAACAAGACGAACTTTGTAATGCTCAACAGACCCATTAGACTTTCTTTGATCTTGTAAACCCACCGAGTCCTAATAGCATGTTTTCCTGGAGGAAGAAATGCTAAGTCCCAAGTAGTTGTATTGTGTAAGGCAGAAAGTTCCTCTATCATAACCTGTTGCCAAGGGGAATCAAGAATAGCCTCTTTTTAGGAAGAGGGCTCAAACAAACTATGAATGGAGGTTCTTAGGATGCCGTGTAGACATCTTGAATTGTAGAAATACCAATATTAACCCTGAAATTCTCAACCTCAAAGTTATTTGAATCACCACTATCCATGGGAAAATTATCAATACAAGTGAGATTAGATTGTGTAGGGTTGTGAGAATCAAAAGAAAGTGAATAAAATGGGATGCGCTCAAGAAAGACAACATGACGAGAAAAATAAAGTTTTTGGGTGATAGGATCATAGCAACGATAACCCTTTTGACCATCCCCATAACCAAGAAAGATACATATTGCAGAATGAGAAGAAAATTTACCATGTTCTACGTCTGGATGAAGAACAAAGTGAGGTAAACAAAAAACTTTCAAGGAAGAGCTATTAGGATCAAAACCATACAACTTTTGGAAGGGAGACACACTTGATGTAATAAAGGATGGGATTCTTTTAATAGCACGAACAATAGTAAGAACAACTTCATCCCAAAACTCACTTGGAATTAAGGAAAACAATAAAAGAGAACAGACAGTTTCGAAAATATCCAAAACTCACTTGGAATTAAGGAAAACAATAAAAGAGAACAGACAGTTTCGAAAATATCACGATGTTTTCTTTCCACAACTCCATTCAGGATCACAACCATATAGCATTTAGAAGGGAGACACTCCTGATGTAACAAATAATGAGATTCTATTAATAGCATGGACAATAGTAAGAACAACTTCACCCAAAAACTCACTGGGAATAAAGGCAAACGATATAAGAGAATATATAGTTTTGACAATATGATGATGATTTCTTTCTGCAACTCCATTCTGTTAAGGAGTGTTAGTGCAAGAAGTTTGATGGAGAGTACCATCAGAAGAAAGTAATTCACAAAATTTATTACAAGTGTAAATTACAATGAAGACACTTAATAACAATATTGTATTTAGTTTCAACCAAAGCACGAAACACGTGGCAAATATAAAAAAATTCAGAACAATGTTTCATAAGATAAACTCAACAATAATTAGTATGATCATCAATAAAAAAATACATAATATCTAGATCCACATTTGGTAGGAACAAGTGATGGACCCCATACATCAGAATAGACCAAATCAAAAGGTGCATGAGAGGTTGAAACACTCTTGATAGAAGGTAAAGCGAGAAGTTTGGAAAGATTACAACCACAAAAAATTGAAATATCATTGATTTGTAACTTTCTTAAAGCTGCAGTGGAAGCCAAGTATTTTAATCTAGAGGAAGAAACATGTCCAAGACGTGAATGCCATAAATAAAAATTAGATGATGCTGAATTCAAATGAAAATATGACAAATCAATAGTGTCCGCTACAACATCTAGAGCCTTCATCTCATCTAATATATAAAGTCCATCCTATCTACTGTCTGTCCCAATTAGCCTCCTTAATTTTGGATCTTGCATATAACAATTAGTGGAAGTGAACAAAACTGAGCAACCAGAATCATATAGTTGACCAATAGAGGCAAGATTCAAAGTAAACCTAGGAATACAATAAACATTTGAAAAGAACAAATTAGATGTGGAAACAGATTCAGTGCCATCTAATGGCATTGGAGTACCATCAGCAGTCATGACTGATATAGACGAGACAGGATTTAAAGACACAAAATACTTAGGATCATATGACATGTGATATGATGCTCCAAAATCTAGAGTCCATATGGATGAAGACATACCTAAAGAACTAGAGGAAGGCAAACCTTTTAAGGAAGAGGCAAACATGGCATGTGACTAAGTGGCAAGAAACTTTTTAAACTGTTTAGCAAGATCAGCTACTTGAGAGGTGGCATTAGAATAGGATTTGTGTCCATCACCAGGAACAATAACAACGTTGGATAGTGGAGCTTTAAAGTTTCTCTGGTTTGACTGATTATGAGGAGGGCGCCATTGAGATTATTATTGTGACTTTAACAATTTTAGACATTGTGTTTTCCAATGACCTTACAATAACTACATTCACCATGACCAATGTAACGCCCCGTATGCATCCGGTGCATTTACATTGATTTATGGTTATTAAGCGCAGCAATTATCACAGATAATTAAATTGGAAGCGATAAACAAAATTGACGTCATCAAACGTCATTAATAACATCAACTGTACATCATATATGGTGAATTCTCATAATATACAAAGTGTATACATAACAAAACTATACAAATCCCTCTCAGGGTACAAAACAATAGGCATAAATCCAAAATATAGAGCCAACATGCTCTCAAACTCTATGCCTAAGGTCCCTACAAGACCTATCCCTGCTCGGGCCTCTTGCCCTGGGATCTCTTAGCAGCTCCCTGAGTATCACCTGCAAAACATAACCCCCAACAGGAGTGAGATAACAATCTCAGTAAACTCAGGGTCCTTGGAGGTCTTTCCTCCCCCTGGTTCACTTCTATGCATATAATATCAAAATTGGCATTACAAGTTAGCCATCACCGCTCTCAAGCCATAACGCCACAGATACATAAGTCTCAAGGTTCATCAACACCCTTTTTTAAAACATATATCATTATCATTTAGCCATCAGACTATTATTTATCAATATCATTTATCAATGCCTGAGGAAGCTACATCCACCTATGTGGGCACATTTCACATCAGGATCTCCTATTATTTGCCTGAGGAAGCTACATCCATCTATATGGGCACATTTCTCATCAGGACTTCCTATTATTTGCCTGAGGAAGCTACATCCATCTATATGGGCACATTTCTCATCAGGACTTTCTCAAACATGTATATATTCTATTCTATTCTACTGGCCAGAGAATTCTCATCAATCAACACACATAGCCTCAATCCATGTATATCAAGTACATGATTCCAATCAGAATAGTAACACACAATTTTAATATACATGCATCAATTCATACAATAACCATCACTCCCTCTGGAGTATGGTGGAACACAATCAAGGGGAAACACTCCCAAAGAGCTTACCTGCTCTCAGCGCTACACCGGCTCTCCCAGCTTCGTGGTCACAACCACCAGCAATGTCTGTATCACGCCCTACACAAGGCATACAAACAATCAATCAATAACGGTCCTCAACCGTTAGAATGAAAGGAAACTCTATTCCTTTCCATTAAAACCGTTTTGTTCTCTATCTTAGGGTTATCAGAGCTAATCACCTTATTGGCGGTTCACAGACCCTCAACAGGATCTAACTCAGCCTAACCAAGGCACTAGAGTCCCTCTAAGACTCTGCATAAGCTAATTCAAAGTATACAATTGCTTAGCCCTTCTGTATTTCAAGAATAACCAAGTTATCCAAAACAATCAATTCAACGCTTAATCATCTTCTATACAGTCTCATGAACATTTTTAGTAAAAGCAAACATGCTCATACATGTCATGATACCCTCCATTTAATCATCATTCTTCCTACTCATACATATATCAGAGTCAAAACCAAACTTCATCAATAGTCATTATTCAAATCTTATTATTCATCAGAACAACCTCCTGAGCATACTTTTCTAAAGGACTCAAGCCTAATTCCAGCCCTATCATAAATGGGTCACTATTCATCCCAAAAACAAATTCCCAAATCAATCGGTAAAACTTGAGTTTCTTACCTCTAAACAGTCAAGGAATGCTAGAAAGCGACTTTCCCAGGCCTTAGTGTCCTTGAATCGCCGTCTTTTCCGCAAACTCAAGCTTTTCCCAAAGTTCCCTAGAGAAAGGGATTTCTCCGATTGATGGATTTTTGGGAAAAAGGATGAAGGATTCTAGCTCACATGAAGGTTTCTCACAAGTTTCATGTTTGGTGGGAGGTGTTTTGATGAAAAAAACAAAGGTTTAAGAAGCTTGGGTGCTCAGCAATGGAGGTGCAAGGCTAGAGGAAGAAGAAGCAAGGGAATTTGGGCCAAAATCGCGAAAATGAGCTTTATATAGTGGTCCAGGTCGCGTTCTGGCGCTGATCGTGCCACTATGGCGCCATCCGCGCCACGTTCCAGTGTCTGTGGCACTAACCGCGCCAATATGGCGCCAAAAACCAGTATCTGTGGCGCTACTAGTGCTAACGGCGCCAGAAACCAGCATCTGTGGCGCTACTGGTGCCACTCTCACGCTAACGGTGCCAGAAATTTCGTCGCAAAATCCATCGCTAATTCTGTCGCAAAATCTGTCGCTAATTCTTTTTCTGACGGAATATAGCAAATTTAAACTTTTCTTTCTTTTCTTTTATTTATTTAACCTTGGTTATTATAATCAACCTTTCCTTGAGACTTACATTTATTAAACAAACCAACAAAGACTGATAGAGGAGTAAAGAGAATTCCTTTGTTAGAACCAGAGTTGGACTTAAGTTGTATTTCTTCTGCTAACAGCTCATTAACCACAACATCAACATTGGGAAGGGGATGACAGTGTAAGATAATCCCACAAAGCCCCTCAAAATTATCCTGAAGGGCCACCAAAAACTGAACCAACATTGTTGCTCTATAAAGTTAGTATACATTTTGAGAGCTTGTAATTTTGTAGGTTCATTAAGAGCCAACTCGATCCCACAAATGAGACATAGTAGAATAGAATTCTTGAATGCTCGTGTTACTTTGCTTAAGGGCTCAAATATGAATTTTCAACTAGTATTGTTTTGCAAAATTAGATTGTACATACAATATTTTCAAATGATCCCAAATAGCTTTGGCCAAATCATACTTCACAAGTTACATCCTTATCGATTGCGAAACAAAATTATTGATCCAGGTAATGATCTTTGAGTTGTTGACTTCCTAGGTTTCCAACTCCTGTGTAGATTTTGCCTTTTGTTCATCTTGAGGCTTAGCAAAAGTTCCACCAACATAGCCCCATGTTCTCTTGCCTTTCAAGATTTTTTTCATTACATAGCTCCAATATAGATAATTTTTTCCATTCAACTGTACATAATTGATTGAAGAGAATCATCATTTTCCCCGCCCATATTTGATAGAGCAAAACAATAACAAAGTGCAACAACCAAAAATAACACAACAAAATAAATTACCAGAACCACTCTGCCAGAACAGAAATGAAGTCGCGACAAAATAAAGAAGGTCGCATTGATTAGAGGATGCGCAAACTGGATCATGAACTGGGTCACAAACAAGGTCACA
The DNA here is from genome assembly GCA_013407115.1 of Glycine latifolia. Classification (NCBI taxonomy): domain Eukaryota; kingdom Viridiplantae; phylum Streptophyta; class Magnoliopsida; order Fabales; family Fabaceae; genus Glycine; species Glycine latifolia. The sequence continues at coordinate 242,656 of QARZ01000592.1, read as the reverse complement.
AATTGGATCAATTAAATCAAACATGGGGTTGCAAAATCATAGAGAGAGGCGTGATGAAATTGGATCGTGAACTGGGTCACAAACAGGGTCACAAACTGGATCAAACAAATCAAACAATGTTACAGTAAATCCTAATCATGAACCAAGCTTTGATAGCATGTTAACATAGAGAAGTGAACAAACATTGTGGAGAAGAAGAAAGGGGGCTAGGGTTCCATAACAATAACAATTGCAACATCTGTAAAATACAAGACCAAGAGAGTAATATATATAAATGATAGAATGACAAAACTACTCTTAGCTAATATATCTAATACTATTTAACAGTAATCACTAACTATTCCTGTTCAATTTTGATTTAGTTATCATCAATCCAAAAATTGTTCAAGCCTTAATTCCTTAAACAAAAAAACCTAAGTCCTTGGGTTCGACTATCAATCCCTTGAATTAGTGTAACTAAGTGACTTGCATTAAGAAAAAGGGTTTTAGTGATGATCAATTTTCTTGATGAAGCTTAAAGCAGGCATCAAGAGCTAAGAAGCAAGTCAACAAGTGGATTGAATCTTTTCCAGTCTATTTTATGGCGGATTACCCTCGAAACAAAGGATTTGGATATTCTGCTTTTGACAAGATAAATGGACAGATGAGTTAATTAATATATATATTTGGAGCTGACTTTCATGGAAAATTCAGACTTTCTTTTTTATGCTTCCATCACATAAAAACATAAACTTTGAGACCTTACCCTTAGGCATAAAGCTTATTGGTTGCCTTCTTCAATTTTTAATTCGAAAGAATTTTCCAATTACAATTGAAATAATAGGATTATGCAATTAGTATTTGGCTAAAACCAAGCATTAGGCGTAGAAGAAGAGCAATAACAACCTTTATTGAATAAGAATAAAACTTAATTGCATGAAGGCAGTAGTCTAATTACATTAAACCCCAACGAAGATGAAATTAACTACTCATAGATATGAATGATGAAGAATCTAACGAAGGGATGATCCAAGGAGAAGCCTTGAGCATGGAAACCATCACACAACACCCTCTAACCTTTGTGCCTAAAAAATCACAATTTTAGAACCACTCTTCATGTGTCAAAGGTTCCCTTTATATTAATTGAAAATTTCATGCATAAGTCCTTGTCATTAACGTTCGCTCAAGTGGTCCCCAAATAAGGATCACTTAAGCGAGTGGCTCCTGACCTTTCTCCTGGACTTGATTAAGTGGCCCCCAAATGTGGTTCGCTTAAGCGAGGTTAGAGGACTCCAAATTATTCTCCCAACGGTTGGCTTAAGTTAGGTCAGGAAATCCAAATGTCTTCTTTTTCTTTTGCATTGGGTGACAATTCTCTTTGACTCTTCTCCAAATGAGTCCTTCAACAAATATTCTATAAAATAACAACAAAAACCCAAAGACCAAGTGTAAAAAGTAATATAATAAAAAATTATAAATAAAACAAGCATTTATTCAAAGCTTAACTAATTTGAGCACAAACATAACCCATAAGTATAAGAGATATCACATAATTGCACTGAAAATGAAACTGCACGAAACACACTAAAGGTGGGTTGAATAGTGTATGTATCAAAGATAAAAAAATTCACAATAACAGGGATAGTATGGATAATACAAAGCAAAACACTAGTTGTCCATTGAGAATAAAAAAACTATGTAATGAAGAACAGAGTGGTCGTCCAATGACAAATAAGATGTTCTTAAAGAAGTTTTTCAAATAAGCACTTAGTGTAAAGTGGTGTTATAAAATCCAATAAGAATACTTGATAAAACAAATGGAGAGAAGTAGAAACACTTGGTTATACTAGTTCACTCAACTTGAGTTGCGTTCGATTTTCCTTTACTCACAAGTAAAGGGTTCCACCAATCAATAATTGATTACAAACAAGTATTTTGACTCGCCACTCCTGGCTTTATAAGTATTCTTGACATCAGTTCTGGTATTTTCTTAGACTCCCCCTAAATCTAAGAACCCAAGTATTTTTTAACACTAAGTCACTCCTGGATTTCACAAACAAATGTTTGAATACAAGTACTCTTAACACTCAGAGAGTGAATACAAACTACTTTACTTTGCAAAGAATAATAACAATGTAGAATGTGTAGTGTTTATAACAAAGTTTTGTCTCAAGTATTTTTCTTGTGCTCTTGTTCTTTCTTTTTCTCATTTTTCATCAACTTATTCATTGAGGGAGACATCCTTTTATAGACTTCTGTGAGGTATCCATTGCGAGATTTGTGTTGTTATCTTGAAAGCACCATTGTCTCACATAGAGGAATTGGTCGATGTGTCAAGCTCTAAATGGCGAGGATTTTATATGACGTACATGTTAGATTCAAGTGATTGAAGAATCTGAAGAAGACAAGTTTTGATATTTGATTCATGCTTTGTAATTTTCATTTTGTTTGTAAAAGCTTGGTTCATTAAAAGGAATAACCTAAATAACCCTTTGCAGCTACTAATAAAATCAATCCAACATGCATTCATGCTTAGGTACAAAGTAATAACATATGCATTTGATTAGAAATACATTGATGTGTTTTAAACATGCATAAAATGTTTTAAGACTGCAATAATCGATTACATAGGTAAATAATCGATTACATAAGCATTCTGCATAAACCTGTGTAGTATATAAGGTGATTTAATCGATTACCTATTAATCGTAATTGATTAAATAGGCTAGAAGCAAAAAAGTAAGTCTCACTGGAATAATTGATTACACAAGGATATAATCGATTACATAAGCCTTTTGCATAATCCTGTTCAGTCTTAGAGTTGTTTTAATCGATTACCAGTTAATCGTAATCGATTAAATTGTGCTAGAGAGAAAACTGCACTCCACTGTAATAATCGATTAAAAGGGATTTAATCGATTACCTCTGCTTGTGTTTTTTCACTGGTGTTCTGGAATAATCGATTACGAGATGAGATAATCGATTATTATGTTCTTTCAAGATTTCCAGAATTACTAAGAACACTTTAATCGATTAAATAGTCGTTTTAATCGATTACCTGCATTAAAATAATCGATTACTTTAGCGAATTAATCGATTACAGTCTGTTATATCTGTTTTTTTATAAATAGGCATACAATGACTCTGATTTTAAGAGACAGATTTCGAAAGCACTCATTTCATACAAAAGTATTATTGTTCTCTGAGTGATAAAAGAGTTTTTACAGAGTCTTTTAAGTCTTGTTGTTCTTAGAAGTGAAAAACATGAAGATTGCATAGAAGAAGAAAGTGATTAGTGATCATTCATGCATTAGTTTGTTTCAAGATCATTCAAGAAGGCATTGCATTCATCACCAGGTTATCAATTTCGTTTGAAATCCTTTCAGCTGCAAAAGGAAGTTTAGGTGATATCCTTCTTGAACCTTATGCTTAACTCTTTGTGAATTTTAATTCTGTATTTTACTGTTTGTGTTGTAATTGTCCATGTAACAAGTTAGAATTCTTTAAAGCATAACTAGATAGGGTTTCTAGTGGGTAGAACTGAGTGGTGTGCTCAGGTTCTAAGTCTTTAGATAAATCTTGGGATTAGATTTAGAATTTTGCCTAGGGTGGGTGAAAGAGACTTGGCTGATTGCTTGTAAAGAATTGAATATTGTTAGTGGAACTCTAATCTGGTTTAGATTAGAAGACAACTGGATGTAGCCTCAAGTGGTTAGAGGTGAACCAGTATAAATTTGTGTGTAATTGTGTTTTGTTTTACATTACATTCAATTGCTTGTGGTATTGGTTTGTGAATCAATTCAGATTTTGTTTTAGCACAAGAGTTAAGTGATTGGAAAAGAGAAAATTGCTTATTAATAGTGTTTGGTTTAAAGATACGATCCATTGTTTATCTTCCGCTGAGTTTGAATTTCAAGAAAAGTTAAAAAGTTTTAAAAACCAATTCACCCCTCCCCTCTTGGTTTATTAGATTAGATATTCATTGTATTTTCAGTACAGATAACACCATGTGCCTTTTGACCTTTGTGAAAACAACCTTCCAAGGGATATTCCATCGAGGTCTTTTAGTCTTTTCTATGTTGTCTTTTTCTTGAATTAAAATGTTATCTATTCAAACGTAATAAAGACAAATGGAATTTGAATAAAACAGTACATGTGCACTTCCTTTTTTTGTGATACTTAGTCCTTGAGACTAGACGCACAAATTTACCTTATGTCAACGTGTTATGTTATTATGCACAAGAGTGGACGCTCACTGAATATGGCGTGTTGGACGCTAGGTTAAAATAGAGCATACTCTCTATAGTTGTGGATGATATTCCATTAACATAATAATTATGTCCAGTTGTCAAAAACTCATTAGAATATCAATAATTTATACTTATGTTATACATTAAAATTTAGGGTGGATGAGACGTATGGTAGCTAGAGTCATCTGCGCTGGTCACTATTGGCTGACCTTGAAGATAGATTGATTGCGCTGAGTATGTTAAAACTTGCACGCGCCACCCAAAGCACTCCACAACATCACGCCCCCTTGGCCTATTCCCATATAGGGAATGGACATCCTTGGACCATTCTCCATGGTCAAGGGATAGGTCAAACTCCTCCTCGTCCTGTTGGACTACTTAATTAAGTAGACCAATGGGCAAGTAGAAGCCACAAACAAGGTCATCTTTGCCGAGTTGTGAAAAAGACTGTCAAAAGTTCCCAAGGGATTTTGGGTGGACGAGCTCTTGAGCGTGCTACGGGGGTACCATTGTACTCCCCAGTCTACCACACAAGAAAATTTGATCAAGTTAACCTATAGCACCGAAGCTATGATACTTGGGGAGATCAACAAATCGTCACTCCGCAAAAGAATTTTCAACGCGGCCAACAACTTAGAATCCTTGGCAGTAGAGTTGGACCTGACTGAGGAAGTCAAAAGTGAAGCACGAGTTCAAGAAGAAGCCTATAAATGGAGAATAACTTGGAAATGAAACTTGAAACTCAAGAAATATAGCTTCAAGCCCAACGGATTGGTTTGGAGGCTCTGAGGAGATGCTATGAATGCTCGTGCCATATTAGGAAGGCCCATTTTGCATCACTGAGTCCTTGTAGGACAACAAGTATAGGCTTGAAGACATGGTAGGAAAGGTCATCCCTAGGACTTGGAATGTGACTCATTTAAGACCATAGTATAGTTAAAATCGGGTTTTTGCTAAAGAGGTTTTAATGAGGTACATCTGAGTGCTCGTGTAAAAGGACAGTCCTTCATGAACAATACAATCAATACAATTCTTTTACTTCTTGAACTTTGTTCATCATTTCTTTATTAATTCACTTAGTAAATTTCCAAGTTAAGGAGGTCGAGTATGAACCTCGGCTTTTTCAAGAAATTCTAAGGAGCTTAAGTCTAAACCTCGACTTTTCTCAGAAGGTCAAGTTTGAACCTTTTCTTTTTCAAGCTATTCTCATGAGGTCAGATCCAAACCTCAGCGATATTATTTTGCATACAAAGTTTTCCACAACACTTAGCAAATAAAGTATGTTCTCACACATCATCAAACCTCAACTTTTCCAAACAATCCTCATGAGGTCGAATTCGAACCTTGACGATTTTTGCATACAAAGTTTTTTACAATACTTAAGAAACAAAGTATTTTCACACATCATAAAACAAACAAGCATAACAATAACTTTTCTTTGAATTTCATTCATTAAAAGGTTTCATGGGTACAAAGCCAAACAATAAGACAACAACCATTACATTGAGTACATTAAATCACTTTGACTGAACCTACTCTTTTTCTTCTCTTTCAGATTCCAAGCACCATTGGGACTCCCTCATGATCACCGTTAGGAGTCCCTCATGATCTCACCATCAACAACGTCGCAAATAACTTAACAAAGCCAAACATAAGATAAGCCTCTTAAATAACTTAACAAATTACAAATGCCTTCAATTGAATGGCATGTAAAAAGCTAAAATCTATTAAGCAATTGGCTTCTTCCTTGTCTTGATCTTCTTTCATTCTCCCCCTATACCCAACAGAAAGGAATAAACCAGGTAAACGAAGGGAATGGAAAGAAGATGAGAGCGCAAAAAAGGGATAACCCTCTATTTTCATGTGAGTCCCTTTTTATAAGGGTTTTCTTCCAACCTTTCACTCACTAGCGCCTCTTCGTTTCATACTCAAAACCATCCAATACCCCTCTGTTCAAAAGTCACTTTAAGAGTCATTACCACAGACGAGGCGATACGGGCAACGAGGTGACAAAAAAATGGAGTGTTAAACTCCCACAGAAACGTCATGACGTTACTGACTCCGTCGCACCCCTCGAAGCGACAAGACACTCAAAAGTCATTTCACGACCAACCACATAGATCACGACACGTGTCACCCGATCCTTGGAAAGTTCTCTATGTCTGAGAGAGCTAAGGCACATGTGGCACTTGCATCCATGCGTTGCGTAACTCAGATTTAACCCACATGGCCAATCCGTCCGTTTGAGATAATTCGGCCACGCTACTCGAAGTTTATGTACCTTATGACCCCATGACCTTGGCACAGGCTCAGCCCACACAAGTGCTCAAAAACTGTGCACAAAACTCTATCATTCATGATGAATTATGAGCTTAGGAGGCTTATGTACTGTGCAGCCTGAAAAGCTCGACATGTACTCGGCTCATGGGGCCCCCACATGGTTAGATCGCAGCGATCCTTAACTGCCACACACGAACTCGACCATGACGCATAGAAGAGCACTCACGAATGTGGCTGGAACATTGCGTGACTCCCACGACATTAGAAATGCATATAGAGACCCCATGTACATTTTTCACCGATCCCACACATTACACATAAACACCTTAGGGCACCACTGACTTGCTCGTTGGAATCCCTTTTGCAGGTACCTCCCCCACTTCAACACCGGAGATCAAAGATTCCACCGAGAAGAAGAGGACCAGACAACTAGGTTGAACCTCTTTGAAACTCCACATGAATAAAACCCTTTGTCAGTTAAACAACAAGAAAGCACACACAGAATTGTATTGGTTTGTTTCAATCCTGAGACTACGTCCAATTCTTGACTATCACTGAGTTTGTCCAATAAATTTCTGGAAAATTATATGGATAAAATTAAAGTAATTAATCTCATTATTAAATATATATACTTAAGATAATTAAATGATAATAAAAATCATATTATCTACAACCAATCGATTTTAATTATTTGAATTTTAAATACTTAATAAAATGTATTTGTTCAATAAATTTAAGAGCCAATCAAATATTTTTCTTAAACTAATTTATCCAATTATTAAAATTCATAATAAAATATGAAAATATACATTTAATAATGTTTAAAATTTTAGTTTATTGGTAATGAAAATATAAATTAATATATAAAATATACGTCCATTTTAAAAAATAATTTAAATTGATTTCATAAAATCATATTCTATAAAAAGTATGTTTTATTTGAATACTTAATTAATTAAAAAATCTAAAAAATAAGAAAAGACAGCCTACAACAAAGATTTTGAAATAAGGATAATGGGATGATTTATCTTTGTAGTAATTAAGTACAACTAATAAGTTTATTGAAACAAAACCAACTTTCTAATTGAATTGCCATTGAGTCCTAATTTTGATATGTATTTTTTAAATTAATTTTGAGTATCCATATAGATTAGTGATGTTTAATATATATTAATTAAAAGAGTATATATTTGCAAGTATTTAAAAATGCATATATATGTAAGAAAAATGTGTATATTTGAAATATATTTCAAATTTTAGTTTATTGATTATAAAAATATAAATTAATATATAAAAGATTCAGTCATTTAAAAATTTTAATGTTCAAAGTTTAAAATTTTTTTAATTCGTGAATGAATTAATTATGATTTTAATACGGATCTTTGAATTTGATGTTAATCTTTCACTGGATAATTTGTTGAAAAAATCTTAATTTATTAAAATATTAAAAAATCTTAATATTTTGCATTCTATTTCGTAATGCAGAAAGTAAAAATTATTTATTTGGGAAATCCATTAAAATAATGTAATATAGAGATATATAGTCCGCAACAAAGTACACAGGCAAATTAGGGGTATGTGTGGATTTACCATTTACCTAATTGAAGTAATTAAGTACAATTAATCAACTAAATTAAATGTAATTAATTAACCTTTTTTTTTCATATAAGTGATTATGGGTGTTTCATATCTTAATGAGCTAGAGGCCAATTCTGTTTATGGTGTGTGATTGTCGCTAGTTCAACAAAATTTTGGATATGGTGAGAATCGAACATGAATTCTTTTACTAGATAAGTTATTTCTTTTACGTGAATACAATAGGACCCTGCATTATTGCACTAATCTTATGGGTTTAATTAACTTAATTTGTAATTGAATGGTCATTAACTTTTAATCCTTTTTTGTAATTTTCTACTAAATTATTCAGAGCGCCAAAATGAATAATAAGGTATTTAATAAGTTACCATATGTGAATTTTTTAAAAAGTACGATTTTAAGAATGAATATTGTACTCCTCTACCCAAAACCTTATTCTCATCCCTATCAAAATATATATTATGGATGACATGCATAGCTTGAATTTAAGTTTTAATTTTAAAATATAGTTAAAAATATTATTTCATGTTTAAATTTTTTTATGGTATCTACAAACTCTTATTTTACATTGATTGGAATACTATTTATAATAATATACTTATATAACTTACTACCTTATTTAACAACTAACTAATTTTTATTTTCTCATTTATTATATTATATAAAAATCATAGTCTATCAAATATATAATCAATTATATATTTATCATGTACAACAATAATTAATAATTAAAATACCATATTTTTAATTATATTATTCCTAATATAAATTTAAGAAAATATTAGTATTTAAATTATTTTATAAAAGTATTCACAAAACAATGTTTACCCGTGCATGCGGGTCACTCATTCTACTTATGTTATATTAAAAATCTAAAATAATAATGATTTTGGAACATTTTTTCTTCAACGAAGTAATTATTATGGGACAGAGGGAGTTTATATGTTATGATGGAAAAAAGAGATAAAAGGAATGGATGAGGTGTTTAAAAAAATGAAGTGTTTAAAAATATTATTCAAATCATAAATGATACGTGAAAATAAAAAAATACAAAATAGATGTAATTCTAAATTGATTTGTGTTGACTTTGTGGAATACTCAACGAAATCGCGGGGAATTAAAGTAAATAAAAAGTCAATGATTGGCAACACGTAAGCTCCGCGTAATATATGGCAAGGCAAGGGAGTGTTGGAAAATGGAAAGGTAAGTGGGAATCATTCCTTTATTCAATTTTTCTCTTTATATTTAACTGTATATTTAGTTCTTTTAATGTAGTAATTAATTGATAATAATTCTAGTATTTTATACTTTTTTATTTAATTTAATGTCTCAATTTTTTATTCATGCGTGCGATTAGGTTTTTCTATCAATTTCTTACTACTTTAAACTCCTAATATTACTTACTATTTACAAACTATACTTGGATTGTGTTTGGAAGAATCCTCCTGAGGAGCTGTTGTAGACGATACCTTAGAAGCTGCGGCTTGTCTTTATTTTTTCTTCTACTCTTTTTGCATTATGTTTAAAAAAACTCCAAAAAAAAACAATTAAGTTATTTTAAATATTTTCCATCTAAAAATTTCCCATTAGAGCATACGATTTTATCAGAAATTATAAAATCCTAACTTTTTTCTTTGAAACTTTAATACGATTTTATCAGAAATTATTTGTTACTCATATAACTCTCTAATAATTTCATCATATTTTTACTTAACTTTTTATCTTCTAAAACTTTAAAATAATTTCATATAATGCAAAGTCTTCCCTAAATTAACTCTCAAATATTTGACAAAAAATGAACGTTTAAGAGTTTTAAGTAAAGAAACAATTGATAGAATGGTCACTTGTATGTGAGGCCCTAGTTTTCCTTGCTTTCTGCTGTTTGTTCTTGTACTTCCCCCTTATAAAAAAACTATTGGTAAGACTTCGTTATAAAAATTAAAAATATATAAAACTAAAATCATACATGATTTATAATAGAAAAATTAAAAATGTAATTAAATGTGTTCTGAAATCAGTTTCAAATATTTTTTTTCTAATATGATATTCAAATAATATTTGATAAACTATATATTAAGATTACTTTAATTAAATGTAGAATATTTTTATGGAAATTAATAATTTTAAAAAATATTTACTATAGAGTTTACTTTTCTTAAATATTATACGTAATATAAAAGACTTTTAAAAAAATATTTATCTATTTTTATAAGACTAGTCTTTTCGAGACATAACTTATATTAATTCCTTTTTAACTAAAATATTCTTAATTATTTTACAGTATATATTATAAATCAATAAGATAAATTTATCTCTCTTTTATAAGAATTATAAAATAATTAACATACATTAATTAAATAAAAAACTAATTAAGTAGAAAGAATGAAATGATAAATCCCAAATAATTTAAAAGTAAATATTTAATTATAAAAATAACATAAATTATTTAATAAATTTAATATTACTATGTAAATTAACTAATTTTTTTTAATTGGCAGAGTAATATAAGTATATAACTCTGAAAATTTCGTTCTCTACATGTTGGCTCACATGCATCAAAAGTAGCTTTACCTTTCTTTCCCCATATTCAAAATCTCTACAATTCTCAGTGATTTGAGTACTCAGTGGAACGTATCAATCACACGGTGGTGAACTTTAAAAAATAAAACGAAGAGAAACACTTTTTTACGAGAAGAAAAAGGATTCCAAAAGCTAAACAGGAAGTAGCTGAATTCTAATTAGTCAATCATTGATTGTCATTCAAAGTCAAAGGAACATGTTATGCATCATTGAATATTGAACAAGCCGAATAAGAAATTAAGAAGCATTAGAGGCAGCATACTATTGTAGTTCAACTGAGACTGTACTGTTTTATATCATCGATTTGATTTTTATTTTTCTCTTTTCCTTATTACCTTGTTTCCTTCTAGATGTCATCAAAGTGCATGAACCTTAGAAGAACTTTTAGTTAAATTCGGTTTTTATACTACTCCCATACATGTTAAAATGACTGATGTTTAAAATTTCTATAAACAAATTAAAAAGGTAAATGTTCTTATTAAATTTTGAAGTGCTCTCTAGATTGATCTCCATTAGCGATCTGGTCTCCTATTCAATATGCCGAGATCAAGCTCTTCCGAGCAGTGGGAGTAGTAATTATAAAGGTAATTCGACGCTCAAGTCAGTGAGTGAATAATATATTTATAGTTGAGTTAGAAGATATCTTTACTTCCATTGTATCCCCTTATTTATAATAATAGAGTTTGTCAGTTATTAGAAAGAGAAGTTATCTAGTTGTGAGTAAGTGGGGTGGGTGGTTATTATCCACTATCCTTTAGCTAGTACACAAGCCTCCCAAGTCATGAATCTAGTTTGTGAAAAGTGGCTTAATGAAAAAGTGTGAGATTGGAAAACCGATATATGTAATGTAAGAGACTGAAAACCCGACATAGGTGTATACTGAATATAACATAATTGTGGAATAATGAAAAAGTAATGGTAAATTTCAAAATGAATAAGCATGTTTGCATTGACGAATTGGATGATAAATAATAAAGTTTCTAAGTTTAAATGGAATGATGAATAACATGTATGAATTTGAATAAGCATGCAATAGCATGTGCTGATTTGAATATGTATGTATGATAAAATGGTAAATGAAATTGACTAGGTTGTAAAACTAATTTTGTTTCTTTTGCTTCCATGCAAACAATTTGGCTGATGTACTAATTGTACTCGGTTCTGAAGTAGAAGGCCTACAGTTGTTGTGTAGTATTTGGATTGAGTATATATACTGATTGTTAAGTCAAAAGATATTTGTGTCTTAAAGATGAATCAGGATTCTTAATTATTTTTATTAGATGCAAATAAATACAAATAATAAAAGTTGTGTCTGATATGATATTAGATCATGGTTTGTATTCGTGCGTCTGAATTTTTCAAACTATTCACTCATAAGAGGATCTGATATAGCATTTAAATAATGTATTTAAGACCTTCATTTAATACTCTATGTCTGGAATTCTTTCAAGCAGAAAATATTCTCCTAGGATCTGTCAAAGTCCTATGAAGAATAAAAGAAGCCCATAATTTGAAAGATGTTAATCCTCATCAAAATGCGCACTCTATTGTTGCAAACTTGCTATGATGAAAGAAGTGACTTCCCTGCTAAAGTACAAGACATGCTATCCTATCAGCTTGGACTTTGCATGAAGAAGGGACGTGCATTTAATGCAAGAATTAAAAGCTTCAATGGAGTCAAGACCTCAAAGAAATAACATAGTGAAGAATCAACCGTTGAGAGACAACAAATACTTAGAGATGAAGGCTATATATAGAAGAAGCTTTGAAGAAACAAGATGTGAATCATCTATGCGAATCATTCTTTCATTCTTTATTGTAAAGCTTTTTGTAAATTCTTGTAAAGATATAAAGATCTCAAAACACCTTGTATACCTTGAGAGAAAGGACTAAGAGTGTTATGTGTAACACCCCAAGTTTTGAGTACTAGAAATATACCATAAGGAGAATTCTTATTAGGACCCTTCTGCTATATTTTCTTTAAATATTTGTTGTTATTATTTGTATGTTATTGGTTTTGTCCTAAGCATGTACTTGTGTTGTGATAGTGTGTATGTTCTTATACACGGTGTATTTTGTGTATATTATTATTGTTGTTTTTGTTTTTGTTATTGTCTTTATTATATTATTATATTTGGTGTTAGAAGAATATTAGATTAACTTCTTATAGTTAAAATGCTTGTAAAATGGATAAATCTAGTGTTAGTTTTATGATGACAACGCTAGAAAGATCATGTCATACGTTGTGTTATAGTTGTTCGTTTGAGGCGTTATTTGCATTGTTGGAAAGCTTGCTGAAAAAGCTACAATTTATTCATACACCATAGAAACCAAAACTAGCTTTTATCTTAAAGAAAATCAGCTCCAAAGTAAGTTACTTGATCATGAAAAATGCTCTAAGTCCACATTGGGCAAAATAACCTCATGAACCTTTTTATTCCCCTATATATAGAGGAGACCAACAAACCTTATATGTACCAAATAATTAAGTGGGCTTATCATTAGGAGCAAAGCCCCTAATAGTCAATATTTTTATATTTCCCTTTGAGTTTTCAAACTCAGGGAATTTAGATGGCTTGAGATTGTGCTTTAAATCACAATCAAGTTTTTGCCATAGTAAGAGTTTTTGTGGAGATTGTGGTGGATGAAGCCATTGGGTAAATGCGTTCTTAGGAGTGGTCTCAAGATCATTTTCCTTTTCCTTGTTGAGGAATTGCTACCTTGTAGGTTAGGGCGTGTGAGTTCTCTCTTTTTCTTTTGTTGTATGAGTGATAATGACCCACAAGTAGATTGTATGATCTTAGGTTTATGATTATAGCAAGTTTATTTTCTTGGATAGGTTGTGAATACCCTAAAGCACTTTGTTTTGTTACGATTTTTGTGAATTTGATTTTTGGATGTTTTGCCATTTTGATATTCTTTAAATTGAATTTGATAATTGATGTTGGACGTATGTGCTGATTTTCGCATAGAAAATGTTAACTTAGAACCCCAAAATATGTACTTAAATGATAGGATTAGACTTTGTGTTCTTCATAAGAGTTGTATCTCTAGATGTTATATAGCTAAGGGATTTGATTTCACTCCAAAAAGATTTATATAACTCTAGATATTGCAATTTTAGTGACTAAAGGTTAAATTATCATAATTATGCGATCAATTTGTATATTTCCTAATTTTGGGTTTCTAAACAATTGAAAGTGATTTTGAGGTCAGCAAAGAAGTTGTAGATGACTGTCTTATATTTCTAATTAGATAAGAACCAAATTAATAGGATAAGTAACACTCTAGACATGATTATTATACTCTATTAAGGTTATGGTAATGTAGGAGGAAAAATGATTATGTAATATTTGAAAACAATATGAGTAGCACACAAACCAAGAGCGGGGGGGGGGGGGGGAATTGGTTTTTTTGGCCAATTAAAAATTTTTTTAAAAAACACAGTTGAAAGGAATCCTATCACAAAACAAACATAGAATGCTTTTAATCAATCAAACTCCAGTTTTTATAGAATGCAATTACAACAAAAATGTTTCTATTGATTTTGAAAAATTATACCAATGAATGACAATTAATAACCAAAAGAAAAGATAAAGAAGAAGTAATAAACACTAAGATTTATACTGGTTCACTTCTCAATCCTAGATAAGCTACATCCAGTTTCCTAACTAATTAGTTAGGATCTAACTATTTGCAATTTGTTTCTTACAAGTTTATACAATTGCTCTCAATCAAACCTAGATTAAGAACAAGGCATCTAACTCCCTTAGACCCTCTGTGATCAAGACTTCGAGAAACACCCTTCTCTAATCTTTCCTCTAGAAAATACTATTCTAGACAAACTTTAATAATACTATTGCACTAGTTACAAAACTCAGAAATTCTAAAAAGAATTACAACTAAATTAGTAAGGAGAGAAACAACTTGACGATCCAATACAAATGAATGCAAATGATTAAGATTCTTGAATCAAGGTTGAATGAAAAATCTCAAAAGAATCTCTCCAAAGCCTTTTTCTTTTTTAAAGTTGAAGCAACATTTAAAGTTGTCGGACCGACATTGATTTTTGAAATGTGATTTCAAATGAGGATGTGATCTGTTCTATTCTATTCTTTCTATCTATTTTGGAATTATTATTATCAATGTTGATTTGGTTTTGTATCCCTTTTGTTTAGTGGGTTTTGAAAATCCTTATGTGTTAGACCTAGTCCTGTTTAAGAGAGAAGTTGACACTTGACAACATCAGATATGCGCTTAATTGGTTGTTGTCCCTTGAGCTAGCAATACCATTTATTAAAAGAAACTTTCTTAATTACAGGTTAAACCAAAATCAAGCGTATTAATGTTAAATTACAAGTTAGAACAAAATGTCCAATGGAAGAATTAAATTATATTTTACAAGTTATAACAAAAACATGGGAAATATGAAGATTAAATTATATTTTATTCTTAAATGAAATGAAATTTGGGGTATGACAAATTAGTCCAATGGAAACTTACTGACATTTTGGTCCAATTGAAACTTATTGACATTTTGGTCCAATTGAAACTTACTAACATTTTGGTCCAATCTATTCAGCAGCTATGTTAGCAATCATTTTTGTGAAATTTTTGCCCCTCTATGTCATGTAGGCTTATTCATTAACAGTAACAGATGAATAAATTTGTCACACTTTTTTCACTTTCGGGGACTAAAATTTGAATTTCCATCTTTCGAGGATGAATTTGTCAGTACTCTACACATTCAGGGATGAAAATGATTATTTACCCTAACACAATATTATCAAATGTCTGAAAGTAGTCAAATTGATTCATTTAATACCATCAATATGATATTCTAAAATAGACTAATACAAATTAAAACAAAGTATTCTTGAACGAGATTTACTATAATAATTTGAATCAGAACTATTTCCTACAAACTATTTTCTTGCAATAAGTTTTGGTTCAACCAAATTTGTTACAAGTAGATTTGCTGAAACAAATGAACAAAATATGATTCATTAATATTATAAACATTTGCAGTTCCAACACTTGGAGTCCTAATATTATCAGTATTTAAAGCCAAACCAAACAATTATAAATTTTTTGATCGGTTCAGTTCAATTTTTATCGGATCTATGGATCTAAATATATGACCCAACCAGTACATGAATGATTTTTATCGTTTCGGTTTGATTTTGATCCAAATACATAAATGACCCAACCCAAATTGTTCGAATCTGTTTGAATCAATTCGGGTTCACGGGTGACTCGTACCTGTGAATACCCATATTCATATTTGCATATACTGTGGAATTCAAATGAGAGATCATTCATGGTACTGTCTTATAAACATAAGGTGTAAATAGAAAAGGCAAGTAAAATTAGATAGCAATAAAAAAGGATCTATTATTTGCTACTTCCAACTTACCAATTTACCTCTACACTCTCTTTATAAACATGATTTTTTTAGTCCATTTTATATGCTAAACAGATGCAGTCCAATTTTTTAACCCAAATTTTATTCTTTTATACCCTTGTTTCTCTTTTTTCTAATTGGCCCTACCAAATTTTTGGGTAAAGATGTTTGTTGGAGTAATAAAGGTAATTGCAATCAAATTTAAATTGGCATTAAATATATTTGAAGTGAACAGTTCGCTTGACAAGAGAGAAAGAAGCAGGTATTAAATGGTTCATTATATTGTAATGCTCTAAAATCTAGGGTCGACATAGCTTCCATGGAAAGAAGCAAAGTGTCGTCTGGTTCTCATCTCGAAACTGGTCGCGTCATATGTGATTGTGATTGCAACGTAGTCGCACCAGTGATGACCACTTGGAAAATGGACAACACAACTAGAAGGTGTTCGAAAAATAATTAGGAAACCAAAATTACTAACCTAGTAATGGAATTATTTCACATATCATCAATACACAGACAATTTTCATAACAATACTTAATACAAAATAAATAAATATAATAACAAAGGAGAGTTTAGAAAAAGTCTAAGTTGAAGTGCGCTCTACACTATCCTTAGAGAGAAAACACCCCACTACACCGGTAGAATAAACTAATATGCATGCGCTCCTCTCCCAAGATATGACAACCTGTTAATGCAATCGAGTGCAGCGAAAGGATCCCAAACCAAAAAACACCATGATCCAAAACATATAGTTGTGGTAATGTAATATGATTTTATAAAAATGAGAAATAGGCAAATGGTATTTTATTGTAGGTGTGTGCCTCTGTGTTCTCCTTATTTTTTCGTAAGAGGAAACTATATATATAAGTGAAAAAAACCCACCAAATGTCCAATCCAATTATCACAACTAACAAACATAACATACCTTAATAAGTGCAAAGGGCCTCCAATAGATAAAAAGACTAAAGATATAGTCAAATGCAATTTCTAAAAGATAGGGATAAATAGATAGGGAATAGTTTTTATCTTTAGAAAAAAATGGATTGAGAAAAAGAAAATATATTTACTTAAAATTTTAAATTATATGAAAATATTTTCCAACAAACCCTAATAATTTTAATTATAAAGTAATAAAATAATATAGTAAAAACATTTTTAATGGAGCATATAAACTTCTACCTGAGGAAATTGCAGTGACTTGATTGTCTTGAACTACATCTCCTTTAATAAGGTTTTAGAACACAACACAATACAATATAGGTGTTCATTTTAGTTCTAATCGGTGGTTGCGTGTTATACAACTTTGCGCATGTATCTTATTTCGTGAGTGTCACTTAGAGATTAACCCATATCTTGTAGTGGCGGCCCCAACACCACTCATTAGGTGAACCCTCAAAGAGTGATCTATGACTACGACCCCTATAATCAACTATCGTTGGGTTCAATTAGTGGTATTTAAAAATAATTTATTCATTAAATTAAATATGTATACCTCAACCTTACAATGGCCACAGTTTATAGTACACTCCGTCATAGGAATGAAAATCGGAATAGCTCCGTAAAAATAATAAATATGGTATACTTTAGTCATCAAATAACTTCGTTGTTACCTATTGAACTCCATTCATTGGAGCGCCAATCACATGGAGACGGTATCCATTACTGTGACTAATTGATGAACTTTAGTCTCATTCCCCTCGACAACTTAAATATGTATTGACATGTTAATTCTTTTGTAAGTAGTAGATTTGCAAGTTTTTATCGAATTTGCCACACACTGAGCCACCCACAATGAGTCAACCTTAGTGCAGTAGAAACCATGAATGTAATTTTCCCGTTCAATAGATATAACAATATTGAGAATGTCTTTTGAACCAAATAGATTTTCCAACCAATAATATAGAAATTTCAATATGATGACATATTTTATCATGCTTCGAACCTATGAAGCCATTAAGCCAAACATTCATTAATATATAAGCAATAATTTAAGGAACTTTGTGCATAGCATGACCTTGTGCATATTCCATTGAGAATATTATAACTACCATGATACACTGATATGGAACATGAGTTGTTTATTTAGGAATTCCAATAGGTTGTATATGACTAATTCAATATGCACATTACAACATAAAACAACCAATAAAACCATGCTATTAGCATGGATAAATAATTTAAGGAAAGGATAGCTGGGAGCACAAGCTTATACTCATTGATAAGTACATAAGAACTATAATAATATGTTCAAAGAACATAATAAAATTTATGCATCAATAAAGTGATCACCTTCAATTCTATACTCAATTTAAATTTATGAACATAGCATAATTTATGAATAGATGAGCACATCAAACTATAAGTTCACATGATTGAAATATTATAATTCAAGTTTCAGAAATAAAGAGTATCATTTAACATATTATTAATTAAAAAAATGCCAAATTATTTGAAAAAACATAAAAAAATTAAATGTTATTCATGTCACTAGATAAGAATTGTCCTGATCAAACCAAATGAGAAGTCCTCATTTCACAACCTTGATATCATCATAATATGCATTAAACTGAAGGTCAGTCAATGGATGATCATTGCCTCCATTTCTTAATCATTAACCAGTCAATAAAAATTAGTCAAAGATTTTAAGATATTCAGATACACTATAATTCATGAATACAAGACTAAGAAAAACTCATATTTTCCAAATTGTAAATTAAAACATAGTAAGATGGATATTTAATTTTGTTTGTCATATATAATAGTTGCATAACATAACATAAGGACAATTAAAAGCATTGAAAAAGTGGCATCGATCATAGGATACCACCAAAATTATCTATAAGAAGTAGAAACATTCAACATATCACGTGCCTAATCATGTTTAAAATATTTTTACTTTTAATACTTCAATCAAGAGCAATTAAAATTATAGGCATACTATGTAGCATCCAATGAAAAGAGATTCATGAAATACTGAAACACCATATTAATAATAGAAACATAGTGAAAAAAACACTTTGGCACTACACATATATACTATAACTTATAAAAGAAGAATACTAGCGGTGATAGACTAACAATGTAACATCACATTAATCACACATTAATCCATATCAATATCAATTATAACTCATGTAGCCACAAATAGAGGAGTCATAAGTCTAGTCTCAAGTAAACTCTCAATGCATTTATATTTCTAATTGTAAATTCTTTGTCAATCCTAATTAATAAACAATAATTGTACATCAAAGAGGAATATATATATATATATATATATCAATGACATTAATAATTTTTTTAAAAGGTACATGATACCTATTTGTGAATCCATGTGGCTTGGTAACACATTTAAAAAAATAATATTTATTTATTTTAAAAAGACTAACTCAAAAAATTCTGGTGATGGCGTTTTATACAAGTAAACAATTCCACCATCTATAACTCATACCTAATAAACATCAACGTTCAAATATAACTCAACATACATACTCAAAATACCTTCCTATATTTAAACAAATATAGCATGTGAATTTATATATATATATATATATATATATATATTAGAGAAAAGGTTTTACTCACAAGTAAATCCATGGTGGACGTATTATTGATAGAAAGGAATAATAATTTTTTTTTCTGGTTAGAAAAATAATTAGGAAACCAAAATTACAAACATAATAGTGGAATTATTTCATATATAATTAATACACAAACAATTTTTACAACAATACTTAATACAAAAAAATATAATAACAAAGGAGAGTTTAGAAAAAGTTTGGATTGAAGTGCGCTATGCGCTATCCTTAAAGAGAAAATGCCCCCATGCACTAGCAGAATAAACTAATATGCATGCGTTCGTCTCTCAAGATACAACAACTTGTTAATTTAATCGAGTGCAATGAAGTGGGTATTTTTCTTTTTTTTTTTTTTTAAATCTGAATGTTTTGATGTCAATGAAGTGGGTATTTTTCTTTTTGCAAGCTTTTAGTATAAAGGGATGCAATTTTTTAGTTGTATGATGTAACATCCAAAAAATTTAAATATGTTAATTAGAGATAAAAAGTGAAATTACAAAAATATTTGAAGGAGAATGACCATATTACCCTTTACTTTGATGTAAGAATTAGCATATTACCCTTGAAGTGAATATTACAATAATACCCTTGGAGTAAAGATTACAATAATATCCTTGGTTGGAGTAAAGATTGGAGAAGAAGAAAGTGAGGTAAGCATGATGTCAACCTTGAAGAAGAAAGTGAGGTAATACCCCTGGAATGACAAATTACCAAAATCCGTTAGTAACAGATAAACATCACAAGAAAACTAGGAGTACCTAGATTGGCCGAAAATTTATGATCAGGTAAACTAGAAGATAAGTCTCTGAATTTTACTACTCAATATAATAAATGCAAAAAAATAAACCTTACAGTAAAAATGAAGGAAAATCGCATGAATATCTAAAGTTATCATAAGCTATAGTTTCAGACCATGTGATGATATGATGAGGAAAATTATCACATGAGAAATACCTGTGATGGTAGTGTGATACAAGAAGGATAGGATAAAAGCTAATGGATCCAAATGGCAAGTTTAGAAATGCTTACAATAGATTTAATTATTATTAGTTAATTTAAGAAAAGAAACAAATCCTAACCATGTGGGATATTGGTTAAAGGCTTAAGACTTTAGATGAATGACACATTAGTAGCTATCACCTTAATTGAAAAGCACATGAAGTACAAGTGGTATAAACTAAAAGACACAAACTTTAAAGGAAGCATGCTTGTGTACATGTATTGCTTAAGGAAGTGATGTACAAGAGACAATTGTACAACCATGCATAAAACAAAAAGAATCAAGCTTCTTGAACAAGCCTTTTAAGGAAGCTATCAATGTGGAACTTAAGCATTTAATGAAGGGAATATTTGTTTTTTTAAAGAATAAACACTAAACATAGGTACACAACATGTATGTGTACGTGATTGTTAAACAAAAAACCAAAATGAGATGCAAGGTGATATGTAGCCGTGTG
Source organism: Glycine latifolia (assembly GCA_013407115.1). Lineage (NCBI taxonomy): Eukaryota > Viridiplantae > Streptophyta > Magnoliopsida > Fabales > Fabaceae > Glycine > Glycine latifolia. The sequence goes on along the minus strand of QARZ01000592.1, from coordinate 221,534 downwards.
TGTGTGTGTGTGATTATGTGAGCAAAACAAAAAAAAATCAAGCTCCTTAGGAAGGCTTTCCACGTGCACTTTGAGTAATCATGAAGAGAATATTTGATAAACTTGCATTTAATGAATAAAAACAAAAATATAGGATAATATCTTTAAGCCATGATTACATAGTTGCATTATAACTAAACTAATAACCTAACTAAGTTACATCCTATCTAATTTATTTTCCTAGACTTCCATCCTAACTAAATATTTTCATATAAATACTGATATGCTTCTAGCATATGGTAGTTTTTAGACGTAATTCAGAAATAAATTGTTAAAGAGTTAGTAAATTAGCTTAGGAATTAGTAAATTATTACTTAATTGCATATTTATTAAAGTTTCTTAGTATTTTATCATTTAGGAACCAACAACAGAGGAAAGAAGCTAAAAAGAACAAGCCAATGCTTTCGAAGCTCCCATGCGAGTCGCGCCAACTGCCACGCGAGTCGCGCCAT